>VZTN01020303.1:71889-155892 GCA_013400515.1 Erpornis zantholeuca | reverse complement strand
GGGGGACGGGGTATTGATTTCGCAGCAGAAGCTGCTCTGACCTCGGCTATTTATAGACCCCGATGCCTTTATAAAGAAATACACATCAAAGAGTAAACACGTCCTTTTTGCTTATGAGACCAGAGCCCAGCTGGCGATCGGGGGTGGGTGGGTGGGTGATGGGGAAGTAGGGACCACGAATTGGTGCGAGTTGATTTATTCAGCTGGGGATCCATTGCCTGTGCAATAGCTCTCCTTTGCCAATGTGTAGGGTGGCAGGGTCTCTCCTTCGCCCCCTCTCCCTGCTCCCTCCCTTCCCAAAGTCCGCAATGTAATGTGTAAGCAATAGCAAATGTAACAGTTCATAAATCAAACAGTGGGTCGCAAGCCAATCTGCATTTCCCAAACGGATTGAATCCCAGCAACGAATGTGCTCAGGAACTGGAGCCAGGCGCCTTTACCACTGGAAGCAATGTTGATTTTTTAATGATAAAATACATTATGCGTGTGTTGGGGGGGCTTTGCAGAGCTCAGCCTCGCTTCGGCAGACACAGGTCTGCTTGAATTTCGTTTTACTTTGGCCTCCCTCTAGACTCAATCCCCACCACCACCAAAGAAAAAGGAAAACCCTGGAGAGCAGAGCTTTGTTTAAATGGTTTGTGTTATTTTCCCTCCCCACAGAGGATCTAGACCTAAATTGATTTTTCTGTGCACATCTCTGTATTCATGAGGTCAGGCGCTGCTGTTATGGTTTCCTGTAGCACGAAATGCCAGATGCCGAGGACAGAGGGGAGAGGGAGCCCTTGCTGGGGTGCGAGGAGCTCTGCAGCCTGCTGTCTGCGCCGGCTGTACCCCGGGGACCCCTCGCCGGCGGCCGGCAAGGAGCCCCGCTCCGCCCCGGGGTGTCCTGGCGCCGGTCACGCCCGCCGGCATTCCCCGGCTCCCCGTCGGGCATCCTCCCGCCTCCGCCCCCGCCTTCTCGGCTGCTGGACGGTGCCTTCCGTCCGTCGGAAGACGATGGAAGGGAGGCTACCAGCTTTCCCTCCCCCTACAGAAGAAAGCTGAAACGCCCTAATAAGGGGTGATTTCCATCTCATTAGGGGACTCGGAGTTATCTCCCTGTGAAGTTCAATTACTAATGAATAATCTCTCCGTAATTAGCGCATCCCCCAATTAACCCTCCGTTGAGGAGACTAATAAACGGTGGCAAACCAGTGAAAAAGAGCCGAGGGGGTGGGAAGAGTGTCCGGTGATCGTTCCCGGGCCCCTTTCCTCTCCCCGTCTGTCGCTGGACTTTCCTGTTTGGGGCTCCTAATTGTCGGGCGCTCATCCCCGGGGCACTAGCCGGTCACCGGGCCTGCCGAGCCAGCCGGGGTGCACTAACCTGCACTGCACGCCGGGATTTCCCGCACAGGCGGCAGGGACGGCCGGCTCAGCTGCCCCTGGACAAACTGGCATGCGAGGCTCTCCACGCCGCCAGCTCCGTGTTTTTTTCGGGGGACACGAGCAATCAATAAACTCCCCCTTCTCTTCCGCCCTTTCATTTTATAAGATCCCCCCAATGCAGAAGGCATTGGTTGTTGCCTTTTCCGCCCCTTTCAGGGGTCGTTTCTGAAGCCTGAGTGCAATGGTCGATTTTATGTATTTTCTTTTTTCGACCACAGGGATGGAGGGTTGCTCTGCCTTGCCATGTTGTGTGGCCAAGGAAACATGAGCCCTCCGCCAAGTCCCAGAAATACACTGAGTGTACTGGGCTTGCCTCCTGCCGCCTTGCACCTGTAGGGTTTGTAAAGGCTGCGGGAAAGGCTGGGGAGTCTCTTGCCAGGCTGGTCCCACTGCCCCAGGCAGCGGCTGCTGTAGCAAGAGCTGGAAGAGGTTCAAGCCTCTGACATCCCTTCTTAACTCCTGGGCAGACGTGAGCTGGTGAACTGGAGAGGGGAAAAAAACAACAGAAAAGCGCTTAAATCTTGACAGTGACCACAGTAAAATTATCCCCTGGTTAAAAGAAAATGCACACACATGCATGCATAATGGGGGAAGAAAAAAAAAAAAAGCTTAAATGCAGATCAACTGGGAAAAAGCCCAGAGCTGAAACAAAAGACAAGCCAGTGCATTTCTAGCTGGCTGGATAATCAGGAAGGGTTGCAGCCATTGCAGCTCTGCCTGCCCTAATTCCTATCCCCAGCTCCGACTGAGCAACCGCAGCCCCGCAGTCCCCGGAGGGCCGCAGAGCGCTGGCTCCTTCTTCCCCGGCAGCGCTGGATGCACCCGTGCTTGGCAGGCGGCTGCTCTTCTGCTGCCTCGCTCCCCCTTTTAGCATCCTGGCTGAGCCCTGCAGGGAGGGCTGTGCCTTGCCCTTGCTCGGGCTGCCCTCTGACACGGCGAGACCCTGCCTGCACTGGGCTGAGGTGGTGGTGGTCAGTTATTTTCGCTTTAAGAGGAAAAAAACCAAAAAGGCCTTTTCCCATCTGTTCAAAGGCTGTAAGAGGGAGATGGAAAGGGCCTTCGCTGGGAGCAAAAGCTTGAGCCAGGACACACAAAACTGAGGAAAAAACTGTCTGAGTGGTAGTGAGGGCAAGCTGGTTGATAATGAGAACAAACTGGTTGGTGCTTATGGAGGCAGCAGGGAGGCAAGGTATGAAAGAAAGATGCAGTATCCATTTCTCACAGGACTTTCTAGTGGCTGTGTCTACATCTCAGAGGAAGCAGTCAGATCCTGTTGGTCCTTGGCTCATTTGCACAGTCCAGGAATGAATGGATTGGTGACTCTTCCAGCCCTCTTCCTCTCCAGGGTCCTTTTAAAATCTGTGCGGTCGCTGTCCTGCCCAGTAAAACCCAGTAAGTTATGTGAAGTGCTGAGAACCTAAGGAGAGAGAGAACAGTTCAGCCTTTCTATTCATCAGGGCTGATTCATTAATGATTAGTGCCATTAGGTGCACTACAGTAGTGCCTGAGGGCCTCAATTAAAGGAAAATGAGCTTGTTAAATCCGGAGAGCCAGATTCTCCCTCTGATACTCCTGCCTGATGCAGAGGTGGTGCCTCCAGTGTGGGCAGCACGAGCAGCCCTGGCTTTCTATGTGAGCAGCCTCTGTGCCTTCCCCCATCCCTCCTCCAGCTTTTCCCTCTCCCTTTCCTTAGTTGCAGATCCTGCTTACAGGGTACTGCAGAGCAAGGCTGTTGCAGGAGTTGGCTGGCAGGACTTGCAGGAGGAGGTGACAAATCAGCTTATTTTTCTGAGCCTCTTCATTCTTCATCATGAGTGGGTTTGGGTGGGCTTTTTTTGGTTTGGGTTTTGGGGTTTTTTGGGCCGGGTTGAGAGCAGGCAAGGTGGTGGGGATTGCAGAGGAGTCTGTTATGAAATCAGATGCAATTTTAGATGTCTGGAAGAGTTTCTTTAGGCTAAAGGCAGCCGAAGATCAGTGGCACTGTTGGCAAATGTTCTTCCAGCTGGCTGGTGCCTCTCTTGGGGGACAGTTTCAGCCCAGGCCCCATTGCAATGGTAGTACAGGAAGGGGCTTTCATTTGCTTTGGGCTAAGGATCTTCTGCTGCCCAGTCCCACCAGCGAGAAGAGAAGCTGGAGATGATGTGGGAGAGTGAAAACAGCATTGTTATTGGTGAGTTATTGGCTGTTCCTTCCCCTCAAATTCCCATGGTGGGTCTGTGTTAGATTTTGCTCAAAGCTCCATACTCCTAAACTATGGGTTTGCTAACAAATGGACAGACTGTGCTGGCACAGGCTTTGCCTCTCAGGAGATACTGAAGAAATAGGTTTAAATGGATCAAATTCTCAGAAACCCAGCCTGTGGCTTGTGCCCTAGCTTTTTAGGCTTTATTGTTTGTTTTATTTTGTTTCTTTGTTTGCTTATCTCCAAAGCTGATATGAAGAAAAGATGGAAACAGCCTCCTGAAGGTCAAGGTGAGACTGACCAACACCTGAGTGCTGGCATTCACCAGCAGTAATAAATCCCTGCTCACAGGTGCTAGAAGTCTCTTCAGCCAGAGAAACAACATTGCTGCAGGGGACAAACAACTAGTCCTGACCTTCTTTACACAGCCATTCTCTGGGAAAAATTATCCCCTGAAGTCAATGTGCATTCTGCCTAGGTAAGGATTTTGAATGCTCCGTGTTGCCTCAGACAGGAATGTTATCCCAATATGAACTCCAGGTTCATGCCACTGAAATACAAAGAGCTTTGTGTGTGCATTGTGCTTTGCACCTCCAGATCTCTTGCCTATGATATAAATTTATTAGGGACTGTGAAAAGACTTACTAAATCTCTCAAGCATCAAAGATCAAATCTGCAGNTTTTTTTTTTTTTTTGCCAGGAAGGAGCCTCAAGAGTGGAAGTGCAGTACATACTTTATTACTACTTTAGTACTTTAGTACCACCAATTTCTTTAACACTTTGGAGACTACTGGATATTCAAACTGTTGCTCCCCAAGGCAGTGAACAAAACCCTCAAAACCTCAGTCAACCAAAGTAAAAAACCAAGTAGCCAACCAAAAAACCATTAGTAATCATAAGAAAGAAACAATCACTGATACTCATAGGAGTTGTTTTAATCAGATTTATCTCACCTTAAACCTATTTTACTGGAGACACTGTCATTAAGTTTCTTTCAGATACAGCTATGTACATGGTTAATTCTGCCAAATGCACCACTTCAAGAGTCAAACCAGATGTCTACTATAGTCTCTCTTTGTCAGAACTGCTAATAGTAATACTTCTGACAATAGTAGTAGCTTCAGTACAAGAAATTTTGCAGTAAATTGTCAGTTTGGTGTTTATGCTTCCTTTAATGTGTTTTATTTTGACTAGGTAGTCTAGGAGGTCTTATCCATGCCTGTGCTCCCCTGGGGCACTTTCGATTTTCCAGTCCTCTGGCACAAGCTGCCTTTTGCAAAGGAATGATTCCTGTAAAGCCACTGTCTCGTTTTGTTTCCCACATTCTAAGAAATCCTTAAATTATGCTGTCAGATGAAAAATCCAGAACATATTTTGTTAGCATGGAACATTGGTCACATTAGTTTCGCAACGCCTCATTGAAGAATCCAATATGTCAGAAAATTGTCCTAGGCTTTGCTTTTTATTGAAGCTTAATAGGTGCCCTTGTCCCTTTCACTAGACCCATGATGCAAGACTTGGTTTTGTTTTGTTGCCAAGACATTTCACTTGATCTCTTTCACCCTTACTCCCAGTGTCCATTAAACGGGAGTAACACTTTGGGACATTTGCTATTTGCCAAAAATGCTGCATGAGGAGACAGGCTTTATTAATTAGAAAAATCTTATTTTATCCTTTAGCTTTCATCAGAAGAAAAACACTCGGATTGAAATGACAACAACAAATAATAGGTAAAGGATGCTCCCCTGTTGCTTCACAGATCTGTCATATAACAGAAAACATTCAGCCCTGAGTACAGGAGAGTTGTGTTTCATGTCCCTCTCCAAAGAAGCTTCATCTTAAAGAAGGTTTTAGCAGCCCAGCCTCATGCAGATGCTGTGCTGCAGGCATTTCAGGCTGTGAATTTCAGCCTGTGCCCTTGGCTAGACTATCGAGGGCAGGTTGCAATACCTGTCCTTCTTGCAGAGATCCCAGTTCATTTTCAGCCATGTCGCTCACTGCTCACAAGCCCTGTTTTGCTGTGCATCAAAAGTTCATTTAATTACCTTCCCTCCATTTTCTTTAGGTGTTGGTGATTTGCACTCTCTCCACCTACATCAGATATCTGGCACATCAATACTTAGAAGGCTTAGGAGAAGAAGAGAACATCAATGTTTCACTGAACACAAAAAGTTGCACAACTCCCCGGTCTTCATTTTAATGTCAACTGTGGTTAGTTTGGTGTTTTTTTCTGTGAGATGAGTTAATTCCACTTCTTTTTGAATCGCACCTGTGCAAATACCTTGTTTTTCTCCCTAGCAAGTGTTAACAAGGAACTGCAAGGGTTTTGTTCAGGCTCAGTAGTCAGGCAGTCCTGGGGTGGCTGACTTCTAGGAAAAGCCACAGCAGGAACAAACAAGAGCCAGCCTACGCACCAGGCACAGCTTTTGCTGGTCTTCAGCTTATGTTCCAGCTCACACTCGTGGTAAATGAATCGCCCTCAGCAACTGCAACTCAGACAAATGCAAGGAGCACAGATCCAGACGAGCTGGACGCTTCATCACGGAGCTGCCCTTAGAAATGATGCCCATTATGAGGCAGCTTCACCCTCCTCAGCGGAGCTGTGCCAGCTCACGGCAATTCAGGACTCACTCTGCTCACTTAAGTCTGTGCTCTGAAGTTTCCAGTCTCATCTTTTGTGTGAACCGGATCATGCAAATGGGGGCACCGGAGTCACAGGGAAGTCGAGTTCCACACAAGTACTGGCATGAGAAGGAGCAGCAATTAGCTCTAAATTCAGTCTACCAGCCTGTCTTTTCTGAGCTCTCCCCTGCTGTTCTGCAACTGGAAGCCTTGCACTCTTGAAGAAGGGGAGAAGAACATTTTGCTCATGCTCATATTAATCAAGTCATCTTGTGAGCTGCTGAATCTGTGAAATTGCATCTCCCATGGAGTTCAGTGGTAATGACTGTCTTCGATGTGGACTCTCTGGTGTCTAATAACACAGTTCTATTTCTGCAGTGGATGCACTCCTGGCATTTTTTCCCCTCTACCTGCTTACTTCCAACAGCACTTGTAGGCAGCTCAAACTTTTGAGACTTCTATCCCCTGTCAAGTTTGATCAAACTCAGTTCATGGGCTCAAAAAATTATTTAGGAGGGACCGACTGGCACTTGCACAGACAGTGTGATCTCATAAGCTTCCTTTCCTTGGGAAACTAGGCTACCAACCTAGCAACAGGGTGAAAAAAAAGCCATCCTGCTAGCAAAAAGGACCTAAACACCAGGAGGAAAGAGGAGAGGTGGGAGAGGAAAGTGAAGCTGTTTTGAAGGGAAAAAAATCGCTGCCTTGTGGCTGCAGAGCTCTCACACACTTAAAGGGCCAGCCTTGGAGAGACATGCTGGAGAAAATATTATCTAGGAGATGGAAAGTTCTCATGAAAATTGGTAAGGGAGAGAAATGACCTGGATTCATCTCACCACTTGGCATGCTAAATGGATATCTACGTGGTAAGGATCATCTCTGGTGACACCTGTTTTTCTGTGTGGACTAGAAGAAGACACAGGCACAACTAGCATGCAACTTGTATGCCTGCAGTATCTAAAGCGAGGTGTGTCCTATCCCGAAGGGAATTATCTTCTTCCCACTCTCTCCTTCAGACCAAAGTTTTCCATGGTGCTGCTGCAGGGTTTGTTACTTCATGTACTACATTTGTATTTTAGAAAAGCTGCTGTGTGTCTTAATAGCTGCAGATGTATGCATGGTTTTACTGGGCATTTATTATCACTTATCCTCTTTGCACTGAAACCTTTCCTGTCCTTGTATTTATGGAATAAAATTCTTTAAGTGAGCTTTAATGATTCTATGATTCTACTTCTTTACAAATTAGAGAGCTGTCATCCCACTTTTATTTGTTATCACACAATGTTTGAGGCTGTCAAAAGTATTTTAGTGCATACTCATATAAATTGATATTTAATTTCAGTAATTATAATGTCACTAATTGTGGTTTTGCACCTGATGCAATTACTCACATTCATCTATTGAGCTCTGCTTTGTTCTTTCTAGATTTAGGTGTTCCCTTACTCTTCAATCTTCCCTGCCTATGGTAGATCATACACACAATGAAACTCGGAAATAAAAGCTCAGAGATTCCCATAAATTTCCGTGTGCCAAATGAATGGGATAGTTTGAAACTCTGTGTGTACCTGGAGTGCAGGATATGCTCAAAATCCCACTGACTATTTTAATGTAATTTTTATGAAGCTTGGAGTGGGTCTTGTTATCCAAATATTACACAGTGCAATATTAGGCCTACTCCTGAAGGTTTTCTAATTTTTAGGGAGCTTTTCTGCTTGTAGCCTTTCACTTAAACTTACTCCAGGTCTGCTGTGGGAGCCCCTTTCACCTGGCTTCACAGCACTCTTTTCCTCATGCCCCCACAGGCGTGCATTTGTAATGCCATATTCCCTGGAAAAAGGCTTCCTATACCCCAGCCATCCCCCTGTACCTTCCCATAACCTTGCTGTCAAGTTATAATTCATGTAATTCAGCACTGAAGTTCCCACACTCTCCCCACTTGGTGCCTTCTAGATCAATGAGTACATATTAAAACAAATATTTCATATAAAGAGTATATAGTAGTAATTTTAATACAGGTAAAGTAATACCTAATTACAAATGCATCAGGGAGTATCAGCCAGTTAGCGTGTAACATTTGTACTTGATCAAGCATAATCCAGCCAGTGCCAGTGTTGCCATCAGACAAAGATCACTGGGAGGCAGCTTGAGCAGGCTTTAATGAAGGGTATAATTGTACTAGGGGCTGGTTGTTGATATGACAGCGATCTCCTGCTGCACTGGAGCAGACACCGGGAGAGCACGGTCACCTGAGGACTCCTGATTGCATCCTGTCTGGCTACAATTTTCCTTTTAACCTTGAACTTGGTGTATGCCATCAGCTACAAAATCAGTGAATAAAGCATGTGCTTCATGTTGGCCAACTTGTCTCAACTTTCTCTGTGTTAAAGTGAAAAGTAAAAATATAATCTGGGCTTCTGAATTCCCACTCTGTCCCAGCAGAGTTTGAGGATAGTGTTCCCTCTTCTCAAAGATGCCTAAGACTCATTGGCCTCTGGGCTGTAGTCCACACAGAAACTTCTTTTGCTTCTATTTAATTTAAAAAAACCATTTAATGGGCACTACATCTTCATTATTATTGTCACATGTCAATATTATTGCCATCCATTATTTCCCTTAAGGAGTGGCTTTTATTATTCTAGCTTGAAAACTGTTCCCAACTGTCTTAAATTAAACCAACATAAATTTAATTTAACCTGAAGGGAATGGCTATCTCCCAGACAGCTGCTATGCTTCTCTCTGCTGCCAGCTGTGTGTGGTGCTGCAAGATTTCATGTCCTCGATACAGCCAAGGTTGCATCCAGGCTTGAGTGTCCATGTGGTAATGAGCACTGACTTGACTCAGTCTTTCTAGTTTAGTTCATCTGCAAAACAAGCACTTTAACTGAGAAACCAAATTCACCACTTAGTACAAATGTGTGTACCTAGAGATCATGTCAGAACACTGGGGCCTGAGCTGGGCACCCAGTGGGCAGTGAGGTGCTGTGACAGCAGACCTGTGTTATGCAAACTGCTGCTTGTAGAGGTTTTTGAATAAAATTTTATGATTCAGCTTCTTTGGAGCGAAGACCTGCAGAGACCCTCTCTAGGAAAATAATGCCTAGAACAACATTCAGAAGTAATTTATGCTGAAGTGTCTGGAGAGCTCAATCTTAACAATAAGGTGAGTCACCTAAAAGAGGACCTACAGCCCTTAGAACAAGTATATCTGAAAAAAACCTTGTTGATAACAAGTATTTCCTGATGATGTTCATCTATCAGAAATTACGTGGATCACACATGCAAATCAAGATCTCTTATGGGTCTCTCCAAGAATTTTTGAAGCTTTCTAGAATTCCAGTGTGATAAATAAACATTATGGGGAAATACTTGTTCTTTTAAAATATTTGTTCTTTGCAGAATGTGTTCTTTTGGTTAAATAAACAATGTTATTTGGTCATCAGTCATTACCACTACTGAATTACTGAAAATGATTGTTGACTAGTTTTCTGAAGTCTTACTGCGGCAAAGACTTGCTAACAAATCCATGAAGTTCCTCTTGCACTGGAAAGTCAGTGAATGTTGCTTTGGGATCAGAGTGAGAGAAGATGTTTCAGCACATGAAGATGTGTTGGACATCTGCACACAACCTGCTAACCAGGTCCTCTCAGTCAGATACCCCATGTCCTCAGCTGGCTACCTCTCTCTTCCAGGGCTTTTTTGCAGCACACCTTTCCTCAGCAGCTCTATGACCTATAAATGAGACCTCCAGATGTCAAACCCTGTAACAGGGATAGTGTCTCTTGGCACCACATCCTGGGGAGCTGATGGACTCCCAGCAAAAGGAGCAGATTATAAGGCTGTGGAGCTTTAGTATTTTTACAGCATGACAAGGAAATTCGGGTTACTTATGGAAGCTGCCTCAGAGAATAAAGGTGTAGGAGGAAACACAGTCAAGAGGAAAAGGTTTGCCCTGGATATTTACATTCAGTGTACAGGAAAGATGCTTGGTGACATGCAGATGTTTGCCCCACTTTTCTGTGTAAACAGCACATAGCTTTAGCATTTTAGCAATTCACTGGCTTTAGCATGTGAATTTAGCACCTTGTTTGGAGGAGCTGGGGCTGCACAAACTGTGCATTTGGCGCTGAAGAAAGAAACTCCTTGGGGGCTGTGGTGCCCTGAGACAGACCTTTAAATATGTATTTAAAGGTCAGAAAGCAGCTTTGGCAACTCATTTTAGCTTTTTTTTTTTTTTTTCCTCTGACATATCCCTAAAATGGGCTTAGATTCTGGATGCACCTATTAAAGAGGATAGCATGAACAAAATCTTTTATGGTCATAAAAGTGGAGTTTCAAGTCTCATATTTTTGGAGAAATATAGAAGACAAATTTAGAGCAAAAGAATACACTGACTGCAGCTGGGAGTATTGCACTCAGTAATATGGAACCTGCCTGAGAAATAGACAGAATATATTTCATGTATTTTCTAGGTCAGTGAAACTCTAAATAAAAATGAAAATGTCAGAAAGTTTCCTTGGGTTTGCAGCACTGGTGGAAATCCTGACTGTCTCTGGACTTGATTTTCAGAAGTTCTAGATCCTCTCACTTCCCAGGGTTGTTACAACTGGAACTGTGGCTGCTTCAAGCTAAGCTTGAATTGGAGATTTCAAGATGATAATGAAATATTTTGTTCTTAAGCTGGTGTGCAGATATGGGTTAGATGTAGCTTTGAGTTCCATGTGTTAACTGCCTCAGGGTTGGATTGATAGGGAGGTTATTTTTGAAAGAAAACAAAACCTAATTTGTTGTGTAGAGAAGTGTGAATATAGGTCATTTTTAGTGTGTTTTGCGCTGTATCCCATCACTTTTGCCTGTCCTCCCTGAAAGGCAGGCTTGGTTGTATGCCCCGGTATTGTCTGAAGCTAGTTCTTGTTCGTAGGCTTAGCCAGACTCCCTTAGGTAATGTTTATGCACTTCTTTCTCCAGGCAGTGCTGACACAGCTCCTCAGCAGAGGGAGAGTCCTGACCCGAATCTCCCCTGAGATCAGCGGATAGAGCAATGTTAGATAATGCAAGTCCCCATGTACAGCTGCAAGTTATTCCTCAAGAAGTTTATATTCTGCATTTCCTGCCCTTGTCACTCCACATGCCAGAACTATTCTGCCAACCTGCCTCTGAAGCCCCATTTCTGTGTCCTCTTTTGCATGTTCAGATCCCCAGGACAGGCTGAGCCCTGGTGACAGATGCAGTGGGGTATCTTGTGAGCTGCAGGATGGGCATGACCCTCACACACTTACTTTTGGCCAGCTGTTCCCTGGTAGCAGCTCCTGTGCTGGATCCCACCTCACAGCACGTGGGAATAGAGTCACTGGTGCTGTGGGGTGGGAGTTGGCACAGGAGCAATCCCAGACCCATGTCCAGCTGGTACAGGTCTGGGTGGGACCAGCCTTCATGTTCCCAGAGCCCAGCCTGACACTGCCTCCTGGAAGCACCTACTTTCCTCTGAGCATCAACCAGGAAGTCTCTATAATCATCTCTGTAGATACCTACAGTGACCTAAAAAGAACACAGTGGCCAGATATGACCTGAGAGCATGAATAGCACCCACAGGTGCTTTAATCCTGTCAATGGTAGGGTGTTTTTCCACTTCTGCATATAAATTAGAGACCAGAGACCTAATTACCTCACATCTTTCCTTAAGATGACAGCAATTATTTATTTTAAAGTGCTTTTGGGTAAGTTAAGAGAATAAAAAACATAGAGGAAAGCCAAGTTCTGAGCTTTGTGGCTTTTTATTTCTGCAGAAGTACATTGCTGAAGGATGCCTGAGAAATGCCTGGAGCCCTTGGCTGCATGAAGGGGGCAAAAAGAGGTGAACTGCTTTGTCTGTCGAGTACGAGGTTATGCAATGATAGATCTTCCCAGATGAATTGTCACGTACCTCTACTGAGAAGGGACAAACACAGAATAAGGGTAGCATCACTCAATAAAATTTGGAAAACTGAAAGATGAGAAGAGAGCATTTGCAAGCCACTAAGTGTTCCTTCATAGCTTTGTTGCCTGACAGCTTGTCTGAGCAGCAATGCCATGACCTGTCACAGGCTCCTGTGGAAAAGGCTTATCTAGCTCTGGGCTTTCATTTGCAGCTGGAACATTTTGTCAAATGCCTTTTCATTTGCTTGGCTGCTCAACAGGTGAACACACCAGCCAGTACTCTTAACCATAAGCAGATAATCCAGCTAGTATTAATGGTTTAATGCTGCTTCCCCATTGCAAAACGTGGTACAGACTTTAACGTGCACAGCATTAATCGAAATGATCATAGGATCTTCAGCAGCACTTCCTGAAGCACTCTCCTACTGTTGGCAAAGGCAGCCAGAGTCTTCTGGGAGAGGTTTGAGCAAGTGTGGCTGATTCACCTATGTCATTCCTCTGGGTTGAGTTGTTTCCAGTCATCTCTTCCTGATTAGCACCCTGTGAGGAAGCTGTTATTGAGAAATCAGTGCACTGTTCCTGCTTAACTCAACCTTTCAGCTGGTCTTAAGAAACAGCAATGGCACTTTGTATTTGCACCTTGCCTTAATGAGTGATAACTTGCAAGTGTGGACAAGTCCTGGGATACATGATTCATTATCTTTGAGGAGTGAGAGCAATGTAATGAATATGCTGAGTGACCCGAGGGAGAATCTTCTATCCAGTCATTTCATGGAGGGCATCTGAAATGAATTTTACCTTGGAGATTTTGGAAAGAAATGGGGTTGTTTTCTTCACTTGATCAGTAAAAACACAGGAAAGAAACCAAAGAAAACCAAACCAGGATTTTGATAGGATACCCTATTGTTCTTGCAGAATAAATTGGAGGAAATACCATTTCATTCTCATATAGATTGTCTCCTACAGATGTTTCTCACTGCAGAGGGCTATCTGTTTTAGTGGCATCCATATCTGTGGCAGGAGCACTCATGGATAGCTGCCATCCCTCAGATGTAGGAGGAGGAAGATTGCTGAGTTGACTGGGCTCTCATCAGTCAGCCTGAAGATGGGCAGTTAGATATTCACTCATGTATGAGAAGTAAATTGTCTTGGGTCAAATCTTTCATGTGTCCAGTAACTGACAAGCACCCAGAGGAAAATGGCATTTCTGGGAAGAGAAAATAAGCAGGTCCTAATCAAGTGTGTATGCATGTGTCTTGGCTCCCTGAGAAGATCTACAAGAGCTGGGCTTCCATGGCCCTTTCCTCCTAAATAAGCCACACTGTTTATTCTTGTACCTTTATAGCCATTGGGCAGCATCGCCTGGTGTTTGTTTCTCATTTTTTTCCCATGGAGATAGGCCAGAGATGGCTGTGGTATTCCTGCAAGGGCTGCAGTGTTGCAGAGGTGAGATCCTTTGTGCAGATGGACAAAAAACGCACGGGCTGTGTGGGCTGGGGAAGGTCTCCTGCCCTGCAGTGCACCAGAGCTGGGTGAAGAGTACAAAATCACCCCGGCATTTTGCAGCTGGTATTCCATTCGTGCTTTGCTATGTTTGCAAAAGGAGACAGGGAACCTTATGGTAGTTAAGATTAATTATTTGCCTCTCTTGCTTTTTTTGAGCCATGAGTGTCCATTTTTATGGCTGGACTGGTTGCCGAGAGTTGATTCAAATCTGAACTATTTTCTGACCAATGTAGGGACAGTCCATGGCAAAATCCATGCTCTAATGTCCATATATCCTTCTGCTGCTGTGGCTGGGGGCTTCTCCCCACTACCCCAAAAAGACCTCATGCTGCAGCAGATTTCTCTTCTGGTTATCTCTGTACTGCTGATGTAGCCCAAAAAATTGAATGGAGAGTTAGTTCTACTTCTCATGCTCAGAGTGAGACTCGGTGTCCTAACTGATTCATCGATCCACTGAAAATCAGCCTGCCAGTCTGCAAGGTGAGTCTGCAAGGTGCTGTAAGGAGAAGACCTTGATCTGTGCTCAATCTCCAAATCCCAAACACTGGTATATGACAGGATTTTGGCCCTGAGAACTCAGGAGCAAACTGTGGGCTCAGTAAAATGGGTCAAGCCACAATAAATGAGTTGATCATTGACCTTGTTTCATTTTCCTGTTTGTGAATTACCTAAGAATGCACTTGCTGTTTTCAAAGGGTAGGTCAACCTGTTTTAACTAAAATTTGTGGTTCTTAGCTTTGCTTTTTTTAATGCCTAGAAGGAAGAAACAGAGCTGTGGGAATAATAAAGCAGCATGACCACGAACACCATATAAAGCTCTAGAGAGGAGTCATGGCAGAAGACACAGTAAAGGTCAAACTTCAGTGCACTTTTAAAATCTAAAATGGAATTTTCTGTGTATATGTGTTCTTAAATGACCTTTGTTTTTGTAATGATCCCTCTTTTAAAAATCCTGAGTGCACAGAGGGATGAAAAGCTCTGCCACTATTCACTCTTGTATTCCAGAAAGTCAGTGGAAGTGATGACTGCAAAACAGGGCATGGTGGGCATGGTGGGGAGTGGGACAGTGGGGATAAGCAGGTGTAACAACACCAGCATCACACATTGCCAGATCCTGGTGTCCATTCCCACCTTCTCCTGTGTGCTGAGGTGAGTGCACAGGACCTTTAGGCTGATCAGACCTTGCAGGGGTGCTGTCACTACCTTGCCTTACATCACAGCACTATGTAACAAACAGTTTTTCAGCTCAACAAGGAGGTGGACATGCATAGCAAAGCGTGGAAATGGCTTTGGTCCTGTCACATGGGACATCTCGACGAGAACAGCTTTAACCACAGGGGCTTTGCTTACAGCTGAGCCCACAGCTTAATTCCCTAAATACTCTTTGATGCTATCTTCTTCATTTTTTCAAATGCCACTGCCTCCCACACAGGCAGACACACCACAGAAGTGTTGGCAGGACTTCTAGGTCATCTACATCCACCTGCTCTGGGCTGCACTGTTAGAGTCAACAGTTCAGAGAGGGCACCACAAACTGGAAATATTTCCTAGCAAAACAACAAGGAAATTTATGATGTGAGAAACAACTCAGTAATCCTTTACATTAAACATCCTTGATCTACATATGACATTTATAATCGAGCAGCAGTTAGCTCCCTGCCACATGTGGAAATTTAGTTTGCCTGTTCTTAGCTAATTGGTGAAAAGTGAATTAGTACTTGTTATTTGATAGTAGGATGATGAAATATGTGTTACTCCATACTTGAATCTGTGTCCTAGATAGTAACGCATGAATTTTTTAATAGGACCCACTTTCCTTATATTCAAAATCAGTCATGAGAGCGATAAATGAGGCTAATAATAAACAAACCTTGCAAAGGCCTTTGGGACCTCACAGAAACAAGGTTCAGATGGCTGCACAGTGATGGAGATTCCCCACAGCTCACGTAGAGGAATGACTGCCAAGTGCTAGCAGTGACACGGCGGCAGCTCCCAGAGGGCAATGGCAGAACAGCCTCAGCCAAGGTAAAAGTATGTAACATCCAGCTTAGGAAGTACTGTAGTCTCTCATACTTTCATATTAATATGTTTTCATTTGAGAAAAATTACTCTGCACATGCCTGATCTTCATGTTTGTCCTCCCCATGACTCTGCAGTGGTCCCGAGTTGAAGGCAGGCTACTGGGATTATGAGACAGATCAGCTGCTGCTGCTGCAACTCTCAGGTGAAATAAAGGAGACAGAATAGCAATCTCCACATTTTTAAGGTAATTAGCAATAGAGAAGATTTATGGCCCCCTCATTTATTGACTATTTAATTTTATGGGGCAAATAGCCCTGTGACAGAAACAAATGTAAACTGAGTAGAAGTATTCCAGTGAAAGATCAGACTGGAAAATGTCTTTCAAATGGGATCTGGAAAATGTTGCATGGAGATGCAAGACATTATCTTGTAAACATCTTGTTCACCACTTAATTCTGTAGTAGCTGGTGGCATCCTGCATGTCACATAATCCTGAGTTTGGCTGGGCAGCCACGGATTACAAGGGACTCTTGATCAGGCTTCAGGTGCATGCAAAAGGTTATGGTTTCTCCTCTGAAGCAACTAGGCAGCCCAGAGGGCAGAAATATAGCTTCTTAATCCTTATAGATGCAGACAAAATAAGGTTCTAGAATTATTGTGGGTCATTAATAATTATTATCTAGATTCCTTACAAAATACAGGTGCAAAAAGGTCTCATTCCCCTATCTACAGTGCTGCAATGCAACACCCATCCATTTCAGATCCAGGGAAAAGCTGAGGGAAAGACAGACCACTGCCTTCAGCCCTTCAGGCTGTGGTCTGGCATGGTGTGACGGATGGAAGCCAAGGGCAGATGTGTCCTCCCATGGTATTTCCCATGTCCCTTCCCACCAGGCCCGAGGGCTAAGGTGGAGGGAGCCTCACAATGAGCTCCCTCAGCCTCTGGTGTGTGAGGGAGAAATGCCATTTTGGAGCATGCATTTGGCAGGCTGGGATTTAAAAACACGAAGGGGTTATTGCAGGAAGTTCACAAGCACATGTCATATACAATGTGGAAAAGATGTCACAAGATTATCGATGAGGGTAGGTCATTAGCCAAGGGTGACATGTATTTTGGTGGATGATTGCCAACTGAAATGACCATCTGTGTCAAATCAAATTAAACTGGCCATCAGTACACTTGTCAGTTAAAAAATAAAAATAAATCAGGGAAGAAAGGCTTTATTTTCTGAACTGTCAGTTTACTTCTACAGCCCTGAAAACCTGGGCTCACCACCAAATGGGTGGTGAGCACGTATTTAACTTGCAGCATTCAGGCCGTCTCTACAAGGTTAGGAGAGCTCTTGGTATGCTAAAAATTCAGAATAAAGCTCAAATGCTTTTACTGGCAGCATGCTTGACAGTTTGCAGGATCAAAATCTCTCAGACTATTTTTAATAACTAATCCATGTCTATGGTTGAACCCTGCTAAAATCAGTTTTTCAAGGAAGAGAAACTTTTTCTTCTACATTTTCTCATGAAAAAAGGTATTACTCTAAATGCAAAGTACCCTACCTCATTTACAAAACCAACCAACCAAAAAAGTTAAGCATGATTTCAGAAAAAGAAAAATCTCTTTGTGGGAGGTTTTCTTTAACAAAGACAACAATGTTATATGATTGTCCTTAATGAATGAAAAAACATCTCCCACCTGCTCCTTTTTTGAATGAAGTTATTTCAGCCATATCTACCTGAAAATGCCTTTTTCTGTGAGGAATGAAGCTGGAGGATGAGGTGTGCCAGCCTAGTGCTTTTGCCCGTGCCATTCTAGTCCCTCACGCCTCAATCTGTTTATTGATTTGGCTAAGAAGAGGTGCTGTGGAAACTGGGTGCTACCTAGTATTTTTTTCCACCTGAAAGACAGGATTCCCCTATTGCCTCTTGGCGTGAGTAGCTGTGTTTGGTGCTCTCTCTCCTGTCTCATGCAGTGAGGACTCCCCATCCTACTCCAGTCTGCCAAAATCACCACCTTCTCCTAGAGTGCTGCAATTAAAGCAGCTTAACGAGCTTGCTTATGTCAGCCAAATTTCCTTCAGTGACATTTAAACTAATGTAATTTATCTCACAGTTGCTGTGAATTAATGCATAGGATCAGCTCCCGTTGTTCACCTCACGCCTGGCAATAGGCATTAAGTTGCTGCCGTGTCTGAGCCCTCGAGCCCTGGGGAAGCAGCCCCAGCTGCTGCACTGAATCCAGTGTGCTGCCTGTGTAATTGTCCAACACTATCTGCCCAAGAGTGGCCAGGTTGGACCCCTCTGTGGAAACAGGAAAAAACCTCAGGCACGACACAGACTGCCTCTCCTGCAGATCACATCCCAGGTAGCGAAGTTTAAATCCCAAAACTTGTCATCATCTTCTTTTCAGTTCTTCCTCTTTCATTTCTCAGGATTAAATTTTCTCAGTCCAGATATTCTTTTTCATCCTGGAAACATGTCCCTCATTAAAACCTCCAACCAGAGGAGAATATATATGTGACAGCACTGAGAAATGCGGATTGTCTGTCCTTGGCCACCAGCTAAGCCACTGTTTGGGTGCTGCTGGCTTTCCACAGGCTTCCCAGCGGTTTACTCATGTCTCAACTTAAGAGTTTAGACCAAAATAAACAAAGAAAAAAAGGTCATCAACAGTTATGAACAGAAACTGACAGCCTAGGTCACACTGAAAGCCTGATGTTTTCCTGCCTATCTTGGGTGAAGACATTTATTGAACCCCTTGATTATTTTAGCTTTGAAGGTCTATCATTTTGGTGGCCTTTGGGGGGAAATTGATGTCCTGATAACACAGATCCCATCAGTGGAAATTTTGCTGGGAAAGAACTCCCTGTAGCAAATCAAATCCTGAATAGCAACTGGCTTCCCACACGTGTAAGTATTTGCTTTAGGGCTAAAACATTTCACACCCAGTGGAAACCCACGTGTAGTTAGAAAACCACAGGAATATTCCCCCAAATATCCAGTGTCAGTGTTCAATTTGTGCGAGCTCTGAGGATGAAAGCCTCTCTGCACTGCAGTAGCAGCATGCCTCTTAACCTAGGAGGGTTTAGGGAGTGTGAGCATTATGAGATTCATTCCCTGAAAGTACACAGAAATATACTTCTGGAGGAGTACAGTGAAGCATACTTTCACATAATGTCCATGAATATTTGCTGAAATCGGATTTTGAATTGACTGTCACGAAGAGCCAGACAAGACATGCAGCTTTTGGTGCTGATCCCATACACTCAGGCAACACAAATGTAGCATTCAATAATAGTGTTGGTCCAGGCAGTTCGAATTAGAAATATTCTTTAATGCTTGCAAAGCAATTAACAAAAAATACTCCTGGGCTAGATGGGGGAGTTTCATTTGCAATAAGCTATTCATATGATAAATGATTCATTAAAAATTAGTCTACATCATCCAATCACAAAGTGTTTCTTGTTAGGGAGTCAAAAAAAAAGAAGAGAAAGGGAATAATTTTCATTATAATTATGGCAAAAAGGCTATGAATGATGATGCACTGAAAAACTTTACATGTTTCTGTACAGTAAAAATTAGTCTCACCTTTTCTCCCTGCTCTTTCATAATTTAAAACTCACTTGCTTTTAAAAGTTCAAGCCTGTCATGTAGTTAATCCTCACTGAGAGCTAGTGTAGATGACATGTTTGAAAATAATTGGTTTTAGGAATAAGAAAGTTATCAGTGCTGAAATTTGCTGGCTTCTTTTAGAGAAGACATTCTCTAGAAGATGTTCCCTACAGGGCAGGAAATTCTTTTACTGGTCCTACTCTTGCGAGTGGATTTAGTAAAGCACAGCTCAAAACACTTAAATTATAATTTGACTTGAAAACAAACTTTGTTTTTATTGTCAGCTTTTATTATCTACCACTACACAAACTTCCTTTTATCTCAATGGCACAGCACCACTAATGAAAACCTGTTTCAATTGACCATTATTGCAGTCACCTCAGAATTATTACAAATACCTCTCTAAATTAAAAGAATGATAAGATTGAATATCCAAGCACTCAAAAGTTTGAAAAGTTGAGGAAAACTTAGAAATTGTATCTTTATGTTAAAAAATATGCTTCATTTATGCAATGACATACTATATTTTCAAAATAAGTATTGTCCAAATACACCATTATGCAATATTTCTTTGATGGAAAATAAAATGTTCAGCACACATTACAAAACACGAAACATTTTCTCCTGCATGTTTCTAACATATTCTGACTTCAATACTTGAGCAGAGATAAGGCAATGATACTCTTATTTCCACAGCATTGCGAGGGAAAAGTGGTAGAGGCAGTAAAGTCTTGCTTGTGAATTCAGCAATCTTGAACACCCTATCTACAACTTCAGTATTCACATAATTGTGTTCAAACTTTAGTTCCCATCTTAGAAATGCAGTCCTGGAAGGGATGTCCTAGATGATGCAATCCAGGGTCCTGCATTGGCAGGCAATGGCTTTGCAGGGTCGCTTTCACCAATTGCTCAAGCTTCACCTCAGTGCTGATTGGGTTATTTTGGGTTCACAGCATCCTGTGGCAGCCTCTGTGAGGACCCCATCTCTCTGATAGCAGAAGGAGCTTCTTATTTCCAGTCTAGACTGACTCCCAGACATTTTAAAACCATTTGCTATAATGCTAAACTGACTTTTTAAAGTAACCCTTTTTCCTCTCTGGGATACTTTCAGATAACAATTCTACCTTTTTTGTTGCTAGGCTAAACAAGACAAATTCAGCCTTGTCTCAGAAGGCAGCCAGTCATCTCCATGTCCCTGCCCTGCTCCTCCTCCCGTTGAAATGCCTTGTTCTTAAAATGGGGAAACCAGGTCTGGACCTAAGCCCACCATATGGTCATCTTCCAAAAAAACGTATTATGGTCAGGCTAGGTTATAAAGAAATTAAATCAGAAGTTTAGCATGGAAAGGGTCAGGCAGCCTTGAGTTGGCAGGACCAGTTTCAAAGGTAACACCAGCAATTCCAGACCAAGGATGAAGCCTGAGACTCTGCTTGTGGTGAGGCTGAGCCATTGTCTGTAGATTCACAGAGACATCCAGTAGCTCAAGGAGCCAAGTCGGACTGAAGCTGAGGGGAAGGAGTGAAATCTCTGCTTTAAGGTCTTGGTTATTCTGAGTTAAGTCAATGGGCCTGGGGTGAGGGAGCTGCTGCATTTTTGGGCCTTTTTCTGCTACCTACATAGGCTTCCTGAGGAGATGAGAGGAGATGTGCAGGATAACATAGATGGCACAGGACATGAAAAATATCATCAGGAGAGAAAAATGTGTTCTTAGACCTTACAGCCCTTTGGTCATCCTTCTGTCCTTTCAGCACCATCCATATCTTGAGTCAGTTCTCAAAGTAAGTAAATGCTTTATTCTCTCTAACTGTGTTTCTTTCCCTTTCTACACTGCTTTTGTAATGTTGTCAAAAAAGGCAGTCAAGCTTTGGGGATGTTGGGAAAGCAGGTTAACACAGGCACAGATGCATCTGCTGCCACTATCTCTGTGAGGCCCCAGAAGCTTTTACAGCTCAGATAATTATCCCAAAATTGGCTGTTGCCAAAGCTTCTCTATCTATCATTTATGGTATTTCAAATGAGAAATACATACAAAAAACCATAATATCCTCCAGGATACAGGTACACAACGATCAAAGATCAGTGACTTATAAGCAGCTGGGAAAGCAAACCTTTCTGGAGACTCTGTTATGCAGAACAGCACATAAACTCAGTTGACATGTCTGACACACATAAAAGTTTGCAGGAAAGAGTCCCAGGCAGATAGAATTGCTACAGCCAAATCCCTTCTCTGAACACCTATTCATAAAAGTAGGTCCCCAGATGCAAGAATCATTGCCTCAGGAAGTGAAAGATGCATTGCAGAGATTTTGATCTGGATAGGCTGCTGCTCACTCCCTTGGTTTCATTCAGTGTTGTTAAAAATGCCCTACTGCATCCTGGAGGTAGGGGATGAAAGAAAATCTGTGCCTATGCTTTATGCATTAGTTGTTTGTGAATTTGAAACACATACAGAGGTTCTTCTGAGTGTATATCCATGGCTGTATGTATATATACAGGTCTTTGTATGTATATGTGTATGTATATACATAAACACACATAGTGTGCGTTACAGACATGGGCCAAGTTTGTTATAATAATACAGACAACAATTAAAGAGAGTCATGAGACACTGGCACAGGTTGCCCAGGAAGGCTGCAAATGCCCCATCCCTGGAAGTGTTCGAGGCCAGATTGGATGAGGCTTTGAGCAACCTGGTCTAGTGGAATGTGTCCCTGCCCATGGCGGGCGGGGTTTGGAACTGGATGATCTTTAAGGTCCCTTCCAACCCAAACCATTCTATGACTCTATGACATGATTCTGTGAAATACAGGATTGTATATGAGACTGGGTAATGCCAAGTAAATGTCAGAAATTACAGTGCTGACAGGTTGATGAAAATAAAGGTTTCTCTGTCACTGAGCTGGACTTTCAAGTATCTACTTGAATGTGCATCTAGCCATCTGTCTAGATATACACAAATTAAATAGGTCAACAAGTTTCTGCAAACCCTAATAGCTTTGACATGGCAAGCATGCACCAGACAAATGCCTATCAGGATAGTTACTGATGGAAACCAGGTGTTTTGTAGCTGGTTGGTGAGAACACACTGCAATGGAACAGAAAGTATGCTCATATATATGTACTGAATGTAAGTATTCCACAAGGCCTGACTCATAATGTTTGTGTTCTTCCTCCTGAACAGTTAGACCTCCCTGGTAATATTTTGTCTAGCAATATAGCATGGTTCAAGTGTTCTGATGCTTGCTACACTGACATCTCTATTGGTGAGCTGAGTCTCTAGCCAGACAGGTCAGGAGGTGATGTAGAGTCTTGGAGGAAAGGCCAGACACAGCCCTGCTCCCTGCAGGTGGATTTTTGTAGGTCACTGCTCTACCCTACACAATAGTTATTCTGCTACTCCTTACCCCAGACATGCAGGTTATGGAGATGGGGGGAGGGACAGAAGGATTGCACCTCCTGTTCTTGTGAGTTTGTTATCCCAAACTGAGTTCCCATTAAGGATAGCAAAAGGGAAAATGGCGATCTTCTGCAAACAATGCAAGATGTATGTAGTGCCTCAAAGTCCAGCAGGATAGACGGTTCTTCAGACAACTGATCTCCTCCCATGGCACCTCAGCACAGCCTCTGATCATTTCCACTTCCTCAAGATATTTTTCCTTTCTACCAGAGCAGCCACAATATTTGTAGTTGGTGAAAGACAGTGTAAAGGGCTGCTGACACCTGCAGATGGCTACACGAGTTATGGCACAGAACAAACTAATCAGAGAGATATGCAGAGCAGATTTTATTTTCCCATCTGTGAGATGCATATTGGGTTCCACATTCCTGTAAAAGAAAATATTAAAACCATCCGCTGTCTCTGGAAAATTTCTGAATGACAGCATGGGGAATAGGGTGTTTCTCACTGACAGGGCTGTCTACTAAATAGGAGTTAGCTCCAGTCAGCTTACCTGTGCTAAACAAGAGTAAATGATTTGACTACACATGTGTTTGTATCCTCATGGTGAGCTGTAGCTCTTGGGCCCTCGTGCAAGGAAGGAAAAGGGATTCCCCACTCCACCTGTTCACTTACACCCTTCCACCTTCAGCCCAGCACATGACCCTCCTGTGTCTCGAGATCATTGTGCACCTGAATATCTCACACCTGAGAGACAAGCTTCCACTATGGGCACATTACGGTAATCTGGTGAAAATCAAGTGTTTCAAAAAGTAACTGTGGTTCTTGGGCTCCTTACCACCCAGCCCTCTAGCAAGCACCACTACAGTGTGCTAGAGCTGCTCTTCAAGGACTCCTCATTTCTCAGAAACTGCAGAGTAGAGAGTTCAAAGGCTTTGTTGTCCCAAAGCAGATGAACTTGTCTTAGACAAATGAGTCCTCTGAAAAAAAAGAAAAAACAAAACCAGACCATGTTATCTCAGATCCTCAGGTTCAATTACCATTTTGTGGTAACCCTGATGTTACCTGATGTTCAGTTGTTTCATGAGAAGCAGCACCTCTGTGTGTGAGCAGCTATTCTGGTGAGGACTCACACACACAGCCAGTGCTAGTTCCCATGTGCACACAGCTGGTGCATGCATCTCCACACTCACACTCACAGGTAGCTACCACATCTACATGTCTCCTCTCAGCTAAATGAACAACTTCCAGTAGGCAGACATAGGTGTGGGTAGTGTGCGTGTCTCCCTCCCACGGGCATTGGTGACTGTGTGCCTCCCTCTGCATGCATGCATAGCCCACATATGCATAAAAAGCCTGGAAGCTGGCATGGGCAGCACTCTGTTCTTCCTGAAGGAAGAGCTGATATGTGTAATAGCTCCAACAGAAGCAGGAGCGGGCAGCTCATCCCAGCAGTACACTGCAGTTTCCAAGGTAACTGAACTTGAAATAAGGTGATGTCTGGAACTGGGTCTTATCAAATCAATTTGCTGAAGGTGCATACATGGGGGGAAAACTCCCCTCGTGTGGGATCCTACTGACTGTAAAAGCCAACAATATACCACTTATTTATTTTGGTAGTTGAGGAGTTTGTTGCCTTTTAATGATCAGCAATGACATTTTCCCATTGAAGCCATCTGTGTGGGTAGGGACGTGTACAAAATATGACTGTGCATGTTATGCATTATTTACACAAGGCCACAGCTATGTGCTTTGCAGACAAATGAAGAAAAGACAGATCCCTGCCCTGAGGGGGCTGCATGATGAACACAGGTCCCACCTTGCCTATTTCTGGTATCTCAGCTTACCCACGTGAGCAGCCCAAGTACAGCAGGCAAGTGACACGGGGTAAGTTTCCTCTTCTGCATAGAGTTCCCACTGGTGGGCCACATGTTTGAGACAAGGTCTACAAAAATATTTGAGTGTCTGGATGAATCTCAGATCAGTGGGAGGGAGAGCAGCATCTCTTGGAAAACAAGACATTGCTTCTCTGGGTATTCCTCTGCCCAAGAAACCTAAAGGAGATGAGGGCATGTGCCCGGGGTCTGGAGCACATTTGCCTCTACTGTTGAATGACACCCACCGTGCTCTTGGCTCATGCCAGGTAGCACTCAATCAAGCAAGTCCTAAGAACTGCCTGAATGTGACATAAGCCAGGCAACATAGGAAGTGATACAGAGTGTGCCACTTTGGTATGTCCTCCTGCACTGTCCTCCAGCACATTTTCTCCTTGTGCAGCCCTCTTCCTCTCACACTAGTCCTCAAATCACCCTGAACTCAGCATCATCCAGTTAAAAAACTCCTCACTAGTAGGAGCTGCTTTTTGCCATTTTTTTTACTAGACAAGATATCTACATTTTTTCCAAGGTCCTTAAACCCCCCACCCCACTCTAAGCTACCTGCTGATCCCATGCTGCCTGTACCTGACCTGGGTCAGAGACTGCTAGTCTGCAGAAGTGGCATCTCTCTTCTCTGCTGGGATAGGATTAATCTGACATGGCCAGCCGTGCTTCTGCTGGCTCCAGCCTAAAGGAGGCAGCTGTCCCCTTCCCCCTGAGCCTGGGGAAACAGCAAAAGCATCAAAGACATCATCTTTTACAGGCTGCAAAAGCAGAAGCAACACCCACATATCCAGAAGCCACAAACTTGGGGGCAAGCCTTGCAGAGCCCAGCTGCAGAGCCTGAGCATGCCTGGATGCCTCAAGCATGGGACAGGGCAGAGGGGACTGGGGGATGTTCAAGAAGCATGTGGCCTCCCCCACACTGTCCATGCCACAGCCTGTGTCTCCTAAATTGTGGTCCCATTCAACAGTGACCCTGTAAGCTACCACAACCCACATGGTGCTTCTGGCCTGGGGGGCACCATACAGTTCTGGGAATGTTTGTTACTATTATTAGCACAGACACGGTCTGTGCCCATCTGCAGCATTTCCTGTCCCTTATTGGGTTGTTGTGAGGACAAGTACCTTAAAAGACTGAGTCAAATGGGACATCAGAGTAATAGAGATCATAAAAGCACTGGTTATGACAGCAGAAGATGATGACACATCAGTGCCTGTCCTTCCATCATGTTTTTTTAGTCTGTGGCAGACCAATGTCTAGGACAAAGGCCCCTAAGGAGGCTGGTACTGCAGGTCCAGGAATGTTTTGCACTGTGGCTGCCACTGCATTCAAAGGGACACACGGAGGATTTCAGTAATCCAAGCATCCCACTTTGGTCTGAATGCACTCTGCGTTTTGTTTCTGCCTTTTCTTAGTGTGTTTGGCAGTGGCATGGGATGCAGGGCAGTTCTGCATTTGGGCTTTGGCAGCTACAAGACAGAGAAACCAACAGAGCAGTCCAGAGCATGGCCTGCCCCATATGCCCTGCACCACGTGCCCCACAACTGCCTGGCATAGCAGTTCCCACATGCTGGCAGGCAAATTGCTGGTGTGCTCTGATATGGGATTCCCAGGTGCTTTGGGTCGCTTGACCATCATGCCTGCAGGTCTGGCATCCCTACAGCCCTTGAGTCCAGTATGTCCAGTATTAAGGACAGATGACCTCAGAGTTTTCCTTAGCTTGCAGCATCCTGCAAAGCTGCTCAACACCCCAGGGTGTCAGAAGTCTTTAAAAGATGGTACTCTATCCTAGTTTATCCAGTGGCAAAGCAGGCTGGAGCAGCTTAGCAATCTGCAGTACCCATTAGCAGAGATGCTATGTGATTTCCAAGGATGAATCCATGTTCCAACAGCTTCTTCCAAACTAAATCAGCTTTGCAATACTTGATTGTAAAACCACAGCAATTAGCAGATGGCTCAGGATCAAGTCAGGGACCTGATGTGACCGCAGTCAAATGTGGAGGATCACTTCATCTTCCAGTTTGGTACTGTGTCATCTTAATGCAAGTGGGGGTTTGGGTTTGCTTTTAACTGATGTCTAAACCAAAAAAAAGGAGGGATCTATTTTTATTTAGCAAGTTATGCAGAAGTGTTATCAGCAAAAATATTGCCTGCAGTGTAGAGATGTTACATTTCATTTCAGGCAAATGCTGTTAAGGCTGCCTGGGATGTGACAAAACATCTGACTGATTGTTCTCCAAGTGCTGCTCTGTAGCCCTTGGAAAATCAACACATTAAGTTTTCGCTATAGGCAAGCAATTAGGAATAGAACCATTCAAATGAAATCAAAATCAAATCTGGAGAGAAAACTGCAGAACATTTGCTTGTCGTTTCACCTCAGAAAGTTTCATTACTGCTGTGCTCAGCTTCAACATGGCCAGCCTTGGGACAGTGCACTTGAAGATGGGGCTCATGGGGGAAGGCTGAAATCCTAGAGAGAGTTCAATGGTGAGCCTGAAAAAATGTTCACAGGCTGGTGAGCATTTGTTAGGGTGGAATATTCTTTGCATCCACCCAGCCTGCCCTGTACATATCCTGCATTACATCACAGGGTCTTTGTCCCCTTCCCATGTTCCTTGGGAAGACAGATGTAGAGGTTTTCTGGCCAGTCAGTTCACGTGGGCTTTTCTGGTGCAGAAGCAGAGCACAGAGAGAGGTGACAGGGGCAGGCAGTGTGCACCTCAAGGTGAAAACAGGTCACAGCCCAGGCACTCACCCAGACTCTGGAGTTAGAGAGAGTGCTCCTGGGTCTCCTGGCTAACCCACGGCTTTAGGGCTCAAGAGAGTGAGTCAACCTCATAAATGAAAAATCAGTGCAGTGCCTTTAGTGATGCTCAGAGTCCCACGCCAGGTAACAGAGTTAGGAAAAGAGTGTGCCCATCTAGCCAGCACACCAGCATGAAATAAGCCAGATTGTTACCAGCCATACAAATAAAACAAATAAGAACAAATAATGTATATTTAATAGAGGAGGAACAACTTACCAAGGTGGATTCTCCTATTGCCTTCTACATCTAAGATCAAGTTGGTCAGTTTGTCTCAAAATATGTGCTCTACTTCAATAACAGCTCTTGCACCGAAGTCAGAATGTAGTTCAGTGAAATCTTGAGGTCTGTGCTATGGGCAAGATCTTACTGAACTGCCATAATGGTCTCTTCTGGCCTCTAAAAGTGGGTGGATCACTGTGTTGTCCTTTCCCTTTCATCCAGTCTCATATTTCACATTTGTTTCTTTTCAAGTCATTTTATGGCACTCACATGAAGTATCTGAGTACTTCACAAGCTATGAATCACTTCTGATTCAGATCCCTTGATGAAGTCTGCCATCCCTTTCTCTCACATGCAGAACCAAACCTCTGAACACAGAAGTCCCAACTTGTACCAACAATGAATCAGAGCCAAGAAAATCTTATCCTGTGAGATCTGCTCCTGCACCACCATCTCACCAGTATCAAGTCAGCACATCTAAGTCTGTGTTTTCTCTTCTAAAAAGAAGTTGCAAAGCAAACTGGACAATGTCTTTAACTACAGGTTTTTTTTTAATTAGGCAGTGTCTTCTACTGCCTCTTTTCACAACCTATCGGCCTGAGAGGCTGTCCAGATTCCCATTTACCTCAGACAGGGATCAGAGGGGGAAGGCAGATATGAATTTTCTTTGCTTATCTCATTCCTATATCCAGACAAATGTTTAAAGGAATAAGAGGGTGAGCCTGCAGGGGTTGTGTGGAACATGCAGCTCAAGGGAAACTATTGCAACGTAAGCCGAGATGGCTGTGTGGAGCCATCTTCCAGTAGGCCGGTGCAGAAACCATGCTGTATTCCCAGTCTGGGAAACACATTGAGTCTGAAGAAAGGACCCCTGCCTTGTGAGCCTGGGGAGGAGGCAAATGACAAGTATGAAGGTGGAGATGGAAGTCTACTGGACTTGCACTGGAGTAAAGATGTGTTTGCCTTCATCTCATACAGCTGCGCCCTTGTGCTCCATATTTGTATTTATCCTCCTTATCAGCTGCAGCAGCGCTCCTAGAGAGACAGGTTTTCTATTTATAGGCACCAGCAGTACATCCCTTGACAGGGCAGTCTGAACATTCCAGTTTCTCCTGCTGCCGACAATCGCTTCTCCATCTGAACCTGAGACATGGGCACTCCTGTGTCCATGTAAGGGAAAAAAGAAAGGGATATTGCTTCCAAGCCCCAGCCTCTATCCCCCCTGCAGGGGGATGAGCACAGTGGTTATTTCTACGTTCCTCTCTTTTAAACTCACGTGATTATATTTAATCTAGAAAATAAACAACAATGGTTGATATGCTGAAATGCTCTAGTAGCTAATCAAGTTGCTTAAAGCATATGGGAATATCTCATGTCTGAACAAAAACAAAAATTTACTGTAGAGCAAGGGGTCTAAGCCTGAGCTGCAGACACCCAAGTGATGTCAGTGTGGACTGAGGTAATTCCCATGTCAGGATGTACATCTGCACTGAACTCACACTGTCCTTCCATTTACTCCTCTCCCATTTCCTGAGGAGTTCCTGGGAGCATTCAGCTAATCAAGTTCCACTTTAGCTCATTCTGAGGAAGAAATACACACCGTTCATATTTCTGAGAATGTTATTAAGGATCAAAGAAAAAAGTCTGGAGATGACCTTAATGGGTTACCTATTCCAGCTACCATCTCCTCACAAAACCTATCCCAGTGCTTGGTAAAACTTTGGAAAAACTCTTTTATTTTATCTAATATTAATGTCTCTTTCAGCAATTTGACTTCTTGTCCTATCAACTGCAGAGCTGACAGATTATACAAAGAACATCTGGTAAAGTACAGGTTAGGGAAGTGGACAGTGAGATGTACTGAAAACTGTCTGAACTGGAAGGATTGCAGTCATTGGCACTGATGCAGCTGGGGAGCAGTCAGCAGGGGTGAGCCCCAGTTCTGCTGCCAGGTTCTGTACTGCTCAACACCTTCATTAATCACCTCCAGGCTGGGACAGAGAGTATCCTCAGCAAGCCTACAGCAGGTGACACAAAAGTTAAGGAAGCAGCTGATGCACCAGAGGCTTGTGCAGGCATCCAGAGGGACTTTGACTGACTGGAGAAATGGGCTGATGGGAATCTCATGGAATTCAGCCAAAGCAAGAGCAAAATCCTGCCACGGGAAGTAAAAATTCCATGCCCCAGTAGAGGCTGGGGGATTTCTGGGTGTAAAACAGCTTTGCAGAAGAGGACCTGGGAGTTCTTGTGGATACCAATTTGACCTTGGGTTAGCAACGTGATTTTGTGTAAAAGAAAACTACAACCCTTGTGGTCTTCATTCAGAAAGGCAGTGGCAGCAGGTTGAGGGAGGTGATCTTTCACCTCTGCCCAGACCTAGTGAGTCATATCTGGAGCACTCCATCTGTGCCTGGGTTTTCCAGTAAAAAAGAGATGTGCACATCCTGGAACAAGTCCAGTGATGACCCACAAAGATGATTAAGGGATGGGAGCATCTGACGCATGAGGACAGGCTGAGTGAAATGGAACTGTTCAGCCTGGAGGAGCAGAAGCTCAGAGGGATCTTCTCCATGTGTATAAACACCTGATTGTTATTTATGCATGGGAGAGAATTTGGAAGATAGAGTCAGACGCTTTGTCATGCACAGCGATAGAAAAAGAAGAAATGTGAACAAACTGAGATACAGGAAATTCCATTTAAATATACAAAAAAAACTTTTCCAAGGGGGATTAAAGACTGGCACAGGTTGCACTGAGAGGTTGTGATGTTTCTCTCATTGGAGATATTCAAAACACAACAGTACATGTCCCTGAACAACCTGCTTTAGCTGACTGTATTCGTAACAGATGCTTGGATTAGATGATCTCCAGAGGTCCCTATCAATCTCATCAATTCTGTGGTTCTGTGACTGTATTTCCTGCCTCTCTTGCAGTAGCCTTTTTACATTCTTGAAGTTAATTTTCATATGCCCCACTCATATAAAGTTAGTTCAGTATTTCCTCAGAAGAGTTATCTCTTGGGCTTCTGGACCTTCTTCAGTCAGTCTATGCTCTGCTCCAAGTGCAGTGTCCCTCACAGGATGCAGCACGATAGCTGAAACTGAATGACAGGAGTAAGTTTTGGAGTTAACGGGCCACAGGGAGAATCAGGTGAGAAGACAGATCTGAAAGAGAGAAAAGGCCAGCAAGCAAACAACAGCTGTTACCCACCCACTGAGTGCCAGCACACTGTTAAAAAATTTTTGTTCTGGTTTTTATAGATGTCTTCAGAAATTTTCCAGAACTTTATGCTACACCTGTTTGGGAAAGAATGTGTTTGGCTTGGCTTACCCCCTGCTTCTGCCCCTTAATATTAACTTACTAAATTGTTCCTTTTAAACAACCAGTGGATTTGGCATCAGCCTTGTTTTGCAAATCCATTTTGTGCCATCTTCCCCCTTGACACCCAACCCCCTGGGAGTTGACAGCCCTGCCACCTCACCTGGGACCCAACTTCCCCTGTGTACCTGGAAGAGGACTAGATTTTCAGAGGGCAGACGATGCTGGTGCATCCCCCTGCGCTGTGCCCATGAGCTTGGCAGGAGGTGGACTCTTCCCAGTACTCCAGAAGCCAGGACAGGAGCCAAGAACCAGGAGCAAGAGCAGCCAAAACAATCAACTTCAATGTGCTGTACTCTAAAATATATGAGCATGTGTCAAAGTAGGGAGGCTCGCAACAAGGGGTTGTCTTAGGCTGGGTTGTTTATGGCTTCATTCCTCCCCCTGCCTCCTCCCTCCTCTCTGTTGCCAAATGCAGGTACATAGCCCTTTTCAAAATACAGTAGAAACCAAGGGAATAAAAATTCTTGAAGTCATTCAAATATGAATTGAGACTTCTCATAGAGAAGGCCACCCTCTTAGTACCTTGTCAGCCCATGCACTGACATTGTCACCCCTGCAGAGCAGCCACCAGATGGGTAAAGGAGGGAAGCTGTGCTTTTTCCTTCTCTAACAGCTGCATTCTGAAAACCTAAGGAGGTTGTTTTGAGCTGCTTGAGGGTTTCTGCCTGCTGTATTACTAAAGGAAGGCCAGGGAACAGCACAAGAAGTGCTTCAAAGTGCAGTTATAAACTGGGTGAAAACAAGAGGGATTGGCTCCAAGAACAAGATGACAGTAACCAGTGACCCCCAATGACCCCAAGGTATTTACTTGTGGATAAATCTGTACAGTTCAGTATAGTCCCAAACCGTACTGCCCAATTTAACCCAGAGAACATTTTCAAACTTTCTAGCCTACTTGTGCAACATCCCTTCAAACCAAAGAGGCCATTCCCTGAGCTAAGCTGCAGCAAAGTCATCGTTTGTTTTTGGGGGAATTTTTGTTTGTTGTTTGATTGTTTGCAGTTTTTTTGTTATTTCCCCTTCGCTTCCCCCTCCCTTTCCCACCCACCCCTCTTCCCACCCCCCCAAGTAGACAAAATCAGGTATCTTATTTTTGGAAATGATTCAGCAATATGTTTGCAAAATTAGGAAGGGAGAAACCTTAACTAAAGAGTGATATGTCTACTCTGATATTGCATGTATCTTTGTTTCTTGGCTGGTCTTAGCTGCAATTTTTGTCTGTGTGCTTATTCTGAATGTAAATATCTTGGTGTAGTACCAATGTGTACTTGTATAAAGCAAGAACATAAGACCTAAACATAATGTAGATGTAGGAATCAACTGAAAAATGTGTCATTATTTTGCGTGAAGCACAAGAACAAAATCAGAATTTAAACCCTCTCCTCTTCTCCCAAATATGGAATGAAAGAGTCAGTTTAAAAGCCTTTTCTCGCCCATCCCTGATCTTGCAGTCCTGTTAGTTAGCAAGAAGACATCTGCTAATCTTTCAGTAGAAGGGCTTTTAGCTCTTTGTTTGCTTGTCTGGTGACAGTGACAGAACTTCACGTGTTGTGGTGGGTTGGCAACACTCACTCTGGGGATCTGAGGTGCGGGTGGGGACTTCTTGAGTTTTGCCCTGCAGAACAGACCACCAATTGTGTCAACTTCATTCTTGGACATGTAATCTTACAGACCTCTCTTTACTTTCTGGTTCAAGCTTCCACTGAAATTCCACCAGGAAGAACATTGCAGGGACAAACAAGGAATATCACTCTGCTCTGGCTGCTGTGGAAGACAGGACTCCCTTGGCTTCTCCTCTAGCTAAGATGCTCTCTGTAGAGGTATAGCTGACACCTCAAGTCTTCAGCTTCCCTAAGAGCACTGGGAATGCTCACTGGGAATGCTGCACTTTTTTTTTCTACTAAACTTTCCAAGATTTACTGAGATCTGAACTCTTGAGAGATGGTGATAAATGTTAAGTGTGTCCTCCTTGCTTTCCTTCCATTTTTACAAATTGCAGGCTTGGTACTCCTGAATTAGGATATCTATTTCCAGAATAGCAACAGTGGATTTCAATCTCTGATGTATTTAATGAGAAATTATAAATTAATAGGCCTTCTTCATGGAAGATCTATGCTAAGTCTGTGTGGGATTATTAAGAACTGCATAGTCAAAATAGCTGACTGTCTGTATGGCTGTAATAAACACAATTTAATCTAGGAATATCAGGACAGTCTGAAATATATTAAAAAAACCCCCAACAAAACATTAAAATCACATGGCAAAAGGGTTTAATGTGTCCTCAGCAGACCTGGCTATGCCAAATTTAATTAAGTAGTTCTATTTGTGTCAATAAATTATCATCCAAGGTAAAATAAAAGTCATTCAATTTGTTAAAATTCTATTTTATTTAGATGCACAATTAGTGGGTTTATCATATTGCAAAATAATTCAGCCAAGGAATCAATGTTAGCACCAAGTACTATTGAGTTTACAGTCTTCTGACATTAACTGGCTACAGGTACAAACAGAATGTTTTATATAAATGGTATATTTTTCTTTCACATACACACACACACAGACAAATAGGTATCTCTGTAACCATTTTCTAAAAGTCATTAGCTGAATGCCACTGTCATACTACTAAAACTAATAACTGTTTTCTTACAGAAATTGCTGAAGGGGGCTTCAGGAATGAGATAAAGCTAAAAAAAAAAAAAAAAAAGAAAAATTCAGCATTCATAGTCCTGTCTGCCTGCATCTGTCCATTTTTTAAAAGGTTGTGCTTTAGCCCTGTGTTGGTTTTACCATTTTTCAGTAAAATATGGATGAACTCAGATCAAGAAAATGGTACCAAGAGCAAGCACAGTGGACACTTGCAAGTAAGCTCTCTGCCATTATGTTGCTGCAGCAAGGATGGAAAACATTTCCAGTGCTGCCAGCTGTGCCAGGATGCCTGCTAACCTGTGGTAGAAGCCTGGGTGTGGAGGATGGGCAAGATGTGCTCATGCATATTTTATCTAAGAGGTCTTGATAAACCCACCAAAAAGTGAATCACGGTCCAGAAGGATAATTGTTATCACTGGGAAATTTTCACATCACCTAACCTGAGACACCCAGTGGGTAATTAAGGCAGTAGCTGCCTAATGTGTCTGCACTGGCAAATGGGGTCGCTCCTCCTTTTACCCAGCTCCACTGAATACACATCCTGAATGCACTTTAGCTCCCTTTGGGAGGGAACACCCAAGAGGAAACTCAGGCACCTCAAGGGAACAGCATCTCCCAGGTCTGCAAAGAGAGGGCACTTGGAAAGCAAGAAGTCTCACTTCTTCCAAAAGAGACACTCCTTCAATTCTATCTCAGCAGACTTTGCTCTCTAAACCTTTATTTTTAGGGACAGGGAGTGGCATCCCTTTTTCTTTTACAAAAAGAACCCAAACAACTTCTTTAAAGGCTGAAAGAAAAGCTGGGTCATTAATATATGCATTTTAAATAGAGAATACACCATGTATGTGTATGTGAGTGTACACATGTGTGAGTATCTTTCTATTTAACGTTGTAGCTGCTATGCAGGATAGCTGGGGTCAATCTAGAGCTTGATAGGTTTGAGTGATCATGAATTACCTATTTGCCCCAGGATCTCTCCCTGGTGCCATGCACAAAGACAGCATACCTAGCAACAGCTTTAAGAAGCCAGTTTATTGCAGAGAACATCAGAACCTGCAGGTTTAGGAAGGAGAATGCTGTTTGTAGGTGTCATTCTCTTTCACTGTGGTCATTAGCTCTTAAGGTACATGGAGGAACAGTGGTAGGATTTGGGTTTGTGGTAAAGATATGTTCTAATATCATCTACCTCCAGGATTCTACGGAGCCCCTAGAAGCAGGCAGGAAGATGGCATCAGGGACCAATTCCTCATTTTCATTTTTATTGTGGTACCCTTGCTAGATGGGATTGGATTTAGGGTGAGGCCAGTGACACTTTCAAAGAATAAGTTCTATTCTAGATGACACAAAATCCTAGGAAAATCCTGGTGGTTCTGTGATCATAGGTTCTCTTTTCCCATAGGGAACAATAACCTTGGTTATTGGCAGGCCTAGAGGATGGGGTGGGCTTGGCTTCTGTAGTTTACTTTACTGCAGCATTCATCATTGTGGGGCTTTCAACAGTGTAAGGACAGCTGGTGTTAGCAGAGGTAAAATTATGTGCTCCTTTAGGGAGGGAGGTTACTTCCTCTATGTGAATAACATTAGGGTTTGTGTTGGGATTACAGTTGTAGTTTGGAGAACATTAAATACCAGAAGCATAACCCCTTCTTGCAATACACAAGGCCAAAAGACATAGTGAGAGGATTTCTGTTGAGAAGAGAAAATTCACTTCAAGCTACTTTCCAGCATAGATTGGTTCCCCGACTTACAACTGTGATCAGGGTTTGAAGGGCTGGGAAACCTTCCTGAGCCAATTATACAGCTACAGAGAAGACAAAGGTTCAAGGGCAAGGGGCCCTTCCCTTTACATGCAAGGATTAATGACTTGACATCGGACTTAGGGGAAGGAATAGGTCTGCAAATGTCAGCCCCAATGCCCCATATTACCCCATACTCCACAGCCCAGACGTAGAATGAAGCAGATTTCTGCGATGATCCATACCCTTTCAGAATAGGAAAAAGTGTAAGGCCTAAAGCATCAATATATAAGCCTGTTCCCACCTGTGGTGTGATGAAGGAAATAAACACTCTGGTGTTGGAACAACTGGACAGGGCCCTTAGGCTTGGCTCTCTCCTTCTTCAGGGACCAATCACTTGGGGAGAAAATTTATATTTTTAAGAGCCATCTGTGTGTCCAGAATCAGAGTAAGTGTAGAGACCAATGCTCTATTTTATTGTGGGGATTGCTGCCCAGGATACAACTAAAGTAAAGATTTGAGCTGGGATTATCTTTACTGTCTCCCCAGCTTATTTCCCTTGCTTTCTGCAGCGCCTGTGTGGTAGTTCATTCTTCCTGGAGTAAATCAATCACCTCCCTCCCAGAGGAAATCTGAGCACAAGTGATGGAGGAACAGCACAGACAGACTTTGTGGCCGCAGATGTCATCATATTCAGCTCTTCCCTCCCAGCACAAGCCAAGCAGTGTCCTTAGCAGGCCCTGAAGCCTCCTGCCTTGGCCTGGGGGACCAACCACATGCCCATCACACAGGCACCAACTGAGGTGTCTGTGACACAACCATGTCTGGCACTTGAAGCACTTTGGATTAAAACCTCCCCCACATATGTAACAGTGATCTTCACGTCTCAGAGTCACTGCAGTTGCCTAATGAGAAGACTTTGGCCTAGAAGTATCCTGGCCACTCCATGACAGGGGCCCAGCCCTGACCACTGCAGGATGAGCCATGCTGTACCAAGCGGTGGCACATCTGTCCAGTGCACCTTGCAGAGACAACAGTGAGAAAGGAATTTGAACAGCTTGGGGAAAAGAGCTCCAGAGAACTTGCTCCCTGCATTGACCTGATGCCTTAAATGGCTACCTAAAAACAGAGACTAGACAGCAATAAGGGAATAAAGGAGGTATTTATTTGACAGGCCTTCAAAGGTTACACCCTGGTGGTCCAGAGGCTCCTGCCTCAGTGGATCCCAGGATGGATGAGAGGTCACAAGTTCTTCACACTTTTATAGGTCTGGTCCATTTGCATATCAGCATAAATTTGCCAATTAAAACTTCAGCTAATGATGTAATTTCCCCAAGCTTTTCCCCCCTCCCCAGGATGATGGTTTACACTTTTTGGGCCTAGGACAGTCTGGGTGTCCTTGGAGAGCAAGCTAGAGAGGTTTTGTTATGTCTATCTTAGCATAAGAGAGTGGCAGCTAACAAGTTACAGGAAACTTCAGAGTTACACTAGCAGTACAGGATTTGAAAAAATATAAAAGTTAAAGCCTAAGTCATCAGACCAATGAGATGATATTTGATGCTCAGTCAGTTGTTACAGATCTCTTTCTTCCCATGACACTTCCTTCCTTCACACACTTCAGATTTTATTTTCCGGTCCATGGTTGGTTTTGCTACACAGTGACACATAACCATAGAGCAGTCTATGTAACAGCAGGATAACTTGGTTCAGAAATAGGGAAATAATATTACTATCCAAAACAAAAAGAAGGAAAAGAAAGTGATTAAAATTGTGACTCTATATTTGTAATTGATTTCAAATTAAAACAACTCAAAACATTTCTGTGAACTGAAAAAACAATCTTCATTTTTGTGGTAATTTTCTGCCTCAAGTCTTCTGCAGGCTTACCACACATGAAGCAAATATCAACTCTTAACAACACTTCATCTCTAACACACTGTGACCCTTTACTACTAATATCAAGTATTTGTATGTTTTTCCTCAGGTGAACATGGCTTTTAACTCATTAGAAACAATCACATATGAGTGAGAAAGTAAAGATGGCTTGGAGTAAAATTCCAGCGACGGGTCAGAATCTCCTACTAACTGTAGCTGCTTCAGGATTTTGCCACACACCAAAGACAAAAAGTCAAGATGCAATAAAGAACTCTGAGTCCAGCAGATACAGAGGAGTTTAGGGTCTGTTTAGACAAAGAAATAAGATTACTTACCAAAGCTCACGAAGGAAGGTTGTGGCTCAACTGGTGATGCACCTCTGGCACTTGTGTTTTGTCCTTCTAGCCCCCAAGCCATGTTCCCTATTGCTTCTAAATAGCTGTTTTCATCCACATGGAAAAATACATGAGGTAAGATTTATTCCAGTCATAATCCAGTTCAGTCATCTGTGGTATTGGTGACACTGGTGGAGAGAAGTTGTCTTTGAATACTAAGGTATTACTAAGCTTTGTGCATACAAATATTCTTGATTGTAAGCATCAGTTGAAGAAGAGTAAAAGCTAACGTTCCTGATTAAAAGAACTATCTTTCCACCCTACAAAATAAGTCAACATTCCTGCTTAAACCAGCTGTCTTTCCACCCTGCAACGTAAATTAACATTCAGGAAAAACAGAACATTTGCTAAGTTTTTCATTCAACCAACCTTTGTGTTACGAGTAGCTCCAGTCTCTTAGACTGTACACAGCTTTCCTGAATACTGCTGGGCAGGAGGTCTCAGTGTAAAAATCCAGCAATGGTGTGGCTGAAGCAAGAACCTTTTACCTCTTCATCTTCAGGGGCAAATATTGGTTGGATACACGGAGTTGTGAATCTCTCACATTCAGTTGCATTTAAAATCCTTTAAAAAGAACAGTGGTATCTAAGACCAGAGTCAGTCTGGAGGAAGCTTTCTGATCACAAATGCAAGGAGCAGAGATATACTTTTATTTCTCTTTTAAACACTGATTACTGGGAAGCAGAAGTGTTTTTTTAAACACCTTAGTTACAGTGTCCTGAGGTTTTTAATGGAAAGAGAAAATTATGAAGGTCATGTATTAATATTTCATTGACCACAAGTCAAAACTGGTTGGCTGGCAAATGTTTTATGCCTTCCCACCTGTGCAGAATTGCCATTGCCCTCTATCAAGGACCTGATTCCCATTAGCTTCTTGTGATGGATGGGGGGAAGGGGAACATGTTGTGTGTGCAGTCCTGGAATAGGGAATGAGATTTTTGCAACCTTTCATTTAAAAAAGGAATCCTTGGGGGTCTGTGAATGGCAGGTTGTACGAGAGATCTCTCTGAGGCGTTCAGACCTAATGGCACGATGACACCAGAGCTAACCTTTCTTCACCAACCTCCTTTGTGTCAAGGGCTGACATGGCTGATTTCAGAAAGCAATGATTGCTTCTCCCCTTGCTTTACTCTGTTGTGAAAAAGGCTGGCCAGAAATCACTGTTTGCTGTTTTGATTGAATGCATCAGGACTCTGGGTATTTCTTCTTTCTTTAAAGGCATACATTAGTATGCTGGCTATCTGGAGCTCACTATGGAAAATATTCTAGTTGGGGTAGACTGCCTGCCAGGAAAGACTGATGGTTTGGTTCAGTAAAGAAAATTAAACTAAAATAAGTTCTGAATCTGAAGCTCTGGCCCAAGCCTGAGTTGAGATGTATTTGTGTTTCTCAAGGATTTCTAAAGAAACTTAATTTAATCCTAAAACCAAAAGAAAACATTTTGTATTTGAGCATATTTTTTTCTGATGCTGGCTGAGGTCAAAACAAGCAATATCTACAGAATGACAGTCAAAGATTTCTGCCTTAAAGAAAACTTGGGAAAAAATCCTACCTCTCTCTAAAACAATTGTTCTTAGGAGGCTGCTGGGCTAATTTTCCAGATATGAGAGCTGCAACTAATCCCACTAAAATCAGACTGCCTGATGCTACCTCAGACACACGTTGGGTCCTTGAAACCATAAGGGCTCTTATCCAGCTAGCAATGTTCTCAAGAAGAGTCAAGCACCCATGTGAAAATCACACATTTTTCTGGATCTGAGTTGCCAGAGTTTGCCCAAGGTTTGCTCCACTCAACCTTTTCACAGCACTCTCTGGGTACTTCCCCTGTTCTTACAGTCTTGCTCATGTTCTTGCAACCTTTCAGTACTTTCCAGGAGTTCATCATTTTCCTGTGACTCCACTTCCTCTGACCAAGTTGTCCATATGCACTACTGAACGCCTTTTCCTCCTGTGAACATCCCTGGGCAGAGATCGACATAGAAAAATCCTGCTTTCTGCAACAATAACTGCTAGGGATCATCCTCACCATAAAGGGATGGATGATGGCAAATGGTGGATAGGAAGCTGCCTTTGCATGGCTCCAGAGGAGGCTGGGACAGAGAGAAAAGGTGTGCTACAGAGAGATACATTTTCCTAAGGATGTCCCCAAAATTGCCACATATTGTGTTATGAATCTTCACAACTGGATAGTCCCTACCACCTCCACACTTGAAACAAACAGTATTTGAAATGAGGAGTGCAGGCAGAGGATATTTTGTCTTAACACTGTCCCACAGGTTTTCTAGAAAATACATATACGCAGTAACACTTGTGCAAGAGGGTACCAGAGTATTCGCACAAGGGTTTGGACAAGAAATGGAAAACACCTTTCACTTGAAACTCAAAAACATACATAGATCAAAAAGTAAGTCAAAAAAGTATGTGTATTTACTCCAGAAAGCATTAACATCAGAACTGATTGTATTATTAATTTAGAAAATAGATTAATGATTGGGTAGAAGGAGAAAAAAAGGACAGCATCTCAAACATCTTTTACAATAGAAAATGAGGAAGGTAGCAAGGGATACATCCATCTAACTGTTACAAAAAGAGAAATGATGAAACAAAAATCTATAAAAGCTTCCATTTTATTGTTTTTCTAACCTCATTTCCAGTAGTTTTCCCATTACCTGCTCTGCTCAGGGAATAATTCTGCTTTTCTTTAAGGTGTTTTTCCCCATCTTATTTTGCATCATATATTTTTATTAAATCAATTGCCATGAAATTTACATCATATTGGCTTAATTAAGGGAAATTATTGTGCTGAGGAACCTGATGGTGGAAGAATGGAATCAATCAACTTCACTGTAAGACCAGCTTCTTCATAAAGCCATTCATTTCTAAGTTTAGTCCTTGGGAAACAATAAATGGAATGCTATTATACTGCCTAGAAAATATGACACTTTGGTACATCTTAAATGTTTATGACAAGTCCACCGCACTATGCTGAAACCATCTTTTTTTATAACTTGGGTAAAAATATAAAAAAAAAAAAGGCCTATTTTAACAAGGGCTGGGATGCTAATAGGTGGCAATTAATTGTTCACAGACAATTAGGGGAAAAATGAGGCAGAAGAAAAATTTTCCAGGCCATCACTTCTGCTGGGAACATCAGGATTTCAAACACTAGTAGGAGTTAAAAGAGTGTACTGGTGAACTAAAAGGTATTTTACTCATTTTCCTCCACTAAGATGTCAAGTCTGCCATATTTACTGCATACAGCAGTCATGCTGGAAAACTGATAATTACACTTTTACCACTTCTCATCATTTTATGAGTACTAGGTATAATTTGTTTCTGCGGCACCACGTCATGCTAGGCCCTTGCATATAAATGTGTAGAGTGCTGCAGTCCTATTGTGCTTGTTATATGCATTCTGGGAGATACTCCAAAGACAGTTGCTTACAGAAGATGCATCATGCCTAATACTGCTAATTTTCAAAGTGATGGAATAGCAGCTCTAAACCTGTTTTGGACAGGAAGTTCCTACAATCTTTGCATATACCTCCCTTGCTTCTTCCAAAATTCCTATGTCCTCCTCTCTCCCTTTCTCTACCATGTACCTACCCTATAACAAAATCCTCAGCAAGACCATTCCTTCTTACATTTAAAGGCATGGGGAGTAAGAAGGATGTTTCTCTATTAGCTGCTTCCAGCCTCTACTCTGAAAGCTTAAGAGAGAAAACAGTTTTGATGTCTACTTTGGCCCCACTCCATTCCTGTGTATGAATTTTCTTGGTGCTGCTGGAAATGAAATTAATGATAAAACAGCACAGTACCATGGCTCTCTGGCAAAGGAGAGTGACACCACACGTGGCTAAAGGAAGCCATGGTGGCAACCTCTGGTGTGGGCAGGTGTCCAGGTCAGCGCACGGGCATTGTGCCTGTGGCTGTGATGCTGACTCAGGAACAGCCTTCCTCACCATCCTCCAAACCCCTCTTTTCTGTTAGTGGATTCCCTTTCCCTGTAAAACCTTTCCTATAGGTTACTTCCCTTATTAGTTTTCTTTTTTTTCTTTCTTATTTTTCTTCTTCTTTTTCACCCTCTCTCCTTCAAGGCATTTATATGCTGGAGTAGTGAAAGAATTTGCTTAATGTGATAGAAAACAAGATTTTTTTTTTTTTTTTGCCTATTGACAAACAACAATTGGTCTTTTTTATGTGAGCAATAAAAAGAAAGAAAGGAAAAGTGAGTGAAGCCTCAGTAGCTGCTAATATCTCATAACCATTTTTTTACTGTGATGAATTATCTTCAACAGACACTTGACTCAAACAGCCTGCAATCTGATTTTGTAGATTTGGTCTGGTACTTTGAGTAAGCACTGACAGCAGAACAAAGTACAGGCTACACTGGAACCAGACACTCCTGAATTAATGTCAGCTGTGTATTGTTAGAAACAGTACATCATAAGTAATGTGGAGTTTGGTTTTACTTCCAGTTTGCTTGATAACCTTAATGCTCTAGGGCTCTATTGCTGAAAAGGAGACATTCCTGAGTTTCTATCATTTGTATTTCAGTATACTTTTTTAAATTTAGTCTTTACAAATTTTTAAATTTGGTTTTACAAAACCAACGTGGGAGTAGACAGGAATTTTCCTTGCCTTAACTAAACATCTCAATTTCAGTATCTTGATCAGTTCTGAACATATCTTTTAATTTTTATTAATCATAAATAACTATTTTCATGGGATAAGGTTCATCTGTGAATCTCATTGCCTTTAGTGCCAGCAGGATAAGCAGGTTGAGATAATGACTAGATAAAGTCACATGAAACAGGGTCACCACTCTGTTATGAGAGAGACATAGAATACAGAAAGTTGAGCAGATGCTGTAAATGTTGTTAGCTCTGAGTTTCTGGGTTTCCCAGCTTAGGGGGATTGAGTTGAGCTGACCTGTGCCTGTAGATGATATTTCTCAAGCCAGTGCTACAGCTGGGAAGGGCAATCACTTCCCCAGCTGACCTGTCAGGTGTTGTCTGACAAGATATATAGGGTGGTGAAATGTTCTCTTTTAAACCCTTATAATGATCCTGCAGCGATGCCAGATTCCACATTTTTGATGAGTGTGCTCTGCCTGGTGATGGATGAATTCAGAGGGAAAGCAGAGGCTTTCCTCTCTGGGGAAATATCTGAGTGAGATGTTGGAACATACCATGATATGCTGAACCCAGAGCGAGTCCACCCTAATCTAACACTGCACTGAGTCAGGGGCAGCAGCCCCTCCCTGCTCCCACAGCCAGGATGTCTCTTTCTAATGCCTCCTTTTCTTTCCAATAGGTGCTTAGGCAGGGGAGAGGAAGAGAAAGCAAGGGGAGAAATGGAGGGAAAACTCCCAATGCTGAGGGACTCCGGAGTCACTTGTGTGAAAGGGATAAAATGGCAGTGAGGATGTTGGGTCACTTGCAGGTAGCGAAACATGAGAAAGAATCTATACAATGCTTCCAGTCAAAAGGGACAAATGTTGAGGAGAATTTCATTTGCTTAAGGGTGAGAGAAGAGGAGGTGAAGACAGGAAGGGCTCTTGCCTCACTTAGGGAAAAGGGCAGCAGGAACTGCATTATTTGGGACTTTCCCAGATTTCACCTCCAGGCAAGTAAATTCCTTCCCCTTGCCGTTACCATGCTGGAGTTTTTCTAAAGGGCATGAGTTCCCAAATTCCTTTAAACTGCACAGGATAGTCAATAGATTTGGACACCTGTCCTAAACCTGAAATTCTATGTGAAGAAAATTTTGAAGAGTCAGACTTTGGGTCAGCTACAATTATTTCCTACAGCCAATAAGCACTGGGAAGCTGTGTGTTAGTGGCCCAGCACTTGTTTCGATATTGGTGCCATGAAACTGCTGCTCAAAAGAGTAGGCTTTGCAAAGGCTAAATCTACTGCAAAAGCCATAATACCTTCTTCTCATCAAGGTAATCATATTAGGCTCCAAAATTACAAAGCTTGAGGTTCACAGTGGCAGAATTGTACAGTAACTCAGGTAGAAAGGGATCTCTGGTTATCCTTTGGCCCAACCTCCCTGCTCACTGCTCAGACAGCTTCAAAGTCAGGTCAGGCTACTCTGAGCTTCAGCAAGCTGAATTTTTAATATCTTTGAGGATGGAGAGCCTGAAGTATCCCTGAGTAGTTGTTCCAGTGTTTGACCAACCTCGTTGTGAAGTTTGTTCCCTTAAGATCTATTTGGAGGTTTTCCAAGTCCCAGCTAGCATCTTGCGGCCTCTTGTCCTGTCACTGTATGTCTCTGGGAAGAATCTGGCTCCTTCTCTGCACCCTCTGATAAGGCAGCTGCAAACAGCAATAAAGTTCTCCTTCTACCTTTTCCAAATAAGGCTGAAAAAATTCCATCCCCTCAGAGCTACAGCCAGAAGAGGGCTGGAAAGGGTCTGCCAAAGCAAAGGCAGGAGCTTCAACTAACAGTAGCCTGGGCTGCATTAGGAGGAGTGTTTCCATCAGGTCAAGGGACATGACCCTTCTTTGCTTAGCACTGGTGAGGCCACACCTGGAGTGCTGTGCCCAGTCCTGGACTCTCCAGTGCAAGAGAGGTGTGGAGAGACCAGAGCAAGCCTGCTAAGCCTCCAAGCAGCAAGAGCAGGGATGCTCCCTGAAGGACAGAAGTGAAAGCCTAGAGCTATGGTTAGATGGAGGCTGGGAGGAGCAAACTAAAAGAGAATGGAAGCTGGAAAAAGCACCCTCTGCTGGGGAATGCTTAGTCTGTGGGCGGGCTGGAATGCTTTTAGGGCTCAAACTAGGGTGGGGGCTGATGTAAAGGAAAAGGTGAAACCTCCAGCCCATTGGACATGTGTCAGTGGGGCTGACAGAAACTGCCCAAGGAAACTGAGAGCTAATAGCAGAATCCATCTCAGGAGTACTGAGTATCTACACCCTGGGGATGCTGTCTTAATAAGGGTAAGTTACTGGCTAGGATTGAGAAGTCAATGGTTAGGGTTGAGGGAGAGAAGGAAAAAGCTCAGAACTAGCTTTGGTGTGGGGATGGACAGGGTCTGCCACAGAAGCCTGAGAGTGGCAAAAATAGTCAAAAATGCATAGAGAGTTTTTATTGTTGAGAGGTCAAGTTGATTACTTGGAGGCCCAGAACAGCATATTTACTGGGGGAAGTGGGGGAGGGAGTGGGGCAGTTTGAGAAAGGGAGAAATTTATCCTGAGTGGGGCTGGAAAATTATTCCCTGAGTAAAGCCTGGGGCTGATGCTTATTTTCATTATGATTTACCACTGATGTTTTCAATGTATGCATCAGGCCCTTGTCAGTGCAGCCTTGCTTGAGATTTCTTACTGAAAATATAGAATACTCCTGCTTCTCTCCACACCAAATTCACCTTCTCAGCCACCTGCTGCTGCAGGGAGAGTTTTGTCATGGTGATGCTGGGACCATTCCATCTTCTTAGTGTCTGCATTAGGCTCTTGGCTGCTCAGTTTGACATACAGAATAAAAAGAAAACAACGTAAAGGAATCAAAACACTTTAAAACATCACCTTAGGGCAGTGGTAGAGCACTTATGCAATAATGTCTTAAGTCAGAACAAAACATTAAAATGTATATTAGGGGTGGGAACTGGAGGCTCAAACCAGGTTTTTCTCCTACCATGTACGGTGGCTGCTGCTGGCACCAGGCGTGTGCCTGGGGGAACACAGGTCCCTGACATCCCAAAACAGGCAGGCCTCAGCATCAAGGGACTGAAGCCTCAGTGCCCTGCAGGCAAAAGATAACTTTGAAGAGATTGCATAGAATTATAGGCCAAAATTCTATAGTGTGGATCCCTCTATTGAACACCTGAATTCAAATCAGGTGCTAGACCCTGGAAATGCTTTGCACACAGGAGTAGCTTATGGCTCACCAAATTCAGCAGGAAGGCCCTGAGGGATCTGGGACTCGATAACTCACAGGACAGAGTTGGAAGGGACCCACAAGGATCATCAAGCCCAGCTATTTGGTGAGTGGTCCGTACAGGGATCAAACCCAAAACCTTGGCGTTACCAGCACCATGCTCCAATCAACTGAGCTAACCCCACATGCTGGACTCTGGGATGTGGTGGCACCAGGTGGATGTTAGTGTCCTATGGGTGTTTGTTAGCACTCCAAGGATTCTCTGCTGCTGTGCAATGGTGTCTGTGGCATTGGAGGTTTGTAGATTTTGTGTTCTCTTGTCATGCAGATCGTTTCAGTGCTGGGTTCCCAGCCTGGCTGGACAGAAGTGCTGGGGCACTGGGAACTGCAGGTGCCAGCAGGAAGGAAATATCCTGAAATGCTTTTCCGTAAGGGAAAGCTATCCTGGCACTGCCACCTGAGCTCTCCCTCTTCCACTGGAGGCTTTTTTCCCTTATCTCACCTCCTTCTGCCTCTTGTTCAAATTCTTTGGATGCCACCAGTGAGAAGGGACATTCCAGTGACTTCTTTCAGAATTCAATGACTCCTAAACCACCCAGATGGGTCAAATCCACATGTACTATTAATGTTTAGTACACCATGGCTCCATACTTGTCACACAGACTGAGCCATACTGTACTGTTGGTAGCTGTACCTTACTAACCAGCCTGCGGCCCTTGGGATGGAAACAAGAGTCATGTCTAGGGGGAGAACAGCATTTCTGTGGGAGATCCTACAGCTTTAAGTGCTCCCCCCTGTACTGCAGAGGGACTGCATTGGTCTGTCCCTGCTCCCAGCCACAATGGTGCAGAGCAGCTCCTAGCTCAGCTAACAAGACTCAGCTGGGAAGCTCCTTCCTATCTTAGGTTACCTTGAGGAAAGGTAGCTCCAGATGAGGCCTTTCCTATGTGTGTAAATCACAGGAGAGCAAATGTCCATCTAGCATTCAATAGGGCCAGCAGCCTCTTGTGGGCTGTTTTAGAGTCCTACTTTCTCCCTTGTGTTTATTCCATCTCCGTTGCATTGGACCCAGAGACTGTGCAATTGCATGGGGATAACACCACTGGAAAATTAATCTTGTAAGGGGCATGAGGGTGTGTTTGCAATCACTCCATCTCATTAGTGGTTGCATCATGGATCAATCAATGCAAGGGAGCTGGCAGAAAAGCAGCAGTGGGCCCAGGGGAAAGGAGCAGGATATAGCTGTCCTTCCCACAGCACTGAGCTGCTTGGCCAGATTAGGGATGCCAGAAAGCAGGAGACCCTAACTCTCCTAGGAGCTGCTAGTAGCAGAAGCTAGCTGCTGCTCCTTCACAGCCACTGAACTTTCATGCACCTGGTGTTCAAAGGAGGAGGCACTGTGGTAGAAGGAATGCCAGGGCTGGGGAGACCTCTTGGTCTCCCAGATGTGAAGAAACAATGTCTATCTGAGATTTCCTGTGACAGGTTGGGGGTTGAATGCACTGGGCTGGGACCAGGGGTTCCATCAGGGCTAAGCCTGGAGCTGCTGGTTAAGCTGCACTGGTGAAGTGGGATAGGGACCAGAAGGGCTTCCACACCATTGCCCCAGGGATACAGCATAGCCCTGGACCACCCACCTTCTCAAGGATGTCTAGTACGACTTATCTCGGGCCAAGCACCAGGACAGGAGTACAGGTAAAGTGGATTACCTGAACTGGTAAAGTCATGCCGTGCACAATATCCCTTCAAAAGTGGCTTTGGGAGAATAAAAGGTAATTTCATTTTCCACTGCACTAGGGAGTATTAAGCTCCAAGTTTGCCAAATACATCTGACCTAACAAAACAGGAAGTTTCTTGAGAGATGGAACTTCCTCAGAGCCCCAAAGACAGAACCAAAATGACTGACATTTTCTCATACTCTCTGTCATGCATTTGACAAAAGCAGCATAATGTAATCCCCTTTACCTGGTATCAGGAGAGAGGAATGGCCTGTATAATGAGAAGATAAAGAAAAATTGAAGGACTTGTAAAGGACACTGGTGAATCCTGAAAGCCAGAAGGTGTTCATTATCAGGGCATCAAGACACTCTAGAGACGCGCATCTTCGAAGGGGGCCCATAATGAACACTGTTGGGAATGATGAAATTCAGAGCTCTAACTCACCCTGGTTTAAAAACAAGTTGCAGGGGTTTGAGAAGGTTGTGTCTTTTATTTCGTTTTGATTTGCAAGAAGAGACCAATGAAGTTACGAATCAAAAGTCGCAAGGCTTACCTTGATGAAGTGATATTGAGTAGTTGCGTGTTCTGATATACTCAGCTAATGCTTTCAGCTCTCTCAGCTGTGACAGCTCCAAAGTCCCAGAAAATGCACATCTCTACAGAACTGTGTGAATTCATCTGAAGGAACATGGCAATGACTGCAAAAATCTCTTTCAGCTATGAACAAAAAAAGAGAGAGCTGCGTGCTCTCTGTGCTTTTGTGGATGGATCCTGGTACCTAAAGATACCTCTTGCAAACTAATTTTGCCATCCAGGTCTTACTTTTTTCCATTGTATGATACTGCCTGACTGAAATTGTGAAAACTCCAATGTGAGTTAGCCACCTGCTTGCTTTCCAAGGAAAATTCCAGCATACCTTATAACTAATCATTTCATACTGTCATAAACTAAATGAAATAAAAATAAAATTATTCATCCAGGATGCACACTGGTACAGACAGATTAACAAAAAATACCAGATTAGGAAATTTTACCTACAGAAACAAAGTTATTTTTATTATATATCTAAGGAAATCCTACTGGACTCAATTCCTAAAAATGTCCTGACTGAGGTCAGTGGGGATTTTTCTGAGTTATTTAAAAAACCTTTAATTACTCTTCCCTTCCATAGGACTTCCATGTAAGCCTAGGGAGGTTAATTACTTCCTGAGTAGTATCTGCTTCTTCTTATTATTAATTATTTAGCGATTAATTATGAGGCATTGCCTCTCAGGGATGTGTGTGAGCTATAATAGGCACCAACAGAGACAGCCTCTGCTCTGAGGAGTTTCCAATCTCTTCTTTTAGTTGTATGACCAATGAGATGTAGCTTCATTTACTCAGTAGCTTGACCAGAACAAATGGAAAAGATACCCATCTCTCAAAGGCTGAGGGAACAGAGGTTTCTGGGGTGGGTAACACAGGCACTTTGTACATTTGCATAACACATTCACATCCCAGAGCCTGGGAGCAACTACAAATACTCAAACTAAGAGTATTTGAGCCTCTGAGAAATACGCACCTGGCCCTTGCTCACAAAATCTGCCTCCCCAGCTGGCTACCCTTAAAGGAATGCCCAGGCGGCACAAGTGGGATTGAACACGGAGATCAAAAACAAGCCCTGTCCAGACCGAGATCAAAAGATACTACTGGAGAAAATTGCTGTCCATCCTATGTCCCTGCTCCAGCTCTGGATGTGAGCTCTGACTGCTGAAAGGCTATTAAATACACACCTCACTCTGAGGAGATGTAACAGAAATAGCTTCCAACTATTCCTCAGCTCCTGCCACTCTGTGCTGCAGTCACACGGGGAGCTTCCAAGCAGTAGCCCTGCTCCACCGCCCACGGATGCCTCTCCACTGCCCATACCCTGATAAATGTGGAGGGTGAGCAGCATTCCCACTATCGGGCCCCACCTGGAATTACAGAGAAGAGGCATCCCAAGGGCTGTTCTTCTGCCTCTGGAGCTGGCAGTGAGGGGAGTTCAGATGTATCAGAGCAAGACAGTGTGCAGCAGGCTGTCATACTTGACACCAGCTAGGGATTTCACTGTTTAAATCCTGACTTCAGATTCAATCTGTGCAGCAACAAGCAGAGAAGGAAGCAGCAGGCAGTTTTTTCTAGTACTTCCAAAGTCCAGGTACCCAGCTGTTACACCCACTTGCTGGTCTTCCCTATTTTTTTATTCTGTGCAGCAGACAAGCAATTGAAAACAGTATCACAGCTTAAAAGCTTCTGTGTAAAAACAAATCTGCTCTACTACACAATTAGGAATTCACTGAATCAAAGTCACATCATCATGAGCCTGGTGCCCTTTTGGAGGGTCTAGTGATGCTGCACTGTGGCTCAGTGCTTCTGTGAAGCGGAGATTTCTCCTTGGCATCCTGAGGTATGCAAAGCAGCAAGCAGCCTCCTGTGCAAATGAGGCTGCCCTACTTTCTGCAAATGACTGCCCCTCAACCATCCTCACCAGACAGTCTGATTATATTTCTCATATTGCAACACAGATGTTCATAACTTGTCGTCTGCACCAGGAACACCAGCCAAGTATTCCAGCTGCATAATAGCTTTTTATTGCTGATTGAAGAGTCTCGGTACAAATTACGTCCCCTCATATCCCAGGAAATCACACAAACATCGTGCAAGGCAGAGAGTGATGCATTTAGAACCACCTCTGCAAAGTGCCACAGCAATGTTTTAACAAGGGTTGTCTTAGTCCAAGTGCTGAGGAACTCCCATTTGCAGAGCTCCTTCTGCTGAGAAGATGAAAGAAGCTGTTGAGGCGTCATTGCTGGGCACAATTTTGGATTTGGAGGCTCTCCTCTTTGGGAATCCATGACAAAAGGCAAGTTAGCTTGTGATTACTTGATGCCTTTAATTCTAAAATCAGCAATGCTGAATACAAGGAGATTGGTGGGAAAACAGAAAAAACTGGAAAATCAAAAATGGAACAAATGAATGCCTTTGTAAGGAGCAGTGGGTTGATTAGTTGATTAGACCCTCTCAGGATAAGAAGAAAGGGACATAAAGCAAAGCTTGCAGGTTCAAAGAAACACATGGAAATAGTTTTCACTCTGTGCCTAAGGAGCTCCTTGACATGTTGACATGGGATGCTGTGGATGTTAATTTCTACATGGCTCAAAAAGGACTGGATGGCTACCTGGAAGCAAAATCCATTCAGGGGTGTTAAATACACAGACAACATCTGAGCTAAGAAATATCTGATCTGCAATTTTTTGTTGCACCCCTGTACATTTTCCCTGTTCATCCACTACTTTCACATTATCCTCTCTAGGCCCTCTCAGGAATGGGATGTTGGACTAGATGTACCATTCTTTTAATCCTGGAAGGCATTAGTTTTTGTTCTTAATGTGGATACATCCAGTGAGCATTAAAAGAAAGAGCACTCTCAGCTCATCCAAGTCTATGTGCTTACCATGATAAGAAGCTACAAAGAGCATTTCTTCGTGCAAACTATACCACCAAGAGATAAAGTACAGTTGCTGGGGCTGGCTTTGATGCTCCTGGCGGATCACACTACCAGCAATGTGATTATGTACATCACTGTGACATCTAGAATTTGCTTCACAATTCTGCTCTGTGAAAGTGATACCCGTGGAAATACAGGAGCTTGCCCAGAAATATCTGCTATGCAACTGGTTCCAGCTTTTCACCAAGTCTCTTTGGGGTTGCAAAACTTCCTAGGAACATGCCAGACAGACGCTTGGGCACAGCCATTTGAGATATTTTGCTAATGATGTTTGATATAGTTCACAAGCATTCTGCAAAATGAGTTGCTGTCCAATTGTTTTTATTGGCAGGCTAAGGTGGGAGGGAGGAAACTAAGATATGTTCCACTTTGCTCTTCTTCAGTAGCTTCACCACCGGGAAAAGCTGAAGGCTTGTTTCTCAAGCCAGGATGAGACAAGACTATAAACTGTTACTCAGTGCACTGAAAATTAGCACCTTGTGTGCCCTGCCACCTACCCTGCTTGAGCAAGCCAAAAAGCACAGTTCTACTGCAAATTTTTAGACTTACTTCCTAAGGAAACTAGGGTCACTGCTAAGCTTTCTGATAGTATCAATCAGTCACAACCAATCAAGCAGTCACTTCACCACTCACCTCACTTGACGTCCAGTTGTGAAAGCAGGAAAGATTCGGAAAATCTGAAGCTCCTGTATAATTAACAGATAAAAGTCACTGAGTAATGGAAATGAGCACTATTGATCACCTCGCTGTGGGGACAACAGCAGTGACAACACAGCCTTTAATAAACAGCAGAGTTCAATCTCTAGACAGGTCCTTAGGAAACAGCATCTCATTGCATCTGCTGCTTATGGACATATTTTATACGACTTAAAGATAGCACATTTCACCACCTGCAATCCAGATGATTACAGGCCTTCATTAATATTCCCCACTGGTTGTATGATGAAATGAGAAAGTAGCAGCAAGGCTAGATCAGGAAACAAGCATGAAGAGCAGTTCTCACTGCGGTACAGAAAGCAGAAAAGGATTTTGCCCTGAAAAACAAAATAACATCTTGAGTGAAACACTGGAGAGGCATTTCATAAGAAAGAAGTCTGGCAGAGTGGGCCTCGTTGAAAAGGTCCTTTTCACCAGGGAAGAGTAGAATAGCTGGGATAAGACAGGACTTAAAATACATTCTGGTTTATCTGCAGTTTAAAAAAAAAAAAAGGTGATTCAACTAATAGGTTTAGGCGTTACCCACTTCACCCCTGAGAGACTAAGAATTTTCTCTCCAATAAAATTTCTTCTTCCTCAGGCCAGTACTACTGGGATGAGGACTCAACAAAACTGTTCAGCAATCTCCCACCCACCAGCTATAATATCCTCTCCACTTAGAGTATACAGTTTTAAGTTGTTTTAACTCTCTCATGGATATAAAAGAATAAACTTCCCCATGAGGAAAGTTGGCATGTACAGCTGCACCATAGTTAGTTTTACGGGGATGATCAAATTCTAATTATATTGTTGGAAGACCTAGAACACCCTGAGTTGGAAGTGTTCCACAAGGATCATCAAGTCCAGCTCCTGGCCCTGCACAGCACCATCCCCAAGAGTCACACCATATACCTGAGAACATTGTCCAGATGCTTCTTGAATTCTGTCAGTCTTGGTGCTCTGACCACTTCCCTGGGGAGCCTGTTCCAGAGCCCAACCACCCTCTGGAGGAAGAAACTTCTCCTAATATCCAACCTAAGTCTCCCCTGACACAGCTTCATGCTATGAACTAAAATCATTCACACTGTATAGTTCAATGCAGAAAATCTGAGCACCTTAACATCCTTGTTTATGCAGTAAGGTGCAGTCCAGAGACTCCTTTACCAATGTCCTTTAGATAAGACTTGCCTCTCAGATGAGCTAGTTTGGTCTTGGCTGCCACAAACACAAAATTTTCAGTTCGTGGGGTACCTTAGGGGGTTTTTCCCCTCACTCTGCTGACTCTGGGGATTTCGTTGGCTGTGCAAGGAGTCCATGACAATTCTAGGGACACCATGTATTTATGCTTGATGTTTCAATGATTAAGTCATCCAAGTGTGAAAAAGGAAAATTAAGATGAAACTTGAAAGAATTCCTGAGTGCACACAACAGATGGATGGGAGGAGAAAAGGGTACCTGCAGGGTCATTTACCCCAAGGAACAGAATTGATGGTCAGGGCTGAAATAATGGAAAAAATATTTGTAAGTCAGCCAATTGAGTCTTTTGAAAAGATTTTGCTGTCAGAGGAAAACAGAAGACTTCAGGTCCAGGTGAGCCTATTTGCACAGAATTCATGAGTCCTAAAACTCAGTCAAGCTTAGAAGGGGTGTCATGAAACCATCAGGGAGTCTTCTTAAACAAAAATCCATCTCTGTGCTTTCCCTAGCTCCATGTGTTCTGGACACACATTTATTGCCCTTCACTGACATGTGTTTTCTTCTAATCTTCTGTCACATTTGTATTTGCAATCCTCTCCTGTATTCAGTGTTTAGTCCACCTCCCCTATCTGCTTCATGAAAAACTTCATTTACATGGTCCCTGGCAGTACCTCTTTTATGATCAAATCAGATCCTTTGCACAGAAGATGGTGTGTGCCTACCTCTGGGCAGCTGCATTTGTAGTCCTAAGCTTTGACTGGTTGGCATAAAGTCATTTGTAAAAGGACAATAACAAGCATGATGAATTCTAATGCTCTGTGTGTCATGGTACTTAGGCATCTCATAGATAACTACATCACCATTATTTCACAAAGCTGCAGCAACTCAACTCTCTTAAAAAAAAAACAACCTCACAAAACGAACACTTTATCATAATATTCGTGGACAGATACCAAAAAAAATCAATGGTTGAGGATCTACATCTATCACAGCTTGCAGAAAACCCTTTGCTAATATTGGATCAAGGGAAGCTGCTCTAATTTTCTGGTTTCCTATGTCAGCTCGTATTCACCTGACACCACTTGCTGGCATTAAAATAGATTTTCAGCCCCCTGCTTCATGCATCATATACAGCACAGAAAATAAATCAGCTCTTTCAGAGATAGTGTTCATGACAATGAAGCTGGTGCCACAGAGATGTTCCCTCATTAGCTGTGTCTCTTGCCCCATTGCATTTCAAGTCCTTTAGGGATCACTGAAATCCCAGAAGGACCAAGGCACTCTGGGGGTTGGGCAGGACTTGGTAACTCATCCTGGTATCACTGACCCCTGGATATTCACTCATTCATTCCCTTCCAGCCCAGGAAGGCAGCATGTCCTATGAGGTTTTGAGGTATTGGACTGTGCTGTAACTTTGCTGATGGATGTCAGTCGACCTCAGGACAGGAAAGTCATTGAGCATCACCGAAAACCAAGAAACTCTATAAACGTTGTTATAGCTAAAGCTTAATAGCAATATAATCATGGAACAGATCCTCCTAGAAGCTCTGCTAAGGCACATGGAGAAGAGGGAAGTGATTGAGGACAGCCAGCATGGCTTCACCATGGCAAGTTCTGCCTGACCAACCTCTTGGACTCCAGTGACAGAGCAACTACATCAGTGGAAAAGGGACAAGATACAGATGCATTTATCTTGACTCCTGTAAAGTCTGTGACACGGTCCCCCTCCCAGCATCCTTCTCTCTGAACTGGAGAAAGATGGATTCAATGGATGGACTGTTAGGAGGATAAGGAATTAGTTAGATGGTCTCATTCAGAGCATAGTGATCAACAGCTCAGGGTCCCAATGGACATCAATGACAAGTTGTGTCACTCAGGGGTCTGTACTGGGTTATTTAATACCTTTACTAGTGACATAGATGAAGGGATTGAATGCCCCCTCAACAAGTTTGCAGATTACACCAAGCTGAGTGGTATGGTCGGCACACCTGATGGATGGGATGTCATCCAGAGGGAGCTGGAAGGGAGCTGGACAACACTGAGAAGTGGGACCATGGGAACTCCATATGCTTTAACAAGACCAGGTGCAAGGTGCTGCACCTGGGTTGAGACAACCCCTGGTATCAACACAGGCTGGAGGATAAACAGATTGAGAGCACCCTGATGAGTAGGTCTTGGGGGTACTGGAGAGGCTGGACATGACCCAGCCATGTGCAGTCCCAGCCCAGAAAGGCAAGGGTATCCTGGGCTGCACCCAAAGCGTTGTGGGCAGCAGGGTGAGGGAGGGGCAGCTCTGCTCTGCTCTGCTCTGCTCTGCTCTGCTCTGCTCTGCTCTGCTCTGCTCTGGGGAGTCCCAGCTGGAGTGGAGCATCCAGCTCTGGGGTCCCCAGCACAGGGGACATCAACCTCTTGGAGTTGTTCCAGAGGAGTAGCTTGCAGTCCACTTGCAGCTCAGGGACTGCTTGAACCCGAGGCAAAGCCCTCGTATGCAACAACTCTTGATGGGTTTATCTTCTCTGGACATGCTTCATGATCCTTTGATCCCACAGAAACTTTCAGCACCTCTACCCTCCTGTGGCAAGGATTTCCCACAGCCTGATTCTGTGTGGGCTAGAAGCCTGCCACGTGCTGGCTTATGTGTACTGTCTGTGGTACAAAGAAATGAGTGGGGAACTGTGTGAACTGATTGCAACTTTTCCCTCCAGTCCACTCAGGATCCAACAAGCCTCCATCTCCTCCCAGCCTCAGAGGCTGAGGGCCAGCAATCTATTTATTTGCTCATATTGAGAAAGCTGGTTCATATTTCTGATTGTCCTCGTCATTTGTTCTCAGTGTCCGGAGCCAGGACATGTCCTCTGGGAAGGAAAATGGAGAGGAAAATGAGCTAGGACACACTTTAATAAGGGACTGGTGCACAGTCAGAGACCAGCTTACACTGAAGGCAAAAACAAAACAAAGACCATGGCAAATACAGCCTTCATCCTCTGGGATGGACATGGAAGAAAAATCCACATCTGATTTTGAAAGAACGTGCAGGAGACTGAAGGGGGAGAATTAAAAAGTGCATTAGGATTCTCAAACACGTCACCACAAGTGCTCCATTGACAAGTGCTGTCATGCTCTGCTCAAACAGTGCTTCAGGGAAGCCAGGGCACACTTCTGAGGAAGGGCACGTGAGCCCTATTGAGATCCCTCTGTTTCGTACATTATAATGAACAGTTAATGACAGGGCACTTGCAATAAATGGCAGTATCCACTCTACTGTGGAGTGCTGCACAGAGCATAGGGAATCCATTGTCTGCCCAGCAATCTCACCTGGCTCCCTGCTTTGTTCCTCCTTTGTGGAGAGAGACACCTGATGCTGCAGAAGGTGCTGCTGGAAGATGCACTCATTTCATACTCAAGCAAAGGAAATTCCTCATGAAACATCTAATTTGCCTATTGAAGAGCAGCAAGGTTCTAACCTCGGGTGGTTTCAATCCTGCAATCTGAAAGCTAATTTTAACCAAAAAAGATTTTTATTTTTCCTCCCAGAAAATCTAGGCACTTGCTTCTGTCTCGAGGCTCTCTCTGCTTAATAAATAGCTCTTTGAAGAAAATGCTTAACGTCTCAGCACATACTCTGGGTAAAGACTGTTTTAGCAGTGGATTGAAGGGATAATGTACTAGCAGCACCAAAATCTGTGGCCGCCCAATGCAATGGGTCTGGGTAATCTTTCCCTAAAAGGTACGCCATTAAACATGAGCAACTTCTACTAGGGCATAGAAAAGGGAGAAAGGATTGAAATTCCAAAACTTCCTAACTGCTAAGGTGCCTTCAAACAAAAGTATGCATAGCTAATGGTGTTTAATAGTTCAGTAGAGTCCACACCACTGTTTAACCCTGCAGGTGCTGCAGATCACTTACAGTTCTGCTGTTGGTGAATCACAAGATAGTTTCTTGCCCATTTTTGTGTCAAATCTTCCAGGTGTTTCAAATCACCATCAGACACATCTCACAAGATTGCTGGCACATTAAGAGTGTTCACAGTCTGCTGACAGATTGGAGTGGCTGGTTTAAGGTCTAGGTGGGTGCGTGCAGCTGCTGCTCGGGGGGCTATGGCCCTCAGCCGCTCCCACTGGTACACCCATGAAATGGGTGAGCAGTGAAATGGGTCTACGGTGAAATAACCCAAAGGACTAGGCTTTTCCAGCTGTCTTGCCAGTAATTACAGGACCCTTATCCTATCCTCCTCCAATTACAGGACACTGAGTAGGCCACCCACACTCATTTCACCTCACCTGCATCTGACAGTCAAGAGCAGCAGGTAGGTAAGGCTTTGGCAGACCCCTAGCCAGGGAAAACCTGGCAGCAACAGTAGGAAGCTGTGGGCAGTTTTAGAAGCAAAGCCATCCAATATAGGGATCTGCTTCTTCTTCCCTCTCTTCTTTGAGGCTCCATGTTGATTACACTTCTGTCACTGTGAATCTTCCTAGGCAGGAAAACTCCTCGACAGCTCCTCTTTGTCCCACAGAAATGTGTTAACTAATTATAAGTGCAAAGAGCTGAGCCAAGCCCTTGTTCAGATGGGCCCTGAGTTAGAGATTGCCTAGAGTGCCTGGAGTCAGTCCTGAAGTTACTGTAGTGAAACTTTGAAGGATGGCACCACAGGGCTTTGTAAGTGTCCCTGACTTATGTGATGCTCCTTGCTCATGAATCAGAGGATCATAAGGGACATTGCTCCAAAGTACCCAGATGATGACTTGTAGCCTCTCTCACTTAGCAGGCTATGCTCCAGGTACCAGCAGCTCCCATCACTCATCCAAGCAGACTTCTCCTAGCACACGTGAATTGGCTCAGCCTGGATGCTGAGTCTTAAATAAAGCTCACGCTCTTTAAGAAAAGTCTGATATCACTCATCTAAATGTTTGCCTTGCAAAGCAAATGTGGAGTCCTCTCAGCTTAGCAAGTGCTTCTCTCTCTGTACTCATCATCCACATGTACTCACTCCATTGGCAGCTGTAGGGAGCAACAAAAGTGCAAGGGGACCAAGGATGAGCCAAGGGAACAACAAACTGGCTTTCCTTCCGTCCTTGATGGTCAAAGCCAGTGTATGCTTTGCAGCTTTATGGTATTTTTTGACAGAGGGTTACAGTGCTCTCTGTAGCACTGTATCACCTCACTATATCGCCTCTGGTTGTCACTTGCAGAACCACACCAAAACCTGTGCCTTGGCTCCATCCTCACTTTGCATTCAGCTGTCAGGCCTTACCTGCTTTTGGAAGAAGGAAAAAAATGAACTTTCAGACACAGATCTGCAGCCTTAGCTTTATACCTCCTCCCACAGGAGCTGATATAAAATTATTCCAGCTTTGCTGAAAACAGGGCACAGAGTGCCTGGTTGGTTTGGGGCTGCAGAGGGAGGGTGCCACAGCTGCCCTGCTCATTTGGAAGCAGGGGAGATGCTGGTACCACCAGCACCTCTGCCCTCTTCTCACCCACAGCACTGGGTGGGAAGGACTGATCAGAAAGGATTTGCTATGAAGTGGATGTAAACCATTAGTTTAAATCCCCCTGCAGCCTACTGAGAATAAATCCTTCCCTCCTCCCCTCCTCTTTCACAGCTAGGAATGATATTAAGACTGTGGGACTGAGGATTTCTAGATTTCAAACATTAAAGTATTTTAATTGCACTTCAGGGTAATTCAGAATGGAGCAAATGAAACATTGCAGGCAGAGAAAATAGCTGCTCTGGAAAACATCTATAATTTTCAGGGATTCCTTTTATTGTTGACTGCATCCAAATATTTCTGCCCTTGACTAAGGGCTCTCTGTTCCCCCGTGTGTCTTAGCAATCCCTGCAGCGACCAAGCAGAATAGCACCAGAAAGAATAAACAGCCAAAGCTGGAACATAAACCCGTCATTTAATGAAGGGGGCTTCTCCTCTGGCTGGTTTAGTACAAACCAGGCTCCTGCTGCAGGCTCAGGCAGGGCTGGCCCTCTGCATGGGCTGAATTGCAACAAGTGTCTGGGTTTTGGGGAGAAAGGACACCAAGGCAACTTAGGGTCGCCCACTCCAGAATTCCTCCCTTGTGGCTTTCACGCCTCTGAGGGAAGCCCCTGCTCAGTCTGACTGCTGATATTCATTATTTATGGAGTGATGCAAACATGTCTAATGCAAGGATTATTTTCTTTTTTCCCTAGCACCTTAGGGGATGTCAGAAGCAGAAGCAACCAGAAACGAATGCCCCTTCTCATTTCCCTCCCTCCTCCTACACACTGGGCAGGCACTGGCACAGTTCCTTCACTTGCTGAGGCTCACATCCTGCTTTTCCTAGTGCCATTCAGAGGTTGCTTTCCCAAGCTTGGTGACAGGGCTCTCACTTCTACAGGATGATATGACCATAAACACTGGTCTGTGCTCTTTCTAAATGTTTGTGTTATAGACATTTGACATTTATTTTAGACTGACCCCAAGGTTTTGTGCAAATCTTTGTAGCGTGGTAGCTTTCAACTCTATCCTCTTTGAGACAACAAGGATGGCTTTTGACACATTGGCTCTAAGGGTTAATCCTTGTGTAGTTGGGGTAATTTATATTGTAGCTGACAGCAGCTGGATAAAGCAAACCCAGAGGACCAGGCAAGGTTTACCTCAGATAGCTGATGCATCTTAGGGACACAGTTTGTCTTTTCCACACAGAGATGTACAGATCTGCTAATGATGCCTTCCATCTCAGAGAAGACAGAGTTTATGTGGCCACCAGATTACTCCTGCAAACACCCTGGTGACCTGATGACCTGAGTTGCATGTGACAATTAATGAACTCAAGTCTACACACACATACAAACACATACACATGCATGTGCACACTCTCAAGACTGACAACCAATAACCATTTAGAAGAAGAAAAGGGAATATCTCAGCTCAGCTTTTTTCCACTATGGGCCCACAGACATCACCAAATACTCAGAGGCAGAGGTAGTGCCCTCTAGGAAGCAGTAGGAATTATTTGTGGCATGATTTACTCGATGCTAAAATTAGCCCTGGGACTAATGATTTTCCTGCAGCACACAAGGCCCTCCCCATCCCAAAAGACATGGCTATGAATGCTGGAGCTGGGTTTCTCTGAAGCCCATCCATGTCCCTTTCCAACAGTCTTCCTTCTGCAATTTGTCTAAACACAAAGCTCATGTGGGGGAGAGATACAGGGAATGCCAAGCCATTCCTACATGCAGGGGCAGGATAAATACATCAGACCTGTCTCTGGCAGATACTGTGTTTGAGGAATATTATTACATTTCCCATGCCCACAGGTACTTGTTGCCTTTTCCACACTAAACAAACAGTTACCAGAACCTTTTCTTATCTGTCAAGTTTCTGAAACTGTTAAACCAATCCGACCTGCTTTTCTTTCCCACACCTAACAGGCTTGTCCTTCCCCACATTGTTTGTAAGTAAGTGAGTTGTAGTCTGAGCTATTTATTGGATGCCTCTAGCCTTGGAGCCAAGGAGAGGAAAGCTCACATCCATATCGGTCCTCTGGGGCAGTTCTCATCACAGTGAAAATGGAGCCCTTGCTGTCCCTGCCAGCTTCCCGAAGCTGTTCATCGCCTGTATTACGTTACTCCATTGTTTATGGCTCACAGTGTGCACATCATTCTCACAGTGCTGTGTTTTGGTTTGTGGGTTTGGGTTTCTTTTTTTAAAAAGGGAATACATGCTACTAAAGGGCACGGAGTATTCCCAGCTCCTGTCTTGAGCCATGTCAAGGCAGGTCCTTTCTGCAATCAGAAATCAGGATGGCAATAAGGCATCCAAGAAAAGAGGAGCTGAGGGCTCTGAACTGCATGGAGGGGAAGACGGGAATGTTTGCAGTAATAAACAAATAATAAATGGACTTCTCGTCCATATTCATACAACAAGCTCAACATAAACAAAATCAGGAAAAATCCTTCCTCTCTGAGCCAATGTTTTACAGTGCCCAGTCCACGGCATCCTATGTGTATAAAATGTGTTTATGGATGCATGAGCACATGCACACATATATGCATGTACATACACCCACACATAAGAAATTACAACCTCCATGGCACTTCCTATTAAGTGGTGATACAGAAATTCTCTTGCTGAAACCACACTTGACTTGCTGTTCATCCAGTCACATTTTCACCTAATCATGTGCAAAGGGCTAAGACGCCTGCCTCTGGCTTGTTTTGTCGTGTAAGATTAGGAAACATGTACCGGGAAATGTGCACCAGGAAATATGCACCAGGAAATATTGCACCCAGCTACTTGGAAGAGAGCACACATGCAGCAAGTTTCCAACCATTTTCCCTTCCCACCTTCACAATACTTTCCCTCCTAGAAGAGCTGAATATCAGGAGTTTGTTTTGTGCTATGGAAGAAGGTCCTGAAGCTGGAAATAAGAGATTTGGCTTGTGTTCTTCCCTCTCCAACTGATAACCTAAATCACCTCAGGTCAGGCATTTAGTGGATCTGAAGCACACTTTGCCCACTGGAAAGGAGCTACAGTAAGATCATTTGTAGAGCCCTTTGATAATGATTGATGAAATGCACTGCAAAGCCTAAAATGAGAAGATGAAAATGTAAGAAATGTCTGACTGACCCGGAGCAATGGTCCCTGCTGGAGTGCTCTGCCCCTTACGGCCACAGCAGCAAATGCTGCCTGGTGAGAGCCAGCCAGCCTGGCCACCATCTGTGGCCCATTATTCCCACCCATCCCCAGCACCCACAGTCATCAGAGCAGAGGGGCTGGAGAGCACTCCTCTGCCTATTCCATTTAGTAACTGTTTATAGATGTACTGTTCACAAATGTGCTGCTTCAATGGAACACACTGACAGGGACCTGAGATGTGCTTCAGACAATGTCCTTCTTCCTCACCATGGTCTATACCTTGCTTTCCTTGTATATACTGCACCAGGTAGAGCTAGGGGCAGAAAACACCCTTGGCTTTGTTGAGTGGATATCTCAAAGGCAGTCATGGGTTTAAGAAATCAAATAAGTAGTAATTAAAAATAAGTGGGCAGAGGTCGTACATTCCCTTGCCCCATCTGGAAAAGCAGTGGTGGATTTAGTATGCCAATATTGACACTTTAATTAATCACTGCTTCTAAAATGCTTTGTGAATGGAAGCCTAACACAGTGAAAATTATTATTAATAATCATACTTCTGGTAGCGTTTCACTTTTTATTATTACATTTTCATGCATTAGTATTATATAAGAATATTAATAATTACGATAGTATGTCCCTTAATATGGAAAAAGTAAAAAGACCAGTACCACTTATTAAAGACTTTCCCTGTATTTTAGCCAATAGTCAGTTTATAATTTTATCATTTAAATTAACTGCACAGTCACAGGCTATGGTAGTCCTAATTAACAACAACAGAAAAGGAAATACAATGCAATCCAGTAAATAGAAGCAGCCCCCCTTTCTCCCACCTCTCCCCCCTCCTCCCCCCCAATAGTGCCAAATACATAGGGGACCCTGTTGTCATAGTAACTGGCATTACAGCTTGCTTTCGATAATTAATGGAGGGCTTTGCTATTACAGTATTCTTGAAATTTCACTTTCTCCTGTGCTGCACTGCAGAATGCAGTATCATTTCCCCATTCATAAATATTTCATTACCACAGTCTGCTGTGTTTCATCATCACTGATAACACTCAGACTAATCCACCCATTGCTGAATTCATGTCACCCTGTCGGTAGAGCAACTTTCATTTCCTCCTTCCACTTCTGCAGTCTTCATTTTTCTTGTTCAGTGTTCTCCTGCTGCAAAACTGTCATCGTAGGCTAAGTACAGAGACCTTTATTTTTCTTACTCTGAAAAATAAGCGAGCGGTAAAAGCTCTGCCTGGGTAAATTGCGTACAGACACACGCAGGCGCAATGTTGGCATCACAGATGTAATTTGTATGTTTCAGAAAAGGGAGATATTTAGGTCAGCAGGGGAGAGGAGAACTGTAAAAGGTTGCTGTAGCAGGAAACTTGGAGTCTGATTCAGCAAATTCCAGGGGTACCTTCAGACACACGCGTTGTCCCTCTGATGACAGCTGTGAGGAGCAGAAGTCATATTCCCAACCAGAGAACTTGTTGGAGCATAATGTGTTTGGAAATCAACATCCTAGTAGAGAATATCCAAAGCCAGTGGGGCAAACAGCTTGGTAATACAAATAGCAAGAAGGAAGTAATAGAGAAATGGTTTAATTATTTTTCCTTAGTATCAAAACCCTCAAACAAATTGACGTGCTTACATACATAGCCTCCATTGATATCCATGCAGAAGGAACTGGATTTTCCTTGTTGAGCCTCACTTAACTTCTTTTTCTTCTCTTTTTAAATACTTTTTTATGTTGCTATCCCTTTGAAACAAGCTGGTGGTGAAAGACTGAGAGACCCCAAAGAGTCAATTGCAAGGTGCCTCTCCTGTAACTGTGATAGACTTGCCTTAGATTGCCTTTCCAGAGGAGACTAGGGAGGCCAAAGGGAAGGAAAATGCTGTTTGTAACCTGTTAGACAGAACACTACACAGAATCTGGCTTGTTTTATAATAGGTATCACAGATGGGAGGTAGTTTTCCTCTGGGAGGGGTTAAATCCTGGATAAAGAATCATGGCACAAATGAGCATTAGCGGAGACCACAGCATGCAACTCTTGACAGGCACTGTATAAATGTATAAATGTATATATAAATGTGCGAGGAAAATTTGCTTCATCTATTCTGCATGTGGCAGAAGTAGCTAGGTAAAAAATTGCACAGCCCATGCAATAAATAGCAGTTATTTGCCTATGCCATGCAATCTGCAAGACCTGCTAGGATGTCATTTATGTTGACACATTTAAAGAGAGAAGCTCTGCAAATCCATTTTCTTCCAAGCATCGTAAAAAAGCCCTACATTTTTTTTTCACGTATTTCCAATTCAGACTTGCCAGTTTCATGTAGCAAGAAGAGAACACTGGAAGTAGATTGGGGGACTCTTGGGTATTATTTAGCCTTTTGCAAAATAAAATAAACCAAAACAATATAAAATTTTTAAAAACTGAAAAATATATTTAAAAAATAAAATCTGCCTTTACAAATTCCATTCCTTAGCAGGAACCATAATAATCATCTCTCCCATACTATAATTTCCCACCATCAACTGGGAATGAACATACAGAATAGAGGAATTCACATCAGCCAAGGGATTTTTTTCCTCTCTGCATGGAACATGACTCTGATGAACAAACCTAATTTCTAAATGAGCTGGTGGAGTCTTTCACCCAAGTATGCTGGGATAGAGAGTCTCATGGAGTCAGGCAAACACCAGTCAAAGCCAAGAGGGCCTGTGCCAATACTCAGGAGGGAAGTTTACAGTGTCAGTTAAATATAGGACAAAGATCCAAACTGCTTCTATTCCTCTGTGCGGATCTCCAAGTGCCTCCAAGATCATCCCTGGATAGGGGGAGTCTGAGCACACTTAGTGTGGGCTCAAACTTTTGCTCCTGTAACCCAGGCAGATGATGCCGACCTTGTCTGAGCACGTGATGGCTCCGTCTCCTCAGACACCCAGAGCTCAGCCCTTCTGAGCAGCCTGGAGTGGGGGCACAAGGTTAAACCCAGCTGGCAGCCACTCATCTTCATCCTAATGTGTAAAACTTCTGTGCAGCCTGTGCAACCAAAAGGCTTCATTCATCCTGAGGGGCATCCTCCTCCCAAGCAAGAGCAGGCAGCTGGCGATTTTTCAGCAAAGCTCCTTTCAGGCTGGACATGGGGGTGGGAAACCCCCCAGTTTGCCAAGCATTTTGGGAGTGAAAGCTCACAGGAGCTGCAGCCATGTTCCCTGACAACCCTAAATGCAAAGCCATTTGTGTGAGGAGAAGTGAGCCCTGGTTCCTGGCGCGATCACCCGGCTGCCTCCTGTGGCATTACTGGCATACGAACAGTTGTGTTTGGCCTTCATCCATCCAAGAGCTGTCAACATGTAGTTCTTCAGCTCCACAGTTCAAAGGGGCTTTCTTCCTTGTTTTGTTCAGGTTTAGAAAGGAAAAAAAGCAGGCAGATGAGTTTTGTGCAATATCTATCTCCTTGCTCTGAAAATTTGTTGTTAGTGACGCGTGAAGAGAAATTACTCTTGACAATAAAGCCTATGATATCTTTCCCCTACTATTTCGGACAGAAAGATGTGCTTGAATACGTGGGTGTAACAAAGAAAGCAAGAGAGTAAGTGCCTGCATGGGCTTATATGCAATTGCCATTTTATCATATTTTTCTTTTAAGCTTCTCTATGCTTTCCCTCGCTTTTAAGGAGATTTCCTAGGCCCCTCTTCGTCCCCTCATCTTCAGAAACTCAGTCATATTTTCATGAGTAACTGTGGCTCGCAAGGCATTTTTCATGATTTTCTTTATAAAATCTATGATCCCTACCCTGCAACCATGTCCATTTATATGCTGCTTCATCAGCAGGAAAGTTCTTGCCAGTTTCCCTCCAAACTCTAAAATACTAGCAGCAGAGAGCAAGGAAATTCATGTCACTTAGCATGTCACCCTCTAACCCCTTGGTCCTTTCCCCATTTCCAGAATGACCTTTCTGACACCTTCCAATTTCCCTTGAAGCAATTTTTAGCATCTGCCTCCCACCAGCTTTCTCACTGTCAGCAGACCATTCAGTGCACTAAAAATCCCAGTCACACAGCCTGAATGTTGAGGGTATCCTTCCCTGCTCTCTGCTCCAGGCTCTGGGGCTGGCTGGAGGAAAAGTCCTTGCACTGGGAATGTCCTGATCCAGGGAATAAAGGAGTACCTGGCAGCAGCAAACATGAAAGGAGAAGAAAGCAAGCCAGCAGATGGTGTTCACCGGCTTTCAACACCAAGTCCTTGCAGAAGGGCTTCAGAGATGCAGGTTCTTCTCCTACTCACCCTATCACCAAAAGGCCAAGGGAAAGCTACCCTCCAGGTGTCTCTCCACCATGGTTCTCCACTTTTTGGCCCATATTGTTCATTGTAGGTGAGCTGGAGAAGAGGAAATCCCAGAGCTCAGCAATGTCTCCTGCAAGCCCAGACCCAGAAAACCAGAGATATTTCCAAGTGCAGCCTTGATGCTGTGAGTTATCCTTAATATATCACTCTCCCCTTGCCTTGCCGCCTAAGCAATTCTGTTGCCATGGCAACCAGCTGAAGTTCAGGGATGGTTTTGGAGTAGCCTTTCTCACTGTACCACATCAGGTACTGCGGATTGTCCCTGCATGCCTGGGATGTGCCCTGATGGCAGCACAAACGCTGTCGCGTTAAATACCCACACTAATGAAGTGGCCTATGCAGTGTTACCTCTGGAAGTCTCAAAACACATGGCAAAGGAAAACTGGCATTATCATTCCCATTTTACAAGCTGGAGAACTGCAGGGGTGGGAACTCTCCATGCTCTCACTGGTCAGTGCCAATGCAGAAAATAAAAAGGAAATTCCCAATTCCCTTTTTAGTCAATCACACAATTTTCCATGGTACTTACACTTTCCTGAACATTCAACATCTGTCCTCTGTTCTGTGCCTGGATTTTGGAATTACATCCCTTCTTTATCTAATAGGAATCTAGCATTTAAAAGTAGGAAGCAATGTTCTCTGATTCATTCATGCCATGGTTTTGCTGCTAGATCCCAGATGACATTCCTTTCCATCCTTTTCCAGCCTCCTCATATCAGCAGCTAACAAGCAAACAGAGGGATGGGATAGAGAGTCTCTTGCCAGAAGCCATCCTTTTCCTACAACTAGACAGTGTACCCAGACTGAGGGTTGCATCAGGTAACAGCAGCTAAACCACCCACACTTGGAGAGATTTTCTATTGCATTACTAAGAAGGTAGGATTTCTAAGGTGCCTAAATGGAAAAGGAATAGAAGTCATTCTTTCATAAAATAAAGAAGTCTAGAAACAAAGATCCTACTGAAAGTCAAATACTAACCTACAGTCTAAGACCTGGGACTAGTTGAAAGGTTTTAGACTGAAAAAATTTACATAAGAAGGTTTGGAAAAAGAAAAAAACATCGAGCCACTTCAGAGGAATGTTGCAATTTTGGCAGCTCAATTGGTGGAAGCTGCTGGTGTAACCATTTTTTCAGCTGCCACAACACTAAGAACCTGCAAGCCCTGGGAAACCCAGATCGTGAAGGTTTACAGCTACTGTAAAGCTGAAGACTGTCACATCAGTTTTTTATAAATAAATATTTTCTTGGCTCTGTTATTTTGGAAGTAGGAGAGTGGCAGAATTTTGTCTCAGGCCTGAATTTGTGGGGTTTCTTGATGAAATGCTAAAGTTTCTTGTGGATAAAGTGAGAACTCTAGCTCCAAACAACCCCTATGAATAATATAAACACTCAAAGGAAAATTTTTACTGATTTTCCCATGACTAGCTAACAGCTAAAAGGACTAAATCGGTAGTGACTATTGAATAAAAATCTTGAATATTGGTAAATCTGTCTAAAATTCAAAGGTAGCCAAACTGTACAGTACCTCAACTACTCAGTAGAAAATGGCACTCTATACAGGAATGTTTTCCACCTTCATTAACAAATGGATAGCATTTGATTAATTGTGCAGATAACAAATATTACATTAAACAGTCTTGCAGATCGTGTAAATGAGAACAAACAATTTTTAATGCCATGTGAGTCAGTTCCATGGTGAGCATGTGGCTCCAGAAGGATGACATGTTCAACATGCAAGTTCTTGCCTGGCTCATTTCCTTCCTCTTTCAACTGAGATGACTCCTCAAGGCTGTTGTCTGAAAAAGTCTAATTTAATGAGTGATAAACAATGCAGAAGATCTGTATTTTGGCCACTTTCAGATTTGCAACTGCTTATTTAAAAGAAAAAAAAAAAAGGAAAATTAGTTGTTCTTCGTGTGTATGACAACCAACACATTTCAGTTTAAAAATACAATATTAAAACCAGACAATAATATATATTCAGCTTTTCCAAACTGCCTGTTCTGGTTCCATACAAAGACCATACTATTTCACATTTTCATTTTTTTCCAATAGGGCTCCCTTCTCATCTTTGCTAAAAGAAACAAGATTGCCCTTGTCCTCCAGGAATTCAGAGTCAGAATTTAGGACTCACAAGAGGGAGATAAAAACTACACAAGGGGGCCAGTCCAATGTGTCTCAGCTCAGGGTCATGCTAGTTCAGCAGACTTCTCCTTGCCCACCCAAAAACAAACCAGGGAAGCCTGGTCAGTACTGCCAGATCATTTTAAAAGCAAAGACATGGGGAAAAACAGATGCAAAAGAAACTCCTGCCTAGATAACTCATCACTTAAGGAAATTCTGCCGAACCAAGACAATTCTTCTACAGTTTCAGTTACAGAAGTTACACTTTATAGCCCATCCTGAACTGCTGCCATTGAAACAAGTTGTTTCAGTGCAGTGGTTGCTGCACTTCATTGTCAGCTGCAGCACTTTCTTATTACAAGAATCACATGTGTACACCTCCAAATCTGAAATTGGTCTTGGATACTTGGGACTACCAGGACTCTTTAAAAATATTTCATTACCATAATCATTACCTATGTAACAACTTTCACTTTCCCATTTGCAATGCTATTTTTGAATAGTGCCATTGGCCAAAGGAACTCTCAATCTGGCACTTTCCATGACTATTAGACAAACTCTACAGTTTTTTTTTTTAGTCCTTATTGTTAATCTTCTTGCTCAGTTTTATCTCCCTGTTACTGCCTAAGCTTAAAACCAGTCAAAATTCACTACAGAAAGCATTATATCATAGGAGCTAGAAATGGAAAGGATCTATTAGATCACCCCTCCATCCTCCAGCCAATTTACACTTGCTCCCTGGATTACCCTTCCTAATGCTTTGTCCATTCTGGCTTTAAAAAAGACAAAGCAGTTGGGCTCCTGCCCTTTCCCTTGGGAGGCTGTTTCACAGCAAAATACATCTCACTGTCAGGAAATTTTACCTTACATTCAGTCTGACTGTCACACTATTAGCCCTTGTTATATCCCTGCGTGTCACACCAAGAATTTCGCACTCACGCTTGGGAAAGTGGGAGGCTGTTCGTGCTCATCAGAGTGCTACATGTCTCACAAACCACACACTTGTTAGTCATTCCTGAGCTGGGCTCTGCAGCAGTTTATATTTGAACTCATCTACCTGTGCTTCCACCTCTTCTGATCAAAGCTGTCACTCTCCTCCAAAAACTTCCCAGATTTGTCAGTACCTCTCTGGCCTGGTGTTGACTGGATAGTTTGGGATGTGGGACACCAGGCAAAGCTAGATGGCAAACCAACCCAAAGCATACATTCTTTTCAACACAGCTTAGCTAAACTCAGCTTCTTACCACAGGATGTGAATGACAGAAGTTCACATGGGTACAAGGGGAAACAGAACCAGTTAATGCAAGAAAAATAATGCATTGAAGAGCTCCTACATCTATAATCCTGTATGTAAGAGCCTGGACTGCCAAGCTATGCTCATCATATTGAGACAAGAACAAAATGTTATTTGATAACTTGATGAAATGCTTTCACGTACACTTGCCAGCCTTTCACAAGAGGAAATATGTTTCAGACACCACCACGTGAATCTCAGCTCTCATGGCACCCCGATGCGAGCACTGGGGGTGTGTGCTGGCCTTGGTGCAGGGAAGGACCACAGGAAGAAGGTGCACTGCTCTTCTCCACACTCTCATGTCTGGAGAGATGCCCTGCAGGGCTAAGCCTTACCATGAAGCATTTCATCCCCTTCCTTACAGCAGATCCAAGGTGCCCAAGAGCTCTTGATTGGGAAAATTAAATCTGGCAGACAAGGCATGCTAAAGCCCCAGGCAGAAACTGTGTAGCTCCTGACACAATTTCAGTACACACATCAGGCTGAGATCCTTGCAGAAGACATACACAGAGGATCAAGGTGCTGCAAATGTGCTGCCAAGTGCTTTCTCAGCCTCACTCAACATGTGCTTTGAAAAGAAGAGGGTGGAAGTATCAGGCAAATTAGATGCCTGGTGACCCTCTTTGACTCAGTTTGCTTCTTTCATCCTTTGTCTCTCAGTCACTATAACACTTCTGGTTGGATTTTGGTGGAGAAAGCTTCCAGTGAAATGTTCTAAATGCCACTGCAATGCAGAGAAGCAGAGAAATGGGGCCTAATCTTAATCTAGTGCTGCAAGGATCAGGTACAGCACCAAGGTGCTCCCTTCCCTCATTCCTGAGGGCACATGCCACCTACAGAATGGGACTCAGGTACTGCATCAGAAATCTGTGAGACAAGGCAAACCCTTCAGTCTCTCCAGACTTCAGTTCATGTGTCTGATAAATGTGCATCATTTGATCTTCATTGGAAAAATGATTCAAGATCCATAATATCTTGTAGGAAAGCTCAGGGTTACAGTCACTATTAAGAACAAGTCCCACATTTATGGTCAGATTTGTCCCTCCTTTTTAGGTCTGCCACTGAGTGGGAGGCTCAGTAACAAGCTGTTCTACCCCATTTTCAGGGCGTGCTTTTCCAGAGAGCTTTCTGGACAAAGTCCCATACAGGATGCTCTGATTTTATTTACAGAATAACTCAATGGCCATGTAGGAAAGCTACTGGGATCACCATGGTCTACCAGTGTTTGGCTCAACATCTGGACTGTAAAGGTGGTTTCCAGGTGGAGATGGCCATGCACGATGCAACCTGCATCTTCACTGAAAAATCACCTTTTCCCTGGCAGCATGGAACAGCTGGTCTCTGAATGCAAGGCCAGCTGTCCCACATGGATCATCTCACACCTATTCACCTCTGGGAAATGTCACTACTTTTCTTCCTGTCAACCATGTCTCCACTGGAACACCAGTGCTAGGAGAGGCACTCTTCCAGATGACTTCCTTCAAAGCCCAGAGAAAGTGATAGCAATCAACAGACCCTGTAAGTTAAGAGCCACTTTCCCATCTTTGCCCCATCCTATGGAGAGCCAGATCATCAGACACAGAAGGTGTTAGGGAATAAGCTGAGAAGTCACAGCCAACAAATTCAGATGTGTGACCGAACAGAAAGGAAGCCATAAAACTACCAGGCAATTTTCCAAACATGAATGAAAGAGCCTTCAGTGGAAAAGCTGTCCTCTGTTGGAGCCTCACAAGCTGCACTGCTGTGGAAATGCTACCATTGCACAAACCTGCTCTCTAGTAAAGATCAAAACTGACTTCTGTGCATAATTTTTAAGAGGCTAGATTTTTTTTTTGTTATTATGGCAGGACATTTAAGTAATTCAAATTTCTTTTATAAAGTTGGCCTTTCTATTAAGACACCTTTCTTCCCTGGAGGTGGAAAAAGACCTGCATTGTCACCAGCAGCAGGTGTTGCACAGGAGCCTAAAACAGATGCCAGAAAGTCTTTCAGGCTGAAAAAAAAGTCTCAGGTGGGGAAGGGAATTCTCTGCCCAAAATTTGATTGATCTTTGAAGGGAGAGTGCTCAGAAGACTTGGCTCTTTGACAGCATGAGGCACCAGGAAGTGTTGAATTTTTCTAGGAAAAACCTGATTTCTGTGTATCAGAGCAAAGTAGCAAGAGAAAAACCTCTAATCAGACAGAATGTAGGGAACAACAACCCTGCTTTTGTGTCCACAGCACAGAAATGAGACTCACATAACCCACTCTGATTTCATATGTGTGTGACATACCAATAATATAATTTGGTAAGATTCTGAAAATGTTCTTAGCAATGCTGGGCCGACCTCCTTGTTTAAACATAAGAAGTAATGGTGCAAGACCGGGAACATCAGGAAATAATTTAATTCTTAATCAAACTATTTTTTTTCTGCTTCTAGCAAGTGGAAAGAAAAGTGATGCAGGCTATATTGCACAATAACAGCGGCTTGTAAACACACAGAGAAGGCTGCTATTATTATTTATCAAAAATATATTTGTAATAATTTTTTGGAAGTACATGAAAGGGACCATGCTGGGCATCATGTTCTTACTAATACACCTGAACTTTCAGTCAGGATACACCTTATTATGCCTTCCTTGCAGCCCTGCTATTTCTCTGCCTCCTCGCTCAAGGAAGCAAGGCTGTGTGCAATGGAGATGAGTACTCAGGCTTCCCCTGCCAGTCACCTTCGCTGAATTTTGAATCCAAACACATCCATGCTGGACTTCAAGTGAGGGTCTCTGAGGCAAACTTTGGGAAAAACAGCAGCTGAGAAGAGACACCCAAGCATTAACACACATACTCGAGGAGCATCGATCTGTTTTTCTTGGCCCCAGCGTGAAAACCTTCTGAGCAAGCTTCTGGCAAGGCAGTGGGCATTGGCTGGGGCATTGTGGTAGAAAGGGGAGAAGAGCTGAGGCTGGGAGTCACGGGAGGGAATTCAACTAGAATATAGGAGATTGTCAAAGAAAGGAAGTGCTTCATGGCAGGGCCCAGGGAGGTAGGCTTGAGTGCTGTGAGCATAGGACAGGAGTTTTAAGGCAGTCAGGCTCCAACCACGTTGCTGTGGAAGGCATGACGTGTGCTCAGAGTCTCCAGTGCCCAGGCAAGAGCTTCTTGGTGGACACTGGGCAGACATCTCTGGAGAGCTGTTTGGTGATCCCAGATGGCTCCGTTCCTCCTGAAAGCACCACCAAGTATGTGAACACCCAACAAGAGGGGCCTTGGTGAGGGTATGAATTAGACTTTTGACTTGAGTTTGTCAATCACTCTCCTCATGATCTGGAAGACACAAACCAACCTACAGACCTGAACTTCCATTCCCACACCTTTTATTCACTTCCTATACTGAGATCTGTCAATAATGACCCTGTGAATGATTATTAGTTTCTCTACCACCCGTGAGTGAAGATTTGGCATGAGAATCAACAATTCCTTGAATTAATCATCAGTTACAGCAATAACCAAAAAGCCTGGCTGTGCATGTTAATTATTTACTATGTGCCTATGCAAAGGCAGGCAGCCAAAATCACATCCGTACCTCCCTGGAGCATGGTGGTGGGGAGGATAGCTCAGCACTTTGAGCCCAGGACATGAGTGCCTTGCTTCTCAGCTAGCCTGTGATCGCTCCCTAAACCTGCTCCCCTCCCCCAGAATGACACTGGTGTCACCACGGCCGCTGAGTGCCAGGTTTGAAAATGTTTCAAGTGGCTAAACATTTGGACAAATGTCCCAAGTTTGGACTTTCAATCCTGCACAGACATTGTTAAAACCCCTCAAGAAGTTAGTCGTACCTGCTGGGGTCTAGTAAATTTTTAATCCTGACCCCTGGCCTTGATGTGCCTCCCATCTGCAGATGGAGATGGGAATAACCATTTACAAGCACGCAGCGATTCTGCTGAAAAATGGCTGCACAGGCAGCACATGGAGAGATGCAGATAATTGATGCTTTGCTGCAGCAAACACCAACACGGCGCGGCTGCCTGTGGCACACGGCGAAGCTGCAGACACTGAAATAAAAAGAGAACAATCTACTGCCCATTAAAGTGGCAGCAGCTCCAGATGACTGCAGTGCTGCCCAGCAAATTACTGAGCAGGCAGAGGCACAATTCCCTGGACCACGTGTTAATCACCTGCAGCCGGAGGGTGAGCACAGAGAGACCCTGCAGTAATGTGGTGAGGGAGCATGGGCTTTAGACTGTGGCATAATAAATCTCCCTGCCTGCAGCCTGGCACTGTTTCTTCACCAAAGTTATACCAAATTTCAACAGCAAGAACTGCATGAGAAAGTAAGCAAAATGGAAATGAGAAAGCAAGGTCATGTCAGAAGTCCAAGTAAAAGAGGCAGATTAAACCAGACTACTTAGTTAACAGTGGGCATAAAGAGAATAACAGAGGCCATCTGACAAAAGCACAAAAGCACGAAAACTGCCAAACATTTGAGTGAATCAGATGCTAATGATGATCAAACCTTATACAACACATTCTGGAGAAGTCAGTGCCTTCAGTCAGCGTATGGCCATGCTCTGTGTTGAACTGCAATTGTTTCCTCTGAGATACTCAGCTTAAAATTCTGATGTGATTGTACCAATGTTTAAAGCAGATAGTGTACCAATACACTGGTTTCTTGTGTCCCCTACAAATTTGTTCAAGGGTCTTACAAGACTGCTTCAGTTTTGGTGGCCCTTCAGAGACAATGCTCACGTATCTTAACATTAGATCAGGATGTGTATAATCAGTCAATATGGCCTGTTCTACACAGAAAGCAAATCTATTTTACAGAAACAGCCATCTCTGAGCAAAGACACAGCAGACAGTAGCTGAAGAGAGCTCTGAGCTTTAATAATATGGCTACTTATTTCAGAGCTGAAGTACAAACTCATTTTCTCTCCCAGATGGCAACAATTCGGATGGAGATAGTTCAGTGATACCAAGTAGCAAGCCTCAAATACCCAGCACAATCATTTTATACACTCACACTTAATCTGACAGAATGTTCTTGTACATAAAACTGCTTCTCTGTCTGTTTGGGGTGGTGGTGGCAACACAGAGTGCTTTCCGACCTTGGCTTAACTAACAAGCTCCAGTCAACCTTCAGTCAACCCACAGTGAAGACAACATTCTTTAGTTTTGCCCAGATGTGAACTCAATGAGACAGACATAATTCTGCTTCTCATTCTCTGTGTTTACTTCAATGAACCACCAAAGATTCCTGTCTTGACAGTGAGTTTTTCTGGGACAGTTGAAATGCACCAATCACTGCAGATAAAAACTACCAAACATGCAAAAAGCTCACAGCTTTTCACATTTTACCCTTTAAAAAAAAAAAAAAAACCAAAACAACAAAGCTAATCCCTACATGAAATTATTCAAGAAATTAGGTCGATTTGTCAGTACTTGAGATACTCAATACGGGTGCAGAGTAAGAAGACAGCAAATTCAGTGCTGCAGTACAGGCCACCAGCTGCAGAAGGGACAGCAGTTGTCCACTCTCAATGGAAGGGGAATGCCCACCAGTGATTTACTAACATAGTTTGGATTCTCAGTAGAAAACTCATTTCAGATTTGTGCAACTGTTTTATCGTGCCTGGCAATACCATGGCAGAGGTGACTGCAGTCTCAAGGGTAAAAACACAGAGCCATTTCCTGCCTGCCTAGATCACACCACCTTTCACTGCAGCACCTTTAACAACAACATCAGAACCAGGTGAGACTTAGTGCTCCATAAATCTGCTGCCAGTTTCTGGGAGGATCCCAAACTGGGTGTTAAAGCTAAATCATTAGTCTTTCCGGAATCACAATTAGCTTGAAAACCAATGGCAACTAGGAACAAAACCAGCATTTAGAGCATTTCAACAGCACATACTGTTCAGTCACACAAATCTCCAGCCAGTACTCCTGTACTTCTTTTGCTACAATTGAGTTTTTTCTCTTTTATTAAAGGATGCTGATATCAAACTCAGATGCACACAAAAACACATACAAGTAGCAGATAAAAACGAGAAGCAGTGCATTGAGCCTGTCACTAGTCAGTCAGCATGCCCATTAATTACTCAAATGCTGCTCCCCTTAATATTTCCACATGGCATGGTATCATTTTGGTATTTGGGAGCTCATCCCCCTTTACTAGACGTGTAGCTCATCCAAGGTTGGGGGATATTCATGAGACAGATTATGGGGTAGCAGGGGCCAGCAAGGGACCTTACCTTGGCAGCAACGTTGTTCTCGATCCCCGAGCCAGTTCACCTACCTGTGTGCTAAATACGTCTTGAGAAAAGCCAAGTGACAGCGGAGGGTGGCCCTTTCTTTGACAGAGTTAGTCAGTGACTGTCCCAAGGACCTTCCTCAGTCATACTCCCACCAGGATCAGTCCAGACTCCAACTCTGAGGTCCTGTTGGCATCCTGTGTCTCTGCATCAGCAGTAAAATAAATCATGGCTTTTACAACCTTGGGATTCTTATGGGCTCTCTGTCAGGATCCACAAGGATGGTTTGAGAGTCTACTACTATCCATAGCAAACTTCCCCAGTAAAATGAAGGTCAAGCTTGGAAGGGAAAATAATATTTTCCAAAGGACAGCAGCATAAAAGCACAACACTGATGCCTTTTGATCTGAGGTCTGCTTTGCCACTTGTGGTGAATCTTCGCCAGAACAAGAGGTCTTCAGCACAGATTAACCCTAGAACATATATGACAAAGGCTTACCTAAACATACCCAAGTATTTATATTATGCTCACAGCCAGCCCATATGATGTTACAGGCCTTCATATGATTGAATCACACTTGCTCCTGAAGAAGGTCTCATTTTTTTATCTTAATGGTTCACATTTTTGCCTGAAAGTCTTGTGAAAATGCGTGCTCCAGAAGACAATGCCATGATGTCAAGTCAACTTCAGGGAAAGCTTTGCACTTCCCCCTTATCCTACTAGCCTGTGAGATTAAACTTTCTGGTTTCAAAGGACAACACTACTCCACCAAGACCTGGCTGTTACAGGGAGCCCATGCTCAAGTGCATTCACTGGAGTAGAGTCCAGACACAGAGAATCATAGAATTGTTTAGCTTGGAAAAGAGGTCTAAAAACATTGTGCCAAACACAGCTGATGTTAGTGACTGGAGATTGGCTGATCCTAGAACACCCAAACTGCCTTGAAAAGCCAGACATGATGTCTTGTCTTGCAGTGAAAAAGGCTCAATATCCAATTTTCTCCTCCTTGCTTTCCCCAGATTTCTATGCCCTCAAAACTGACTGATCAGAATCAGGAAAGAACTGAAGGATTTGGGAAGTAGAAAAGGGAAACCTCACTAATTAATAACTTAAAAGGGAAGTCTTGTGTGTACTTCACCACAGATGTTCTCCTGTTTTCCCAAGAGACTTAGTTCTTTCATACAGCACACAGGTTATGGTACTCACTCCACAGGTGATTTCATCAGTTAAGATCCACATAATCTGCTGCCCCATGTGACAGCATCAATAAGGCCCTGTCTTGGAACAATTACTCTCAGTGCAGTTCATGGAAGTACTCAGGTCCTCCCCGAGAATTCTGAAAAGGTGAAGGATGAAGGAGACTCAGAAACATCAAATGGGCTAGGCTATATTTATGGATCTTAGTAGATGATGGTTTAAAAATAACCAAGTAGGTTTTTCTGGTGCCTAAATGGCACCCATTCTTTTTGCCTTGTAGAAAGTCTAGCATATTGTTTTCATAATCAAGTTATTTGGATAACACAACAGCAATTTAGATTAGGATTTGTTTACACAGCTAAATATGTTGAGTAATGAAATTAAAATGAGCTCTCTGCCTCTGTCACATCTGCAATAGTAACTGGCTTCTTATGGTTGAGTACAAGCCTGCTGCACAGATGTTTTTTGATAAGGTATAAATCAGTGTTAGATGCTGTTTATTGCAGCATTTTTACCGCCTTCTTCCCTGAAGGAGGGAATGTTGCCTGCACAGCAACCAGATGTGACCTGCAAGACTCTATGAAATACCATCAGAAGCCAAAACAGGTCCCATATTCCATATCAGCATCTGCAACGGCTCATCAAGTATTTATCAGATCATTTGAAGACTTCTACAGGCCCTAGCATCATGCCACTGCCAGAATTTACTTATTATAACCTGCAATGAAAAAAGGCAAGCATCCTGTAAAGCAACTGGAACCTCAAACAGCAAAGATCCCATTTTAGTTTGGTTTCCTGCCTTAAAGGTCAAATTTCTGAGCAGACACTGCTGATAGAAAGCAAGATACTGTGAGAGATCAAGGCAGCTGCTTTTCAGGGCATTGTAGGGAAGAGCTTCTATTTACTGCCATCCTGCACCAGGTTATATCAATACTTTGATGGTGACAGGGGAGGAGACTTATCTTGCACTAGTGTCTATGTCTATGCAAAGAGAAGTCAGACAAGGGAGCTTCTCGAACCCTGGTGAAGGCAGCACAACCTGCAGCTCTGCACCTCACTAAGCTCTGCTCAGCTCTGTGGGAGCAAGAGGATCTAACAGGAAAAACTTGCCAATGACCCAGCATTTGAAGACAGCCAAGCCTGGCCCAAGCTACACTGGTTCCTTCTCTGTAGCTGATGAATGCAACACCCATGGGCTCTGAAGGTAAGGGAGCCAAACTTCACAAGATGTACATTTTGGAAGCAAAATCTGACATTTCTTATTTAGAAAAAGAAAAGCTGGGGGGGAGGGGAGGTGGGGGGGCGTGTATGGTTTTTTCTTCCCTGAACTAATCCATGTCTGTGATTTGCTTCACTTGTTACATGGACAGAAGATCCTGTCAACACAGAAATAATGCCAAGTATTTACAGTTTAATGGAACCCAGGGACCAATTAACCACACAGAAAACCACCAGGCAGTGTATTTCTTATCGTTACAGGAGGGAAATCTCACATTACTGCTGTTCCCCCATTTCTTAAAATAAAGCACCAGAGCTTCGTCAATGATTTCTCAGTAGTAATGTTTATTACCTGCCAGTTTTACCATTGCCCATTTATCAATCGCTTTCTACGTTCAGTCACAAAACCCCTCTCTCTACTTGTGACCTAAAACCACCCCCCAAAAAAAGAATTAAAAAAAAGGAAAGAGAAAAGCAATTGTCCTTGGGGCTCCAGAGCAGCGTTGCTAGAACCTGCCCTCCACGCCAAGCTCCCGGACTGCTGACTCCTCAATGGCTTGGTGGATGCGATGCACCTCGTCCTGCGTCAGCGTCCTCTCCGGGTGCCGGTAAATGATGCGGTAGCAGTGGCTGACCTTCTTCGTCCTACAAAACACACACCAGAAGAGGACTCATAAATACATGTGCCTACAAATGCAAATACATGAGGCCAAACACTTACCCTCTGGATCATTTTTATTTGCGGTCCAATTTTGCTCCTGTTGCTTGAAAATCATCTTAATTCTAAAATACACAGTTCAGAGAGGCGGGACCGAGCTGAATTTTAATTCTGGCAGAGGACTTTGCTGAAGTCCACCTTGTACCTCAACATGTATTGTGGTGTGGTAGCTTCTTACCAGAGCAAGCAACCCCAGGAGGAGGGCTTCTCACCCTGTGCTATGGGAAGTAAGAGACAAAGAAGAACAGAGAACAGGAATAGAGAAAAGGGAATGATGGGGGAGAAAAAAGTGTTTAAGAGTTGCTGGCTAGGCAAAGACAAGTAATGAAAAATCAGGACAAACCATTAAGTTGAGTAAGACTGAAAAAAATCTTCTTGCTCTCCATCAAAAGCAGGTAGGAGCACCTAGCTCTTTCAAGGTCATGTCTGTAATTGCACTGCCTCTGTTACTGAATTTAAATGGCAGTTGTGGCATCCTTTTTAGTTTCAAATGGAGCCCACACAGCTTCTTCTTTCAAAGGTGAACACTCACTTCAGTAAAAGAAAGAAAATCTGGGGGGAAAAATAATGGGAAACCAGAGAGTATCAGGTAGAAGAAGCTCCCAGACTGGCAGAACTCCGCGTTTAATGGCACGCAAAGGCAAGCTTTGGGTCATCCCTCTCTCCTGAAAATTGTTTCATGTAAGAACCACATTTATGCTTATGACTATTTAATTAAATCTAAGGTTAGATGTGTTCATCCACAAAGATAACTCTCAAGATACTAATTTCAGCCTCAAATCCAACTAGAAACAGGCACAGGTAATTTTTACCTCAAAATAGCTGTTTGATACCAATTTTGTCCCACCCAACAAGGGTGGGAAGTTTGCCCTGCTCCCACTGGCAGTTTACAATAAAAAGGCTACTTCTAACTAAAGCATTTGTCCTTTTTTGTGTGCTCTGAAGATAAAGCAAGTTAAATCTGGCTAGAACCTGAAAAGGCAAACTGCATTTCATAAAGTGTTAAGCTGACTGCAGTTAACTGCTAAAAGCCAGCCAGAAGCTTTCCCTGTGTGCAGGTTAAATGCTGCAGAAATGTGATCTTTAAGAAAAGAGGAGGTGGTGTAATTGTGGGGAAGGTGTTGCTCTGCTCTGCTCCACCTCTTCAAAGCAGCCAAGAGGACAAGCTTGGGGGAAGCATGTAAATGGAATAACAAGGATTTGGTCAGATGCTACATTGCCAGTAAGAAATTTGAGTAAGAGAGAGGGATAATGCATTGGAACTCAATGGAAATGACTTTCAAAACCAGGCTGGCAAATATCCTTAGAGCTGGTAGTATTTTGGTTTCCAAAGGTGCTACAGGAATACACCTGATCAAAAACATTTGCAAATTGCTTTGACTGAAAATCTATTTAGAAGGTGTACAGTCACAGGCTTAATCCTGACATTTTGCAAATATTGGGAATATAACCCATGATGGAAAATTCATTACCATCGTTAAATGTGATGTAAGCACAAATTTGCTTTTAATGTAGGTGTAAGCTGTGGTAGGCATAGCTACAGCACTGCTTCTTCACTGGCCTTGGTTAAATGAAAGTGACAATTACTCCTGACCTAGGTGTTTTTGCATCCCCTCTCCCTCCATCCTAGTAAGTGGTTCATTCCATAACAAATTAAATATGGCAGACTAGGACACAATCATTTCTTGTGGGTGTTGTGGAAAAACAGTAGCTTTAGGAGGTATTTAAATCAGGAAAGGGTAGAGGTTGTAGAGAACAGTTCTGCTAGCTGCAGCTGAAGTTAGGCATTGGTGTGAGAGAACTAAAATGGGAATTGCATTAAATGTAATCAATCTAGATTTAATTATAGGCAAAAAATGAAGTTGTAACTACTAATACACATGGCTGGCTACACATCACTTAACATGGATGCTACACTGTATGCTACATCTTTCTCCCACCTTTTAGCCAGATTTATTTGCATCTCTGTTACTAATTGCAAAGAAGGAGTATAAGGGTTCAAAGCTATTTAATAAAAGACACACAGTAAGTTTCAAAACCTTAAGCATTATTTTCAGAGTACTATTACTAACTTTACACAGGAGATGGGAAAGAACACTTCTTAGCTCTTCCCTCCCCTCATACTTCTCCTGCTCCCAAATAAAGTGCTAAGACACTGCAATTAATCCCTGCCATCAGCTGCAACTAGAAAAAATTACTGTGAGCAATTAATACCTTTGCTCATTCTGTTTCTTGCTTCCCTTTTGTTCTGCAGAGCCACAGAATGTTTGCCTACCTTAAAGACCGCTCTGCTAATGCATAATGAAGTCTCTGCTGCATGTCATGCTGTAGCCTGATGATACAGAAGCAGTGGCTCTCTATCTTGAGAAACAAAATTTTAAGGCCAAAACCTGCAACAGCAGCTTCATGGGGTAAAAAAAGAAGAAAAAAAAAAAGGAAAAAATTTGGAAGCTGACCAGTGAGCACACTGGGCTTTATTTACCTAAAGTGCACCGCCAGACAAGCCCATGAGGTTGCAGTCACGCGGACTCCTCTCCCATTAGGCTTCAGCTGATCTTAGTGTCACAAGTCTCCTCTGCAGCAGCCTGCGGCTTGCAGGTAATGAAACGCAGTGAATACAGTGAAGCACTGCTCAAAGGGAGATGGAAGACAGGGATTTATTCTGATGCCACAGGAGGAAACAGGATACAGACTGTGGACAAACACTGGAGTGAAACAATGCCTAATGCTCTTTCATATGATTTTTGGAGAAAAGAGCTTTGCCTTGTGATTTTCAGGAATTGGCATACAGCCACCTCCATGAGCTAGGGAGCTGCTTCCCTGCCAGGTCAGAGTCACTGCATGGAGTCTACCTGAAGGTCAGGGTACATGTTTGGGTATTTCAGCCTGATACCTTAAGCACAACAAGAAATTAAGGAGTCTTAGTCTAATAAAACCAGTGTGAAAGCTACCGCACCCTGGTACCTGGGCTAGATTGAAAGGGTGTGGTAGGCAACAAAAATCAATACATGTGTGTTAGCTTTCCCTGTATGGAAAACCACTGAAGGATGCTTTAAATGCAACTTGGCTAGAAAGCTGATGCCAGAATCTACCAACAGCAAAACAGTTCAACGTCCTGGGGAACCTGTCTCAGGCATTATGTAAGACTAACCACAGGGTCATTTGGTAACCAAAATGTTGCATAAAGAATAAATGCCTGGCATTGGCATTTATCTCTTCCACGTGCAATACCATAACAAGAATGAAAATTTCTCCATCTTGTACTGGAAGAGGGAGATAAAAGGGGCAGCAGTGAGTGGGAAACCCCCTACTATTAAACTGTGTTCTACTTTCCATCTGCCTTAAACAAAGCACAGAAGCACAGAGAGTTCTGTATGGAAGTTACTCCTGCTCTTAAGTGGTGAGGACAACACAGAACTAGACATTTTTCTAGAGAGCTGGATTTACTTTGAGGAACAGAAAACTAGAGATGACAATCACCCACAGCATGAAAGAGGAAAAAAGAGTACCATCCCTTTTGTACGCTGAGCAGTTCACTAAGCACTACTACTCACCATGACATCTACACTGCACCTTTTCCTACAGAATACTGTTTAAGTTGAAAGTTCTACACACATGGTAGTGCAAGCATTTGAGATTATTTTCTCTCTATTAAGTGAGTCGTGTTAATGAGGTTCTTTGAGGGTCTCCCTGCCATGGAAATATGTATCCTATATGCCCTCAAAATATTCATCAAGTAATTCCCTTACATAAACCTTCAGAGAGTACTCAGTAGCTGCAACACCCTTGACAGATACCACATGCATGGAATGACCTCAGGGAAGAGAAAGGCTTGTTTTGTTTTCAGCAATGTCCTGAAAGCAGTATTGATGGGAAGAAATTTATAAACTATTTCGTATTACCAGCATCCTAACTGACAAAGCCATGCAGAGAGCACAGCTTTGGTATTGCTTTGTCCAGCAGTTCCAGAATGGTTCCCATTTTAAGTGGAAATGGGGAAGAATATTAAACTGTAAGAAGAAGAAGATAGAATTACCTGTTCCTTTTCGTTTCATGCTTTCAAACCACATCCATCTCTATGATAGTAGGCACAACTGCTAAACATCCTACTATAAATTTGAAATTGACAAATAGCACTCTTTGCTAGAAACCACTTCATGGAAAATGGCAAAAGGCTTCTGCTGCATACCTTACCATCACTGGCAAATACTTCAATTACCATGGTGATAGAATATAGTAGTAATTCTCTGAAAAAAGGTCTTTCCCAAATATGCATTTTCATCAGTCCTTTCAAATGCTAATACTTCATCCCTCTGGAAGAGCATATTGTACACGCAGCATATTCTTAAAAAGGGACATGTTTTTGTTTAAGGTGATTTTGATGCCAGTGAAAGGCATTAGTTCACCTCCAGAAGAAAGAATTATTTTAAACCCACAGAAAGCAGGAAATGGTCCTTTCTCCTGCATACCTTCTCCAGCTGACACCTGGCAGAACGGTGGTTCAGCTTCAAAAATAGTTCAAGTCAAGATATGCATATTGAGATTGTCAGCTTTATTTGACCACTGTGGATTTTTTTTTGATGGTCACTTTAAAATAGATGGATGTTCACTGTCTGATGATTGGACTGAAATATTATTCTTCTGTTTCACAAAACTGAGACAGTAATGGACTTTTTGCTCTTTTCTAATTGGACTTGGTTAAATCTGTATCTGAATACCAAACCTTAAACCTGCTTGACCTTTTCATTCTTTCTTTAGTATTAATTCCATTTTAAGCTTCTCTCTTCATGTAGAAAAAAAAAAGTGAAAATTCTGTTAATAGCCAGATTATTGAGAGAGATAAAGAGCACAGTATGGGATACAATGGCAAAGGACATAAATAACACCTTCTAGTTAAGATAGTGAAAAGTGGATGAAAAACAAAAGCACTTGGAAACTTTTCAGCTTCTCAGTCACTGGACACTGTTAGATAGCCATAAGTACAATCTAAGTCATTGTCCAGTATTCAAAAACACTGGATTAATTCAAAAGCTTTGATCATTATTTTCCTTTTCTGCCTAAATCTATCTACTAATTTCTTGCATGCAGGAACAGATACAAATAGATAAATACAGAAAAAAATCTTTCACAGGCACCACTTGAAAGTTTCCTGGCTGTTAAATGTACTCATTAAATGTTTAATGGAACAGTTCAAGCAATTAGTTGTGCTTTGGCCAAGCACTTTGGCCCATAAACACCTTTACTTATTTCAACAGATCACTTTGGTTTGTTGACAGAGGCCAACAAAAGAATCACCATGAGCAGTGCTGGGCTCTCTTCTGCCAGCTCCCAAGCAGAGGGATCTCTAAACAGACCAAGTTACACAAGAAACAGAGAATATTTCCCTTGTGCGCTGTTACAACCCTCTAGGTAACCAGCCAAGGATACAGACAACCCTTCTCAGATCCAAGCACTTCCTATTAAAAAGCTCTTAAGTCTCACAGCATCAGAAGTAATGGAATCCATTACATGCAGGCAGCAATGAAATATCACTAGGGTGGAGAAGAAAAAGTACCATTCTCCATTACACTAAGAAAAAATCTAGAGTACCCACAAGATCATAAGCTAACTGTGTCACAGA
>VZTN01020303.1:51620-71791 GCA_013400515.1 Erpornis zantholeuca | reverse complement strand
TTTCAATCACTGACAATTTGGGATTGTGTTTTTTCTTTTCATTTAAAGACAGTGACTCATTGATTCCTTGAAGAAGGCAATGATCAATGGTTGTAAAGCAAGTATGAAACCATCTTTCAAGGGGATGGATTCCAGCATCGGTGATGACTGCTTGTCCTCCAATCTCCACCTCTTTAGGAAAATATCTATCAAATACAGGTGACAGAATTCTCATCATATTTGATCAATGCCCATACTAAGGAATCCATTTCATGTGGATTTAAAGATGGATGTGACTGAGAGTTGTCCCTCTTGCAAGGTGAACTTTGTGCACTCACTTCACACTGGGCCTCCTCCGTTTTTAGGGGCTCACAAGTCCATTGAGTCTCTCAGTTCAAAATTCTGCTCTATATCCAGGAAGATTCAAGAGTAGGCTAGAGGCTGAGTAACTTCAAGACTTGCCTTACTGTCAGCAGAGTAACCCCAGAGCACTCACCATGCCAGATAAATTCAAAACCATGCATGGAATGACTCTCCACTTCCAAGGCTGAGCCTTTCAGGAAAGAAAGCACACAATGCACACAAAGATCAGAACATGTACAAACCTGTGAGACTCAGAATAGGGTACAAACTCTTGTTTTTATTTCAGGGTTATCACTATGACAGGATACAAGCACTGCACAGGTGGAATGAAGATGGGAAGAAGAAAACTTTCTGATACACACATACAAAATCCAGTGAAATAACTTCTGCACACTGTGGTGGTAAATAAGAGAAGGTTGACTGGTAAAGTACTTGAGATGTAATTTTATGTACTAAACACAGAAAAATAATTGGATGCTGAAATTAAGAGAGAAAAAACTCTAGTCTCAACATAAGGCAGGACAGAATACCTGTTCTGTGAACTGTACAGGGTTTTATTTTGCTTCATTTTCCCTAAGTTTGCCTAAAAAAGGTCCATGTCAAAGGCTTTTCAAAGTCTAATCTTGTTTCCACCAAAACCAAATGCAAGGAGTAATACTTTTCATTATTTGTTGTTTAAAAATTGACCACTGGAGACTTAAACATTCTCTAACAGAGCAAACAAAAGAACAAAATAACTCCATTTGCTTATTGTGTGTCGGGGGAATTGCCATCTAAGCTTCTTGACTTTCTCCTTCCCTGTTTAGTTCAGAAACCATGGCAGGACTGCATTTCCCATGAGAGGCCAAGGCAAAAAGTTCCTATGATGGATCACCCCCTCTCTCTGGAAAAGAAACTTGGCTGGCATAGCTGATACTGACATACTGATGAGAACAGAAGCACACATTACCTGGAAGTCCTGGTAGTGCTGGCAGCTGAAGCATTTTGGCTACCAACCAGAAAATTCTTACAGAAAAACTCACATTTTCAGGGAGAAAATCCATAATAAATCAACATATTTTCTGCCATTGCTGGCTGTCCTGCTTTCTCCACATTTTTCTTGACCTCCTAAATCCCTGGTATTTTAGTGGTACAAGAAGGTATCTCTGGCAGCAACAGGCTCTGTGCTTCTGACAGAACTTTGTGACTTGGGTGTCTCATTCATAACCCTGTTGTGCCCTTTCAGGGCATCTGGCTGTACTGGTGAGGATGAGGGACACAACCTGTTTGCAAAGAGTAGCTCTGGAAGACACACTGTTTGTAGAGCTGCTGTGCTTCTTGTGCAAAGACATTGCATTCAACTCCCTCTGAGCCACAGCATGCAAATAAGAGGATGGAAGAAGATTTGGTCCTCCTCCTATCAAACAGTGATGTTAATGATTCCATTCCTGGTCCTTAGCCACAACAGGATCACCCTAAACTTTCCAACCATTGGTAACTGAAATGCTACCTGTACTTAAGAGTGACAATTCATCCCAATAATCTGAGCAAATCCAACATGAGAGGTGAATTTGGACTCTTTAAATGCTTTCTAAAATATTTATAATAAAAATGTTAAGTGTGATACCTTTTCAGTTCTTCTGAGTGAAAGATCAAAGATGAGAAGTATAAATATTTAGCAGTTTTTTCTGCCAACTAGATGTTAATACTAAAGGCTACAAAAAGTATTACTAAAAATAACATTGCTGTCAAATTAAAACATATTTCATAATCAAGTAGAAAGGGAATTTATATGAGAATTTAAAACAATTCATTCTCCTTAAGAAATGAAGATGGATGGCAGTGACAGCTGGTTTGGACATATCTCCACTGAGAACTAGCAGAAATCAGGGTCTAGATGACAGACAACTGCATGGGAAGGCCTGAACACTGTTTTAGACACTTGTATAGATTTCATCACTGAGATTAGTGGTTCTGTCCTCACCAGGCCCAGGAGGTAGGTGTTTAAGTTCCTTTTACACTTGTTGTGAGTTGAAGCAAAAATGAACATGGCTCTGTGATCAAATAAGAACCTAAATCGCTTTTCCAAGGTCACACAGAAAATTGATGACAGAGGGGGCTTGGATAAGTGCAGGTACAGACCCTTTGAGTTACCCTTCTTTCAAGTTACCCTTCCCATGCACCCACAGTTCCAGCCACCCTTCTTTTCTGCAAGTTGTACAGCAGTCCTGGAAACCAAAACTGGCTGTGGCCAGAAACAGCAACTCATCCCAGGGCAGGGAAGAGTCAAGAGACAACATCAGGACGACCAAATACGCTGTTTGTTAACTGATAAACTAAGCCCAAACCAGGAGAAAAAAGGACAGTGACAAGAAGTCAGCAGGAAGAGCTGAGTTAACCTGAGACTAGAAGACAAGAGCGACTTCAAAAGAGAAAGCAGAGGTTTAAAGAAATCACTTGCCCCTTTTTTCTTTTGAGGAAAAGCAATATATAAAAGCACCTGCCCCACTGGTCAGCCTGCAGCACCAGAAGGCAACTTAAAAACATTTGTAGCTCTGTGTGTGCAAATATAGGGGATTTCTCAATGGGGCTGCTTATAGTATCTGTCAAAACTGGTAAAAACCCTGCAGCCACTTGCACAATTAAGTGTTGCTTGCTATGTCCTTCCAGTTCATAAGTTATTTTTACTCTCAGAATTGTCAGGTTTTAGGAGCCTTAATCTGGCTAACTGGATTTGTTTTGGAGATGCAGAAATTCACCACTTTCCCTCCCTGAGGACAGAGTGGTTCCACACAGCCAGCCACAAGAAACCTGTTCTCATCATTTTTCTGACAGCTGCTGCCTTGGGAAGACAACTCAGAGAAAGTCCTCAGAGTAAGGAGAACTACTGGCCAGCAGATTAAACTACTGTTAACACACAGGAAAGCTGTCAGACTTTTCTCTTCCCAGATCCCATTTGTACAAGTAATACCATGGTTTGGACCACGGTGGGAGATGAAGAGTCTGGATCTTTCTTGTAGCTGAGGCTTTCCTAGTTATTTTGAGTGGAAGGATGGGGAAAATGTTGCAGCATTACTGAAACTAACCAAAAGGTGACAACATATGCCAATGAGGTGCACTGGCCAGAACTTTCACAGCTGTCAAAACGAGTATTAGTTTGGAAAACTTTAGCTGCCATATTTGGCATGTTGCCCCCTTAATATTATGGTTGCTCTTTATGAAAATAAAAATGTATATATGATTGGAAGTATGCATAGTGAACACCTCCTACAGTGAGATAATATGAGCATCATGCAATAAAACACTATGTGGGCATGAAGATTAAAAGGTCAGGGCACAAACTGAGATGCATCATTCTGTGAGTAAAACAAAATTACTGGTCTGCCACTCAAGAAAGGAAAGCAAGCCATTGAGGCATTACACTAGGAAGATCAAAATACCATTTTTGCTATGACTTTACTAAAAAAGGCCAAGCAATCCTCCCACTAGAAGGAATTAATATCAACAAAGAAGGATTTTCAGCCCAGAACAGGGAATTCACAGGGAGCATCAGAGTAAACCAAACACTCTCAAATTGTCCAAGACATGAACTTTGCCGTAAAGTTCACTTTAGGAAAGAGCAGAAGAAATCTCAAGGCTGTTATCAGTTGTCTTTGAGAGTTCATGGAGGACAAGTAAGGTACCAAATGTTTCAATAAGGTCGGAGTGTTTATTTTTGGAAATGGAAAAAAAACCCCAAAGGTAGGAAGCCATAGAAACTATAAAATATTTGCTTTTGCTTTAATTTCCCAAAAAACTCTGGGGCAGCTAATTAGCTCAGTTGGTTGGAGCACCTTATTAATAATGCCAAGGTTGTGGGTTTGATCCCAGTATGGGGCATTTATTTAAGAGCTGGGCTCGATGATCCTTGTGGATCCCTTCCAACTCACACTCTTCTGTGAATGTGTGAAATGATTTGTAAGCACATAATAGAAAATTTTAAAACGTCAAAAATAGAAAACATGGATTTATTTTTTAAAGTTTGATTAACTTTAGTCAAAACAACTTAATTTCTACCTCTAAAGGGATAACAGGCTAATAAATCAATAATCAATAGATGAAACAATAAATTTCAGGAAGTAGTATGGATGGTAGGTGCATGTGTAGGTGTGTGCATCTGCTAAACCAGGTAAGAAAAAATGGTCTAAGATCAACAAGTCACAAAACATGGTCCCACTACTTGCAGCTGCAAGTAGTTTCAGACAAAGCTAAAAAATTTTAGGAAAAAAATTTAAGTATCATAATGGAAAGTAAAAAAACCAAGAAAAATAGTAAATCCAGTTCATAAAATTAGGTATTAAAATCTGTCTTTCCAAACATTTCACCATGGAGGGAACTGCATATAGGTGGATGAGAAAACTGGTGATCAATACTGATGATTACTACAAAAAGGTGATCTTGCAAGTGACTGTAGTAGTTGTCAATAATTTGTTGTTTCTGGAGCAGTTATCCCCAGTTCAGCTGAATGTGAAGGATCATTCTTGTAGGGTTCTTCAACCTTTTCCCTGGATGATGGAGTACTTTCACTAATGGAAGAAGTGACACAGCAGAAGTGTTTGTTAACTGGAGTATTACATTAAGCTGGGTGGAATACTAAGTATAACTGAAGACAGGGTTAGAATAATCCTGACAAATTGAAACAGCTGAAGGATAAAATTCAACCAGACCAAGTGAAAGCTGGGCATACAGCAACACTGCACAAAGCATCTAAGGACCATACAGAACCATGAGCTGAAGGTGAACCTGTGATGTTGCAAGACAACACAAGTTATAAGGCAAGACTGAGAGAATATAGGTGGCTCAGCCTAAAGAACAGAAAGCATGAAGACATGTTTTAAATACCTAAAATGCTGCTGCGCAGAGTTAGGTAATACTCTTTCATCAACATTCACAAGCAGCTGGAGACAAAAGTAATGAGCTCATATTGCAGAAATGTTCAGCTTGAAAATTCACTTGGAAAGGCGGTTGGAGTCCCCTTTGCTGGAAGTCTTAAAGGACTGGTTATACAAGTGTCTGTCAGGAATGCTATAAGTAGAGCTGATCCTATTTTGGAGTAGGAGGATGAACTAGGTGGCAGTACTCTTCAACTCTTTAGCATAACATAATGTAACAGTCTTTAAAATGCAGAAAGTTACTTGACTAGCGAAGATAGCTCCCTGTAGCTCCATCTTAACACACATCCTGTATTTGTTTATCTCCAAAAGTGATGTAACCTCTTTAAACCAGCAACCCTGTCATTAGCTGCATAGGCCAATGTTGAAATAGAGCACATAGGAAAGCAAAGACGGCTCAGTTACCTTTCACTGCCTAAGTCAACACACCCACCAAACAAACAAGCAAATAACCCAGAAAAGTCCCCTCTATCAGACAGCATCCCAAAGGGAGAATGTCACTCAACCACTTGTCCCATTTGCTTCAGGGATGAGAGATGCCGTAGGAAAGCTCTAAGGAACAGCCACAGAAGACACTGCATATCTTTGATAGGCTGAACTCCTTTCTTTCCTTTAAACTTTCCAGAGTTTACATCAAGAGGTTAACTCTTTGCTCTCAGCTTTCCAAGTTAACATTAAACCAAAGACAATCTTAAAATAAGGGCAAAATCCTAACAAAACAATGGTGCTAGCAAGCCTGTTGAAATTCTTCACTCCAAAGCAATTTTGGGAAGTCCAGGGACTAGGAGACATCTGAGACACCAATCATTAAATCAAGATTGCCTGGTTGGCCCTACTTTGAGGACTATGGCCTTCTGACATAGAAGCTGATGACCTTTATGCCCTGTTTCAGGTAGAGAGACTGAAAAGGAATTTTTCAGAGGAAATGTATGTCCCAGGACATACTGCAGATCAGCTAATTTCATAATAGAAACACACAGAAATCTCAACTTGTGGAGCTGTAATACAATGCTCTGAATAAGCAGCCATGTTTCCCTCATATTCCTACATGTTATCCTGGCCTCCCCATTCTCACTCATTTCCTGTTCTGTATTCACTTTCTGAGCCTGTTCCTTATGCAGACAACAGCTGTGAGGAAGGAGCTGCCTTCCATTTTACCTACCTATGCTGCCTTCCACAGCACAGAATGAAAAGCCGTCACAATAACCCCATCTACTTGTATTAGAATATGTGCATGTAAGTGTGTGTATCCAGCTCAGAACATTCTGTGATTCTGTGATAGCCATTGCTGAAAAAGCTAGGTTTTTTATTAACCTTCACAAGTTTGCTTGGACTGATAGGATTGCTAGTTTTTGGGAAACCTTGATATTTACTAAATCATTTTCAGGGATTAAATGTTGATCTCATAAAAGTGCCATTGCATATGTGTTCTGTTCTTACATGAAATATGAAGTTGCCAAGGAACAAATAAACTATTTATGAGTTACCCTGTACAGTAACAAAGAATGGCTTAATGGGGGCATGTACTACTTTGAAAGTAATGCAGTCTCTTGGTTCCCTGAACTGGAGACTCTCTTAACTGAGTTTAAGATGTATACTCTCCTTTCTCCTCAAAAAGAGATCACATTCTTGACACAACTGTCTGAATCCCAGCAGAAAGACTCATACATGCCACAGGCTCCTGTGCCACAGTCCCAAAAACCTGCCTTACTTGTAGGTAATTCATGTAGGTCACGAACAGCAACCATTAACTCAGACCGCTAATTGAAATGAAGTCAAGTTATTCTTACATTATTGACTTTAGAGTTACAGAAGACATGACTGGTATGACAGATGCAACAATATGGTGGCATGACCTTAAACACCATCATCTCTGCTTGTAGACCTTCATCTGAACTACAGTAACATACTGTACTGTACTCAGAAGTTCCTTCTGAGATTATAGGGAGCTACACCTGAACAGTCGCCTTGCCATGTGTTCCTGGGAAGGTTCATTCCATTAAGATCAGCAGAGTTTGTTCTCTACTTTGACACACCTAGCCAGGATGGCTGATGTTCTAACATCATGTTTCAAAAGATACTCAGTACCAAAGAATATGAAAATTATTGGACACTTAGTGCTGACAGGGTTGCAGTGCAATTCATGCTTCCTTTGGCATCCACTGTGTCTCTCCACTACACTCACATGGACAAACTCTCTCTCCAGCCAGTGACACCATTTCTCTGCAGAGATGGCTGAACCAACACAGATGCCATGTCTGAGGATTCAGTGAGAGAATATACTTCCCTAAAATGGAAGAGATGTCAGAAGTTACACTGTAGCCCTTATTGAGAAGACGGAGACTAGAATAACCCTGTGACATTTTGCACTGTACGAAAAGGTGAAGACACAGAGACAGTTTGGACAACCCAGTAAGATCAGATTGCTGAGCAGCATGAAGCAGAGAAGGAGAGAGAGACATCTGCAGAACTCCTTCCTGAAACCCACACACTTTTCATCCACAGTATATCATGGTACTTGATGCTATTGTGATTTTACTTTAGTATCCACTTGGGGAAAGGTTAAAAGGATCTCACCCCTGACTACAATAAACCCTTCATAGAAGCTGAAGCAGCAGTCCAAACAAAGGTTGCATGGGCTTGGACAATTATAGGACAGTCAAAACATTTATAAGCACTTCTAAGCTGGATAAAAGCTTTCTTATATTACTGGCACATCTGCACTGGCAGGGACAAGCTTAGTCTCCTGTATCTCAACAGCTCTCAGTTCTGTTTCTGTATATCTCACAACACATCACAGAAACTCCACAGGGAAGCATGGAAAGAATCTGGATGAGGCTCAGCATCCACCTACAAACCCCATGGTTAGATCCATACTGTGTTGGATCAATCTTTCAGTTTTGTTGTTATTGTTTTTGTTTTTTAAAAGTTGAGTCTGTATCTATTTTCCACAAACACTGGGGAAGCATTTCAGTAGCACCTGAGTGCTACTCAGGTGAGGCCATAAAACTGAGCAGCAGTGCTGTTTGCACAAATCCTTCTCCAATCCCATCTCCAGGTGCTTCTCCCTGCTTCTGAGATTAGCCCTGCTGCACCTAAACCAGCACATCAGCCTGAGTGGCTGCACATGTGATGAACCACACTAGAAAGCTGAGGGGGCTGAAAAAAGATCGAATTCCCAGTCTGGGTCACTGAATGGCCACCCCAGACACTCTGCCAGCACACTGTACAGGTGAGAACAGCACAGAGCAAGACTCAGGCTACCAGGAAAAACACACGTGGAAACAGGGGCTAAAATCACAAGCTGGTAATTCACTGCATCCACATAAACACCAATGCACATCCTCCTTTTTCCCCCAAGTTCATGTCAAACTGTGCTATACATCAAAATGAGATTCAGATATAATGGAGAGGAAAAAAAAAACCTGTCTGGCTGTCCCCAGAAGTTGCTGAGTGCAAGCTCCTGACCTATTCCCACTGAAGGCAATGGGATGACATCTCTTTCTGCCAACTGAGGATTCAGCTGACATTTTACAAAACAAGAGGGACGGGTCCCTAGGTAGCAATGTTTTTAAAACTGATGAGCAGCAGCAGCCAGTCAGATCCTCTTCTTAAAAATGATGATACACCAGTTTAGTTAGGAAATGAATGAATGTGTTCAGGACAGCATGAGAAGAGGTAAGCAAAAACTGCTATGACAGCTGGACTTTGCAACACTGCAAAGTCTTTTGCCATCAGATAAGCTTGAGATCACTGGTCTGAGCCAATCTTAGGTGTGTAGGGTGCTTCGCAGGGCCTCTGTTCGAGCACAGATTTCATTCTGTGCAAGTGAATTGTTCCTTCTGACAAACATAATACACATCTTCAGAAGGGAGGGCTGTGTTTGTAAGCTCGTTCTCTCAGCATTTCATCAAATACAGCAAAAATGCCCAAGAAGTTATTGCCATTAAAGATTAATCTGCTCAAAAAAAAAAATGTCTCTAACTATTCCCCTGAACTGTGGGACAGCAGTCCAAGCTGACTTTTGTCAGTGGCTTTTGGACACTGAAAAGCAAGGTTAGAAAGAAGTAGGGTGTGGGGATCAAGACTTAGAGATACTAATGGTGAATCACTTCTATGTTGAGAGAAGGCATGATTGCCTTTAATGAACAGTTACATGGAGGATGTGGGATAATCTAAGTGAGACTGTTACGAAATTTAACTATGAGATACTTTGAGTCATGATCTATAAAGCTGCTAACTGGGTTCAGTAAGTTGTTGAGTCATTACCATACAAGACTGGGCTGCTCTGAAATCCATCTGGCTAAAGGCATTGAGTGGTTTGCTTTTGGTTAGAGAAGATAGAAATGAGCATATTTGCACATGAATTTTCAAGAATAAAAAATTAATAATTAAAGAACATTAGCCACAATGACACACTGTCCACACTAACAATATTGTGTCATTTATATTTTAATTAAAGCTGTCCTGAGACTGAGAATTAGCAGAAATGAAAATAGCATGGATTTTTAATGTTCTGATAAATAAGACAGTACATTCTCTGCACTTAAGTATCTCTTATGACATCAACTCAAAATAAAATGAGGACTGGGCAGAAGGATGCTGGGTACTACATATAAATCACCGATCTTCCACCTTTTAGAATATTTTCACGCTCAAAGTGAGATGCTAAAGGAGCTTAGAACTTGTCAAGAAAAAAAAAAGGGAGGAATTTAAAAAGCCACCACTATGGATATAATAAATTCTGGAGTAACTACTCCACCAAAGACCCAGGGCTGAGCTAGTCAGACAACTCTATTATCTATCATCTGAACAAAGTGTGATTAGTGGAGGAAATGTCACATTTACACTTAAAAATTGTTTCAAAGGCAATTTGTGTCTTTTTGCACAACTCAGCCATTTAAAAAGTACTGCAAGAGAAAGAGGCAGATAAAGCAAAGAGAACTCCTTTTTATGATTTCTCACCCTCTTATTAAGCCATGGGTTCAGCTTGAATGTTCAGTGTCTCAGCAGTTGGCATTTCCCAGGCAGCAGGGCAGGATTCCCCTCCTCTGGACCTCAGGGATGCAGTGGCAGGGCTCTCAGAGATGAAGGCTCCCTGCACAGGGCCTGTCCCATAGAGCACCAGCCTGTGGTGCAGCACAGAGCAGCAGGACATGGAGCAAGGGGAAACTGCACCTTCTTCACTCCCTCTGCTATGAAAGGGGAAAACTGGTCTCTGCAGCTGCCCTACAGCAAGTGGGAAGGGGACAAAGGTGGTCAAACTGGATGGACAAGGAAGATTTGCCAACAAATATGCGTCTTCAGAGATTTTCCTCTAAGGTCATGTTGACAGCATTACATATAAATTGAGAGCTTCTTCTGAAGATGTCTGTGCACACTCACCACTAAAAGATCTGCAGTGTTACTCCCAACTGCAGTGCTGTCTTGAGCAGTGCAGCATTCATGACATTACACATGGACACTCTACAGCCCTTATGGGCTTTGTGGTTGGGTTTAGTTCAGTTTTTGGATTTTTTTCCTTTAAATGGCAACTATTCTCAATCTTCTTTTTCTGGCTTTTCACTTTCTTTTTCCCTTCTACTTTTATTTTGGCTTGGCATTTGCTGGCATTGAGCTGTGAAGCCTGTACACGGAGCCAACTAAAGTTTTGTGGGAAATTCAAAGGAAGTGAGATGTAAAACTAACCAAGAAGTACTTTCGGCACAGAGGTACCAACTTCATGGTCACACTCACTTGCAATCCCCTGGAAACATCACACAAACCAAGAAGCACAGGAGCTTGGAGAAGATTCACAACTCCAGCTCTCTTGGAGAGTTTGCATTTTGCATCCCTCCTTCAGCTTCATGTTGTTAGGACCTTTGATGAGCCTTTTTTATTTTGCTTTTCAGACAAAGCCAAAAAGAAGTGTACTCATACACTTTAGCGACAGAGAATTATTGTTACCATTCATCACCTGAACTGCTGAAAGGATGTTCATGTTTCTACAATAAAATGCATTAGCTTAAATGGCTCCGTTAAAAAAATTTAAGAATGTGAAAACTTCCAGGCTATGCAGATGAGCAGAGAGGTGGCAATTCATTCAGCTACAAAAATGGGATCAATTCCAATTACAAGTTCATACCTTATTTATAGCAGCCTTGCCTGCCTAAACTAACATATTCATCTCTGATAAACATCAGACATCTCTGACCATGGCAGGATATCAGAAGGGGAAGCGGAGCTGAGAAGGACAGTGAATAATAAGGATTTACTGAATGTCATTCAATGAATCATTTAATCTCTGCATGTGAAGAGAATGCAGGCATCTCATTCAGCCTTCTTAAGAAGCTCAATTCAATAGAAATTGCCTTCCAAATAAGGGGCTCTGAAATGCCTGAAGAATGAAATACAAGTATTTGACATACCTGGATTCCATGTGCACGACTATCTCTCTCAAAACTGTAGTCCTGCTGCAGGACTGCTCAACTCTTATGTGAGACAACGTGGCTTCTGAAGTAACCTGGCAGTGTGGCAACACAGGCTGAAACAAAACTCCTACTATGAAACTCAGAAAATAAAGAGAGTAAAACTTTGTGCATAAATACTTTTCAATAGATTTATTGAAGTAATATACTGTGTGTTTAATTTTCCTATTCATCAGATATTTCAATACAGAAAAAAGCAGCCGATTGTGAAATATCAGGGCAGACTGGATGGGTGGTTTATCAGACTTGAGAGCAATGACTAGCAGTTGATCCATCACCTTCAAGCTTAACAGGCAAAAAAAAAAAGTCTGTCTCCCCTCACAGTGTTAAGAGCAATAGGTCTAAACACATATATGATTAATCTAAACAGCAATCTTTGATAAAGCAATGACTGCAAAGGTTACCTGCAAAACTGAAAGGCAGCAAGCAACTGTTTTTGCATGAAAAGGACACTCTCCAAGGAAAGATAAAGGGCATCTGTGTGACTTTCCTACTAGACACCCTTCAAAGCCACAGTTTACTCTCTTCCCACAGCAAATACCACAGCCTCTTAATCTGGAAATAACAGGCAGCAAAGTCTGCAAGAGCAGCAGCCCTTGACCTGCTCACTCCTGTGGCAGCACCACGCCTGCTTTGTAGCCACATAGCTCATTGTGCAGGGAAATGATATGCACTCAGCTGAAGAACAACCCTCCCACTCTACTGTTATTTTGGAGGACAGGTTCTCAGCTAGACCAGTTCCCAGATTTAGATGCCATAACATAGGGGATGGCATGAATGAAGGAGGGAAGACTGGGGATAGTTAAGCAAAACACAAATTTTTGCTACTGTCTAAGATTGCGGTTCCAGGGCCAGCTCAGCTCACACCTGCCTTGGGCTCTCCAAAGCAACTGCCAACACAAGATGTGGTGTCTGCAGTAGGCACCACCTGGGACCAATGCTTAAACATCTTAACCTGAGATTTCTTAAGTTTGACTGAAAACTTCACATGCCTATAACTTCAGTGTGAGTTACTGCAACATAAATGATAGTGATGGCCTGTAACCAGTATGAGAACCAAGAGAACACTCAGCTGGATTCACCTTGCAATACATTTATTTTGTAAGCAATTGTTTTTCTGTTTGTCATAGTTACAGAGACTCACGGGAGAGCAAGTAGAAGTTTGTGGGATTTGGGATGTTTGTCTGGCTGGAGGCATAAGAGAATCTCATTGATTTGTGTTTTCTTTCAGAAATGCAACAGCCATCAAGCAATCACGAAATAGTGCCATGATTAAACAACTGATCACAGGCAAGTGTGGGGATGCCCACACACAGTGAATCTGCCCTGCTGCTTCCTGGGAAAGTTCGCAGCCTGTGCCAGGTTCTGTGCTGCTGTGTTAGACTGCTGCCTGTTCTCAAACTAGCTCATGCACAGGCTTTCTAAAAGCAAGGGAAGCCCTTTATTTAGATCTTCCATTTGCATTTACATTTTTAAAGAGACAATTGTGATTCTCCAAATAAATAACAGAGCCCAAAGAACACATACACATATTGAAATTGAATTTGGGGGAACCAACTATGTGTCTTGGTTTAACTCTCACACTGGTAGAATTCAGGAAGGAAAAAAATCCAAGTACTTCCAATATTTTTGTGTTTGTTGAAAATTGCCAATAATTTTTGTTGTAAAAACATTTTCCTTCTACTTTCAACATTCCTCTGAGATGAGCAAAAATAGTTTAACTGTGAAAATGATCCATTTTACAGGCATCAAACTATTTTTAAACCCTACTCCTCAGTCTGCTCCTCTATGCCTGGATCATCAGTAATTTATTTATGAAGTTCCCTGAGGAAGGGAGTTTGCAAAGGAAAGGTAGGTGGGAAGCAAAGAAAGCCCTATATATACACTCATATATCTGTTCATTCCCTAGAGGGGAAGTTACTAGAGGGGAAGGTGCCAAATTCTGACCTCTGACACAACACAAGCACCACCTCACTACTAGCATGGTTTTGTTGAAGTCAATGGGATGCCCAGTACCTCCAAGATAGGCAGAACCCAACCCTAATGCTGAACATGCAGAATTATGGAGGAAGCAGCAGACCTAAGTGTCGCATCCGTCTATTCCATGACATAAACCTCTGTAAGGTCACAGGAAAACCAGCCAAGGGGTAAGTAGGAGGACACACTCACTGACTGCACCTGAGAGGAAAAGGAGTAACACCACGCACTCTGCAGGTAGAAGTAGGTACATTGATAAGGGAGATGTGTGATGGCATTGAAGATCTCTTGAAGCATTACGTGAAGCTGGTAACCATAACCAATATGCACTCAAGTCTTAATTTGGGAGCAAATCCAAGAGGGAAATGCTTGGAGTACTGGACTGGGCTCCTCCTCTATCCAAAAGATGAAAATCAGGTGATGCTGAGGTTAGTGCAGTTGGTTGGAGAATGGTGATATTAATGCCAAGGTTGTGTGTTTACTCCCGACATGGGCCTTTCACTTAAGAGTTGGTCATGATGATCCTTGTGGGTCCCTTTCAACTCAGATTATTCAGTGATTCTTTGACACTGCAAGCCTTCCTTTGCTGTCAGTGAAGGAATGACTGACATTTCAAAAGCTAGATGACCACCAGGCTTTGGTCCTTCCATGAGCCTCTCTTTCTTTCTGGTACATTGAGAGAGTGGGCAGCCATACAGCTTTCCTCCCACTTCTTTGCAGGGACAGTGCTGCAGGCAGTATCCTTTGTGAGGGGGAATTACACATGTACTCCTTCAAAAGGCACAAAACTACTACAGGATCAACAGCTTAAAGACAGCGGATAAACCTTAACTTCAGTACTTTCCTTTAGTGGGAGCCTTGTGAAGCTAAGATCCTATATCCAGGTGCAAAAGAAGCAAACTTCACTTCTGAACATCTGAATGACTCCAGGCACATTTGTCAAATGTGGGTGTTGCAGGACTTGTTAAGAATTCCTGCCTGCACAAGGTTTTTCCTGAAATCCAGAATGAAAATATTCTGTTAGTGGAATACAAGTCCAAGCTTATGTTTAAAGCAAGAACTGTTGATCCCAAATCAATGAAGCAGAAGATTTTCATTACATGGAGCACAGAAGGAAATGCTTGTCAGATATGTTTCTGGAAATTTCCTTACAGGAACACGTCTGTGTACACACAGAGGAAGGGCCTATTTTTTGGAAAAGAGCATGAAGATATCATACATTTGTTTTGATCAACTGCCCTGTATTGGTTCTGTATTGGTTTTCCAGAGAAGGAGGTTGTACAAAGAACTGTTCTGCAAAGGGTGCTACCTCTGCTAGAAAAAGACAAGCACTGAATGCTCATTTTAATGTCACACAAGACACAGTTTAGACTATGGCAGCAAGAAAGGCAGAGAGAGAGGCATTTCAGAGCCTGCACACCCCTTTGCAAAGGCAAAAGCCAGACAAAAAAAATGAATTGAAATTCCTGCAGTGTGAATTTTGTCTCTACTCTCAGTTCTAAGAGAACGAGGTGTAAAAGCACAAAATCAAAGCAAACAGACCTGTTGAGAAAAGATGGGGAGAAAAGCATGGCGACTTAGTCAGCTCTCCAGCTCCAAAGAGAGGCATAAATCATCTTCCTTCCACCTGTGAAACTCTCAAAATCCCAGTCCAGGGTTTAAAGTCTGGCCTTTGGGGAAGGCCAAGCCCAGAGTTCCACACCCATGTAGTTTCTAGAGGACCCTAATCTCAAAATGTGAGAAAAAACAACCTCCAGTCATGCCCTCTTCACGTGAAATTCAGTCAGGCAATAGCCACCCCCATTAAAGTGCTAGCAGTAAGAACACTTTCACAAGTGTTAGCTTCCCTCCTGCATGTAGCTCTCTAAGAGGCTGCTGACCTAAAATGCTCTCTTTGTCGAGACTGCAATTTTTTCTTTTAGAAGACCACTAGGAAGACTTTTCCACAGTTTACTGTGGAGACAGAGGGGAAATTGACAGTTAATGTGGGAATATTACCTGCTGCTTGGATGAGCTTAGTATGTGTGCATCAGGATAAAAAGTCTAGACACAAACTTGTGGAGGCTACTTCCTGCACTTCAGCCCCTAGATGTAAGAATATATTTTACATGGATGTTCAACACACTTTTCTCACTGCCTGCCATCTATCCCAAAGCTGTTTTATTGGCTCTAATGACATAACCTTCCTACTTAGATATGTGAGGAAGCACATGGGCTATGAAATCGACTTCCAGTGCTGGTTTGGATTCTTCTGCTAATTCATATGGGTTTTAATTCCATGCCCTTTAGGCTTATAATAAATATCACCCTTGATAAGCCAGAGCAAGAATTAAGCTAATATTGAAAGAATCTGTCAGACCACTTATTTATTGTTTTAATTTTATGACTGTCTTGATGTAAATCCTAACAGACATTGGCTAGGTCCAAACAGAAATCACTAAATCACCCAACATAGTAATTCAATGGGAAAACAGAAAATGTAGTATATTAAGCATGTTACGAATGAAGTTGTTAAATGACTCATTACTGGTTTTGAAATGTATTTTGTTGAGTAACAAATAAAAATAAAAACCTACCCAGTGAAGCAATATATATTTTTCAGGACACGTATTATGCCATGTGTTGGGCTTACCTTCTGCACAATGGAGGCATTCCTTTATTAGCACTTAGATAAAGTTTATCTAACATATTCCATACTGTTAAACATTGTCTTTGTGAAATACTTAGGTGAAGAGATGTAATTGTATTCCTATTCATATTCAGGAAGACTTTACTTTGTGCGAATGTGGAATTTACTTTCATTGTGCACACTCTGCATAGAAATCTGATCTGCAACTTGCAGATCACCTTCCTCTCCCTCCCTCTAGGTTCACTAAGACCTTATGCATGTATCAGCTCACAGGATCAGACCCAGAGCTGGACTTGAAAAACTGTTAATTAATTGTTAATATTTTCTTTGTAAAACAAAAATACTACTCACCCAGGGGAGAATTTTGTTTGCAAAGATGCACTGGTACCAAATCAAGTGGATTTGTTGAACTCAATTACAGATGACTACCCCTGATTAGCCAGTTTGCTATTCTATGAACCCAACAGGGAGCAAAGGGTTAAGGAAGGAAAATGGATCAGGCTGTAAGTTGCAGTTTAAATGCTCAGCTGCTGTAGTTATTGATATTAAGAATGTGCTTTTAATAAGGTCATCATTTATGAAAGCTCTGTAGTCACATTTACATGCTAGCCAAAGTTAAACTGCATTGGTAACATTTACTCTCCGGGCTAAGAGTCTTTTCAACACTGCCATGAAACTGTAAAAAAAATGTTAATGCACAAAGGAAAGAAAGTGAAAAAAAAAAAAAAAACAAAAAAACCAAAAAACCCAAAAAACCCCAAAAAACCAAAAAAATCCAAATTAATAAATAAATTAGGGAAAAAATAAATGAAAGAAAGAGCCTTCAAAATGACAGGGCTATTTTCATAAGTCTCTCTTTTCCACCAAAACCATAAAAAATGGCCAATCCCCTTCCCTGTTAGGCCAAGGGAACTCCCCAACAGGAGACTCACTTTTAATCTTCAAAGAAGAACAAAATGAGACAAAAAAGTCACCTAGAAACTTTATCTTTGCAATCAGATGAGGAAAACTATTCTGTGATCTCTTAATGCCTCTGTGCTCCTGAAGTGAGGATAAAAAGCTGTAGAAAATGTTTCAAAACTTCTCTTTCCCTGTTGCACTGGGGATCACGTGCTCCAATTTCACCGGCAGTCTGTTCAGGGAAAAAAGGAAAGCTCATCCTATCATGTCCCTGCTGGCATACTGTTTTCTGAGGGAAGCGACAGCACAGGATTTTCTGTGCTAAAGGCTAAAAATACAGATTCAGATTTTCTCCTTTAGACATAATACCTGGACATATGCTTTCATAAATGGGCTTAATTTTGGGAGAATCCTTTCAGTGGTAAGCACCCTGCAGTCAAGATATTTTTAGAACTGTAGGACAGAACATGCCAGGGGTTAAAAGGAACAGGCAATCTCTGCTCTACTAATGGCCTTCACAGAGCCCAGTGATGGCAGGAGCAAACAGCATTTCTCAGTGTAGCTGTCTCTGTTGGCTTCTCTAACCCCCCAGCAGTGCCAGCAGAGAGGAGGTAAGACTGGAGAAGAGACAGCTGCAGCAGTGATGCTGAGAGCTCACCATTTAAAACACTCTCGAGTTTGTTCTGGTTGATGTCAGTTCTCTTTCTCTGCCTGAACCACCCCAGCTGCTGACGAGTGGTTTGCTTGAGACCCCTGACCATCTCAGCAGCCTTTTGTGGGACTTGCTTTGTTAATGTCTTCCTTGTACTGTTAAAAATCAAAGTATTTGACTGAGGCTACCTCTCTATGGAAAGGTATTTTTGAGCTGGAAAGAAGCACCAAACTCTCTTCGTTCCCATACAGCAGATGTTTCTGTATTTGAAAGGCCTATTTGCCCTTTCTGAGGGATTCCGTTCTCTCCTGCTGCAGTGAGGTGCCTTTAGGCTCTGGCTCTAAATTCAGAGTAACGTGGGAGCTGTGACCATGTTTCCCTCAGTTTGTATCCTTGCACTGTCCGGTTTTTTCACATCACATTAATCTTTGGTTCCATATCACCTTAACTATGCAACAAAATGCCAAGACTTTAATTTGCTACTTCAGCAACTGCCATTCAAGCAAAAGATTTTAATTTATTACAAAAACAGCTTCTTCCTGAGCATCCTCAACCTAGCTAGTGACTCTAGTAATGGTACTGATTACTGAAAAGTTACCCAAAGATTAATCTAGCTCTCTGAGTTGAAATTCAAAGAAGAACTGTGTATTTCTTTAATCTAGAAGTAGTCATTTGCAGGTGAGTTTAAAAATCAGTGTTTTGCTAGAACACAGAAAATAACCCTCAAATAGCTGGAGGTGAAATATGGGGACTGAGCTTTAAACAACTTATAGCAACAGAGGGATTAGTGCTGTAAAATGGATCAAGAGCCCTCTGGTCCTTTCAAGAATCAAATATTGTTTAATTGAGAAAGTTGTTCCAAGACCAATAAAGAATATTTCCCTGACAGCAAGCCAATGGTGGAAGATTTTTCCTATTCACTAATTGTGGGAACACTGTTAACTAATGACCGGGTTTATGTACCAAAGCAGAAAGATTTCATTCATACATTAGTCTAAACTGCTCACAAACCCAGTGGAACTCTTCTCAAGAGATTCTTGTGTCAGTGATTATTTATGCATTTCTGTTACAAAAGATTTCCTTTTAACTGTTTTGAATGTGGTGCCTTCTAATTGCATTGTATGGGTTATATGTGTAAATCAGTAAGTACAAGAATGCAACCAGCCTTCTCTGCACTATTCATTATTTTTACATTCTGCTATCATGTCACCTGTTAGATTCTGTTTCCTCCCCAACCCAAGCAGTTCTAAAATATTTCATTCATCCTCATGTGTCATGCATTTTCACATCTCTGACAACTGCTGCTGCCTGGATCTTTTTCCTGATGTTCACCAAGAAGCAAGGACCGGCTACAAACACAGCTTCTCAGAAGGGAGACACGACCACAATTTATAAAATAGAACCATAACAGTTACAGGCACATGTAACCATGAAGGAACAACCAAACAGACTGGAAATTAAATCGAAGTGCAGGACATGTGACTTCATCTTCAGCAGAGAAACAGCTCTCCTTAAGGACTGACAGTGAGTTGAAAAGACAACTCCTACACCAGCAAGAACTACCTACACATACAAGCACTTAATGTGTTATGTAGCATCCTTCTTCATGTCAAGTCATAAATTACAGCAATCCTACCTCCTAGGCCATCAACAACAATTTGTTCCTAAAGTATATTTAAAATTCATTGACATCTACAAAATATTCCTTTTTTGCTAGGCATTTATCCCTCTTAAGCCATGTTCCCCAACAGATTTTACTGCTGTCATTGCTCTTCTTTCCTGCAATGAGTTCAGCTCATTCTAAAATAAGGTTTAAGGGCTTGTAGGTGCACAGGAGCTGAATTTCACAAGCGATTATATATTTTTGTTATCAGCACAGTCACTTTATTCAGTCTAAGATTTCTTCAAAAATCCCAGCATCTTGCTGCAATTTACAGGTTTGTATTGCCCCAACCTCCTTCCTTCTCCAATACATTTAAGCTTTATTACCCTCCCAGTGTCGAGTCCAGGGAAGCCTGGAAGCTTCTCCTGCTCCTCTAGTGGTTTCTTTATATCCCCAGAGCTCCTCAAAAGTGGCCTAGCCAGCAACCTAGGCTTTTGGAGAAGCTCCCTCCACTTTTGGGAGAACCTGAATGCACCAGAGAGGTGACAAGATTTTTGTTTAGTGTACCACAGAGAATTTGGTTGTAGTTTTAGGATCTTGCTCTATGTATTACATGGGGACAAGATGGAGATTTTTAGGTGTGGTTTTTCCTTCTTTCTTCTTCTCCTCTCTCCTCATTCTCTTCCTCTCT
>VZTN01020303.1:561-51474 GCA_013400515.1 Erpornis zantholeuca | reverse complement strand
GACGAACAGAAGGAAGAGAATCTCCAGGGCAGAGGACAGCGACAGGAGCCAAGGGCTCCAACCCCTGCGGGGGCCCAGGCCCCTGACATCCCAGAGCTGCTGTTTGCAGGTATCTTTCTGATAGATGGCACATCTGCACTACAGAGAGCAGAATAGTGTAGAAGTGTCAAAGACAGCAATATCAGACCTAGGTTTGGAGCAGAAATAATCCAGCTGCAACAGGACAGTGCCTGGCATAGGGAAATTCACACTACTTTTTCACAGGTAGATGAACATACACATGAGCAGTCTTCAGTGGCCAGTGACAGGGTAACAAACCTGGCTGAGGTGCTCTAGGAACTCAGAATCCAATTGAAACAGATGTCCCATGAGCAAATCAGTTAGGTATTCTGAAATATCCAAGGCATCCTTAATGTCTCCCTGCTTTGATGCCTTACAAAATTTCAGTGGCATTTTGTATTTTCATCAGTCTCACTAACACTGCATGTAGATATTCAAATGCTCTCTCTTCAAAGGCCCACGCTCTCTCTGCTGTCACCAGACATTGCAGGTGAAACGTCAATCTTGGTGAAGTCAGGACTGAACTGCTGACTTCCCTGGGGCCCACATTTTATCCCATAAGGTCAGGAAATGTTCATGTCAGACTCATGATTGTACCAGCTCTCACAGACACGAGGTTGAAGCAGGTTGGAAAATTAAGGCATCCAAGAGACCTCCAACCCCTTGTGACAGGCTGATACCAGAGGTGAAACTGGAAACAAACAGTGATGCTTCTGCAGACCCATGCCCTCAGCAGCACGGCTGCAGCTGCAGCTGGGTTGCCTTGGAGGAACAAGCCAGCTCTACAGACCCATGCCCAGCATCCTCAGAGTCTACAACATGCAAGAGAGAGTCATGGGGCTGATGCTCATTAATGCAGAGGCCCTGGTTTTCATTTGCCCCGTCATAATTTTATTCAGGAAATTTTTATTGCTATTTGTGGTAGCCAGCTTGGTTCAGCCTATTCTGTAAGAGCAAGACAGACGGTGCTTTTGAAGACAGCGCATGCTGCCTCTTCTTAAGTATCCTTTTCAGGTAAATTCTAAAAATAGACCAAGCTGGCACCTACAGGTCAAACTCTGCAGTTCCTTCAAAATCCAGAAAAACTACAGCATGCCTCACACACAGCTACTGTAATTCCCCAGGCTGGCACTTAGTCATCAGTCAAAGCTATTCTCACAGCACAGAAGTAGATTTCTTTCCCTTCCATTGCTCCCTAATGTTTTTGAAATAAAAATAGGTGGAACTGTGATTTTTCCCATCTTGTCTAAGCACTAAACTTTGGTTTCTTTCAGACAAGGTGTCTTCTATAAAAACACACTATGTTTGTGATCGGGCTTTCTTCGTAATTCAAGCGAAAGTTAGCAGCTGTTATAGTCTGCTGCACACACACTGACCTACTTCATGCCACTTATCACAATGAGAGGTTCATCCACACTCTGTATTTCCTTTATGCAGTAGCCTCAAATTCTTTTGCCAACAGCAACAATGGTTTTCAACGTGTCAGTCGTTCTTCTACAGTCAGACATTATAACTTGAGTGCCCACACTTCAAAACTAACAGTGCAGGGGAGAGACCAGTGAACGCACAGAGCTGCAACCTCTCTCATCCTTCTGGCATTACCTGTTCTGCAAGGCATCCAAGTTTCATTATATACAACATGGAACATGACAACTTTGATGGGAAATATATATAGTGGGGCTTGACTCTGGACTTACTGAAAATGTGCACGTTTTCAGAAGGCCCTTTGAGAGCATAGGAACATCGGTTCTGCTTCCAAAGAGCCTGAGGTCCAGGGGCACAAGAATACACAAATGCATACATCCAGCTGACTTCAGAAGCAGGAATACCATAGCTGACCTAAGCTGATGAACACCAGACTCCAAAAGTTTGGAAACTTTTACTCACTATCTCAAACATCATTATTCCTCCACAACATCACTTGTTTCCAAGCAAACAAAATACACAATTCAACTACCCACACCAAAGTTGTTCAGAAGCAATACACCAAACAGAAAAATCCCTTTGCTTAGATGCTATTACTAATGCAACAGCTTCATGTCTCTGCAGTGAAAAAAAAAAAAGTTTTTGCAACTTTTTCATAAATTTAAATAACTTTATGAGAAAATATGGTGTTATAATCATATGGGAATCATAAAAACCAAAACATAAATAAAGCCTTGACTTATAAATAAATTACATTTAAATCAACAAATAATATTTAGGGATCATAAATAAACAGATAAATAAATAAAATCCTAATGCTGAAGTTTCAGTTGAAATTTGCTCTAAGCTTTTTTGGGTTTCTTTCCCTTTGCAGAAGACCCAGGAGATGTGGACCCATGCGAATGGGAATACGCTTTACCTGACTCTCCATGATCTGAAAACACCATATTTTATGCAGTGTAATAAATACTGGTAATATTAATGTTTTGCCTAGCAGACATATTTATAATACTACAAGGATTTTATGAAATCATAGCACTTTCCCCTAACTGATGACACTTAGCATTCTGTCTAAAAAATGTATTACTTTATTTTCTTTGAGTTTCCCTCACAGCCAATGAGTTTTCCTCTTCATCGTTACCAGTTCAGTCTGTGAATTTAATTTGCAGTTGCGACTATACCAGTATGCTTCATTTTACTTTTACAGGTATGTGTAAAGAGTTATTGGTTGGAGGTAGTTTATCATACAAAAATATGAAAAAAGCATTCAGCAGAGTTCAGGAGAGAAACACAGTCAAACACAGTAGCTTTTCCTCTGTATGACCTGAAGGATCACAATTCAGCCAGCATCTATGAGAAGGACATTTTGAAAGATTATGTTGAAAATAGAGAGGCTGATATCCTGACACAGCAGCTCCTGTAGTAAGATAAAGCAGCATCTCTGTATGTTGTAGAAAACCAAACCACTCCTGCCTTGTACATGGTTAATTTTGTTTGTAAATTTTAATACCTGCTGTCTGTTCCTTTTCTCAGGGATGCATCAAGCTAGTCTGGTTTTGTCCCTGTGAGTACATCCATGGCCTCCTCATTATTAAGTTCCTGTTTTTCATACTATAGACTTTACAACTCAGTTTTTATCTGAACTGGCTGCCTACAGCTGCACAGCCGATTTCTGCATCAGGAGGCTGCCATGGCAGACACTTGTACAGGTGGTAACACTGGCTTGCCAAATAATATCTTACCCTCAGTTACTTCAAGTGCACCTCTTTGGCTCAACTTTTGCTCATTTGCTCATTGACAGGAGCATTTTAATTAACATGTGAGAAAAAAAATGAGCAAGACCAAAGCTGTGTGCATTGAAAACAGTAACTGCAGTTTCCAGGCTGGGAAATCTGGCATTTCCAAGGCTTTTGATACCATATGTTGCAAATGCAAAAGAAACAAAGATCATTAATTATGCTGAGCCCCTGGTAGCCAGGCCCTTAATACTCCATGGGACTGCAATTATCCAGCCTCATATTTTTCTCTCACTGATCGGACTGCTGATGGTACAGCTCATTCTGGAGGCCATCTCTAAGTATGTGAAAGACAAGAAGGTGAGCAAGAGTACTCAGCATCGATTTGCAAAAGGGAAATCATGCTTAACCAACCTGATTGCTTTCTATGACAGGACAGGTGGCTGGATAGGTGAGAAGAGAGCAGAGGATGCAGCAAGGCTTTTGTCACTGTCTCCCACAGTGTCCTCATAGGCAAACCAAGGAGTGTGGGCTGGATGAGTGGATGGTGAGGTAGCTTGAGAATTGGCTGAATGGCAGGTCTTAGAGGGTTGTGATCAGTGACACAGAGCTAGCTGTAACCAGTGGTGTCCCTCCAAGGATCAATACTGGGCCCAGCATTGTTTAACTTATTAATCAGTGACTTATGATGAAGGAATGGAGTGCCTCCTCAGCAAGTTCGCTGCCCATACAAAGCTGGGTCCCTTCCAGCCTTAACTGTTCTGTGATTTTATGGTTCTGTGACTGCATTAAGTCCTGTCTGTTTACCTTCCACATATTATTACCTAAAGCTAGAATTTCCCCACCTTTTGTCTTCTCTACCCCTTTTTGTCCACGTGACCTCTGTCGATTTATTTGTACAATATATCTTCCAGTGAAGATCTGCTCTCAAACACCACCTGTAGAAGTTATACAACACTATTTATCTCCACAGCTTGGACAAGAGAACCAAAATCTCCCTCTGTGGAGCTCTTGATGGAAGGAGGGATCACCCTTCAACTGAGCTGCCATCCTAAGACTGATCAAAGCCTTCCCCACAGAAGAGCAAACACTCAGTAAAAGCTGTGCAGAATCAATATGTGACAGCGGATGGTGCAATATCAAGTCTTAGTCCACATGGGGTTCATGCACAGAGACTGAGTCTGGTGTTTTCCCACAGGAACACAGGGAGAACATTCAACTCCCTGAGAATGAATAGCTCAACAAATGAGTTATTAAGAATTTAACTACACAAGTCCCAAGAGAAAACCATTGAAGCCTATTAAAATGAATTTGAAATTGCTTCTTTATATAGAAAATACACTAAGTGCTATGTTGCAGGACTTCCCTGGATTAAGAGAACGTGTTAATGGGCCACTAGGAAGTTTCTACTATAGGAAGCCTGAGACACCACTACTACAAGAATCCACTCTGCCTTGAGGGGAAAGTGCCAAACTTAGAGCAACGCCCCCTGAAGTAATCCACAGATTACTTCAGAAGAGGTCTTCTAGGTTTAAACTGAGTTTACCAATATCAAAATCTGGCCCTTAATAATGCTAAGCAGCTCAGGAGCCAAAACAACTTCTCCGATTCAGGAATAACTTCCTGTTTGGCCAGGCCTTTGCAGTTACGGCTGCATGTCAGCCCTGAGAGACACCAAACATTTTGGGGCTGATAAATTGATGATGCCAAGTGCATCATGTACTATCTGGTCCCTGGCACACTGCTTGGTATGTAGGCAATGGCAGATGCACACACAAGTCAAGCCCACGCCTTCAAAGACAGCTTTTCTGTAGGAATATAATGAACACACCTACACTTCCATGGCATGTCTCTCCAGCTACTGTTTTCAGGGAGAATGCATCATTTACATCTAGGCACTGTACTTACTTCTTCAGCCTCTACTTTTTCGTCCACCTCAAGACAGTTCTGCTTGAAAGTGGTCTGATTACAGGAACACCTAATTTCATTCTGCCACTACAGTGAAGAACAAGACGAGCTCTTTGTGTAGTAGACTTCATGCCCTCTGTGTCATGGCTAATGACTTTCTCTCTTGAACAAGCTGCCTCTTGGACTCAAGGACCACCTGAGGGTTTGCTTTGCCTTTGGAGTGGCTCAGGCTGTGATGGACTTCTTTATCTTATAACAGCTTCCAGAACAAGACACATAAGTCCCCTGACAAAGTTCTTTGTACACTTTAAAGAATGCAAATTGAAGAGTGTAGAGTCCTGAAATGTAATTTTCAGGAACACTGTGCAGACATTTCCAGCAAGTGCTTTTAATGGAAGCTTCTTTGCCAAGTATTGCCTCCTTTTCTAGCTGTGGTTTTGAGAAAACACATTTGCTCACAACAGGAAAAGGCAGAGCAAAACTTTCAGTCCTGTACACTCAATCACTCTGTCCTCTGGTAGATGGACTAGAAGGGTTTCTTTATTTCCCCACAGGGTTTACACATGTAAGCATTTAGTACTGAGCTCACACTTACCAGGATGGTAAGATGCAGTGAAATTCAAATCAAAATCACTGAAAGTGATAGCATTAGACCCAGCAATTCAAAATCAAGGGTCAAAACACAGCAGAATCACTTTTTTAAAAGCACAAAGAATAAGACAGAGGGGTTTAAATTGTGAAATAATCAGAATACAGGAAGCAGAAAAGAGGAAAGCTCCCAGCCATATTCCAGAGCACATTTTGAAATGGCCTGTGCTACTAAACAAAAGATGGGCCATTTATTTACCCACCTCACATTGATTTGGAAAACTAGCAAGAGTAATGCAAAATAAAAATAGCATTAGAACAGCCTTCATTTTGATTAGCTTGTACTGCCATAATTTGCAGAAGTGCATTGACATTATGTGTGATGGGACTCAATAAACAAAATTAATATAACATGGCTACCACTCAACATTTCCATAACATTTTATGCCTTCACACCACTTTGCAATATAAACTTAATAAATTAATCTCCATAAGGTAGGAAAATCTGATTATCCTTATTTTACAGATGAGTTAACTGAAGCTTGGTAGAAATTATGTCACCCAAAGTAGCACACAGAGTTGAGGGGAAAGAGTAGCAATTAGCAGCCAGTTTGGGGCTACAGAGACTCTGCCATTCCTTCTGACCAATTATTATTCAGGACTCCCTCATTGCTACCACAGTGTAAAATTTAGAGATCTGTGCATCTATCTGTTAGTACCTCCATGTTCCCTCAAACCATTATTAATAAACACACACGGAGTCTGACTGAGGGACCTGGTTTCTGCTGCACAAACACACACCAGACCCTGCAGCCCTCTAGCTTAGGCTGCAAAATTAACTTTTTGCAGAGGACAGAGGAAGAGGTCTCCTGACCTCCTCCAGCCAGTAGAAATCTGGGCAGTCACAAAGACAAGTAAACAGGAATAATTCCCAAGGAAGAAGCAACTCAGCTCCTTCATACCTTCCTCCCATCAGACATCACCGTGGGCCATGCCCAGCTTCACTGGAGGCACTTACACATGCTCCCCTCTCGCTGCTTGGCTCATCCCACCGAAATGCCTGTTTGAAACAATGACAGCTGCTCTGCCAGTCTTCCACCCAACCACTGCAGAGCCACCACTTTCCGGATTCCTGAAGGTGTTTCAGTTTTTCCTGAAAGATTTATTTTGCCATTGGCATTTATTTTGACTGAATATCATGTCACATCAGTACAGTGGAAAGGAGAAGAGAGGATTCCTCACAGCAAAGGTATTTTCTATTATGCTAGAACAGCTGCCATGGGGAAGCTACATCCAAAGGGGAAAAAAGGATCTTTCTAACAGGCATTCAGAACACTTAAATCAGTGGTGACGTTGAATTACTTACACCCACCTAAATATACATTTCCAGATTTGCAACTTTTCCTACAGGTACTAAAATTCTCTGCAGGCCTTCAGGATATAAAAATGTCAACCACTATTATAGTAGTCCAAAAATGTGACAGAATTGTCACTCAGAAAGGAGAACTAAAAAACCTGCAAAGAATAGGGTTTGTGAACAAGCAACGCATAGGCAAATGCAACCTAAATATTTGCACTTCACAAAATGGTCTTGCCTGCTGGCTGTACCAAAGGTGAGTAGTCAAGTAAGCACAGAACTATCCTCAGTACCATCACTCAGAAGAGCAGAGAAGAAATAACAATATGATCCTTAATTTTGCTTTTCTTTCCATTTCCATCCTCCTAAAATTTATTGCTTTCTGTTATAGCAACAGTTCTTCCAACTGTTATATTGGAGACAGGGAAAATGCTTGTTGTACACTAGAGCATCAAAGGTGACTTCTAAGACTACAACAACACTAAAACATTTGTTTTGCCTAGATTTTCCTCTACTTGTGCCCCTGGTCACCTGGTTTTGTGACATTTTATTGCTTTACCTATGCCCCAAGGGAAAAAATGGTAAAAAGTAGATTCAAAATCTTCTTTCATTTGAAATACCTCTGGCTTTAGCTAGAAAAGGTGATTTACTGGAGAGCTGAAAGAACTTGTAGACAGAGGAATGGAGTTTTTGCACAAGCAACAGGGATAAAATACCACTGTAAATATAACCTAAGCTTACTTCTACTTGATCTCCCCTCTCTTTAGATTTGGCTACTCACACTGATACACAACAATATCTATTTGACAAGGACCACCTATTTGGTTATGGACTCTCACTACAACGATTCTAAATTGAGAAAAACATTACAGATACACCAGTGGAATGTTATAACTGTTGATACACTTCATATATACACCCAGACAAACATACATTAGCCTAGGGCAGACACCACTGTCACTTTCTGAGCATCTTAAAATCTACATCAGGAGCTTAGATGTAGTCTTTGTATACAATATGTATTAAGAATTTCCCTTCTAGTATCTTCAATATGAAAAAGACAGAACTGAAAAGTTGTCTCATGCATAGAGGGGAAGATGATCAAACTGGGCCATTTCCTGCACACTTGAAGCAAAGGTCACTGCAGAGAGAATTTACTTCATCAGAGCCCAAAGTGAACAAGTATAAATAACTGGGACTAGCCAAGAGATAGAAAAAAGAACAAGATTGGATCAACTACCCCCATGGGAAAGAGCTTACCTCAAAATATCTCATTTACTGGAAGCGCTCTGAACTGGAAAAAAAATGCTCCACTCAAACCTAGGAGACCAGACCACCACTCAAACGACTGACTGCTGGAAAGAACTTATCCACTGACCTTAGGTCAATTGTCTCAATAAAGAAACAAAGGCAGTCTCTCAGTGTACTGCTGGTATTCGGCTGCATGAGTTACTGTCAGCAAGGTTTAGGGAGATGCTTTGTTTGTCTAGTGTGGGATTTTGTAATTTCACAAAGAGATTGGGCCAATTCAGAGGAGCGGGAGCTGGCCATTAAGTGTCAGGCCAGTCCAGTTATTCTTTTACCCTTCTGCAAACTTTGAAATCTACACTCCTCTTCCTTTTTTTTTTTTTCAGAGTTTGGTTCATGTTAATCTTTAGGACAGATCCTATAGCCCCTGTAACATTCAGTGGTCTTGTTTAGCTATTTGCTTTGATTCTTCTCTGTCCCTGGAAGCCAATAGCAGCTCCCAGATAATCATCTGAGAGGCATGACTGCCCTTCAAAATGCTGGGAGGAACAGTTTGGTTTTTCTATCAAATGATGAAATGCAAAAGAAGTGTATAGGTTTGAAGTTTGCATGTTAAGATAATCTTTTCCTGAGGAGCTTATGGCATTAAGGACACAATCACTCAAAGAGCATTTCAAACGTCTATTCACAAACTTCACCAATTCTTAACATATTCTTAATCAATTTATGACTTAGAGCTACAGGAAACTAAAATGCTTGAGTGAACTAAAAACATCTCAAAACAGCTTGCTCTTCCTTTCAGTCTGAAATAAACTTATCCTGTTGGACATGGGTAGATTTTAAAGGTGCTGCCAGATAACTTAAGAAGAAAATACACTCAAACCAGTGCTTAGAGCTCTCTTGAATCATTTAATGCAGACCTTACGTGACATGAGATGTGCTTTATGTCTTCAAACTGGCAGTGCAAACTAAGTAATTAATCCTCACAAGATGGGGCAGGTCAGTAATATCATACTGAGACAGACAGGCTGACATTAAAACTCAGGACTACTTCAGTGCCTCAAATGGCATCCTGGGCCCTTCTGGCTATATCTTAAAGGCTTCAAAACCAAATGCTCTCATTTTACATGTTATAAAATTGTTTGATATTTTGCTTCAAAAGCAGCTCTAAATATTTCTGAGTGGGTTTTCAAAGAGAGAGAACTGTGTTCCTTTTGTACATCCATTCTCACAACATCTGTCCTGCTACTTTGTTTCAGATTGTGTTCTCAACACAACTTGACCCACAGAACTTTTGGTACTTAGCAGTCTTGAACACTGGGACACTTATGTCTGAAGGCTGTTTACAGTTTACTGGAAATAAGAAATTTGCATCAGGCAATTATGGCCTGAACACTTCTCATTTTAACTCACGACAGGTTTTTTATCACTCGCTTCAGGCAAAGTGTTAAAGTGCTGCTCTGCTCCTGCTACCAACTCTAAAGTTACACTGCAGGATTCCAGTTTTGATTCCATCATTTATTAATTTGTCAGTCTTCAAAGAAAGACATTTTGCTAAATGCCAGCCTCCTTCTGGAGCCTCTTCAACATCTGTATTACCTTTGCAGGTATCTTTACCAACAATCCTACTACTAGAGGATGGTACTGCTGACTGCACAACAAAGACTACAGCTCATCTTCCCACAGCTGTGCTACCTCTGTGGCACTCACCACATTCAAACTAAATTCACTGCAACTGGTGGCCAGGAAGGGCAGCCATGCCCTGGGGGGCATCAGGCACAGCATCGCCAGATGGGCAAGGGAGGGGATTGTCCTGCTCTGCTCTGCTCTGCTCTGGGGCAGCCTCACCTCGAGTGCTGGGGGCAGTTTTGAGTGCCACAATACAAGAAAGACACTGACCTCTCAGGGACTGTCCAAAGAAGGGCAACAAAGATGGTGAAGGGCCTTGAGGGAAAGCTGTATGAGGAGCTGAGGTCACTTGGTCTGTTCAGCCTGGAGAAGAGTAGATTAAGGGGACAGCTCATCACAGTCTACAACTTTCTCAAGAGGGGAAGAGGAGGGGCAGGCACTGAGCTCTTCTCTGTAGTGCCCCATGACAGGACCCAAGTGAATGGCCTGAAGTTGTCTCAGGAGAGGTTTAGGTTGGTTATCAGGAAAAGGTTTTTCAACCAGAGGACGGCTGATCACTGGAATGGGCTTCCTAGAGAAGTGGTCACAGCACCAACTCTTGACAGAGTTCAAGAAGTGTTTGGAAAATACTCTTGGGGTGTCCTGCGCAGGGCCAGAAATAGGACTCAATCCTGATGGGTGCCTTTGAACTCAGGATATTCTATTTTATTATGATTCTAATTCTGGGCCAATCCACTGGTGAGGAAAGCACTGCTGTTTTCAGACAGCTCAGTATCAAGCTGGGCCAGGGGGAAGAGTTGCAGAAGTAACTGAGTGAGTGCATACTGCACTGTAAGAGACAGCATGAAATTCTACAGCAGTTAATTTTGCAGAAAGCTAAGACTGATGATATATCCAGGGATATATCTCCTTTCTCTGCAGGGAAAGGAGAATGGAGCCAAGGACTGGATCTGAGAGAAACTGCTGTAGAGGATGCTAAACCAGGGGCCTTAGGGAATTCAGAAAATTTCCTACAGTTCTGCCTGGACCATCTTTCCTTGAACTTGCTGGCTCCTGGTTCTTCACTCTGCTCGCTTCACCTCAGCTTTATTCTGCCTCAGAGTGCTTTAAATCATTTTAGTATTTCTCTACTTCTCAGTTGCTTGGTCTTCAGACAATGTTTTCAAGCACACTTTTGTTTTTCAGCAACTACAATCACAAATGGGGCCCTGCTCTTGGTTGCTCCTCGGCATCATTGTATTACGTGTAGTCAGTCACTCCTCAATGGGGGTTCTGGTAACATGATTCTTACAAATGGATTTGCAAGTGTTAAGAACACAAAGAAAGGTATACACTAAAGGATGCTAAAAGCTAAAGATGGTCTTATGTCAGCTAGGGCGTTGGCCAAGATGTTGGTGGACTGCACCTTCTCTGGGTACTGCTCGTGCAACCATGCATTTCCTGAAACAAACTGGAGTATCCTGAAATGAGTCTCCCTAGAAAAGCAGTGTTCAGTCACCGTCTGCCTGTCTGCTGGGAAGAACTGCCCAGCCAGTTTGGTAGGCCTGTTCATCATGGAGGACAGAATCCTATTTGTTGCTTTAAGTTAATGACTGTTAACTGGTGTTCAGGCAACTGCTCAGATTTCCTTATTCTACTGCAAAATGAGGGAAAGGGTCATGCCAAACACCCCAAATTCACTTTTTTGAAGCATTGACATACTATGGAAATAGGAAAAGATATGTCAGTCAAGAGCTTGACAGTGGGACTATGATGTTTTTTGGTTTATCCGTGTACTGACCCAGTATGTCTTGAGCAAGGGTGCTGAACCAGCTTGGTTCTCATGGTCTCTCAGGCCACCAGAGCTGCTTCCAAACTGAGTCCTGGGTGGAGCTCCTAAGGAAGGGGGGAAATTGGTGCTGGCTGTGCTTAGTATGGCTTAGTTTTGACTGCCTCCTGAATTTTCTTTCTCGAGAGAGGTTGATTCCCAAGGAATCCTTCACATTTCACTTTACTGGCCCACTGCTGATCTTCAGTGTGTCACAGAGCCTTCTTCATAGCTATTGCTATCTGTCTGTTCTGATGTGGTCCATCAAATCTTTGAGCCTATTGATTTAAACCTACTGATCTGCACAGTTTACTTATTCTCTGATCAGCCCACTTGTTGGCCTAAAAGGACAGCTCTTTTAAAGAGTAATACAAATAAAAATGTTATTATTGATTTTTTGCATTAAAAAGCGTAAATTTCCAGCTAAATTGCAGGTGGTCATTTTATTGCAGGAGGAATTTTTCACATGATACAAAACTGAACTGAATGGTTGAATGGACAGTGATTATTAACAAATAGCAACCACATTAATTCTAATATAGGATCATAGAAAAGAATGTAATTATTTAGGTTGGAAAAGATCTCTAAGATCATTTAGTCCAACCTCTAACCTTACTCTGCCAAGTCCACCACTAAACCATATCCCTAAGTGCCACATCTAGATGTCTTTTGAACACTTCTAGGGATGGTGACTGCACTGCTTTCCTGGGAAGTCCGTTCAAATGCTTTACAAACCTTTCTGTGAAGAATTTTCCCTAATATCCAATCTAAACCTACCCTGGTGCAACTTGAGGCCATTTCCTGTCATACCGTCATCCTGTCATTTATTATCTGGGAGAAGAGCCTGACACCCAACTCACTACAACCTCCTTTCTGCTAATTGTAGAAAGCAATAAAGTCTCCCCTCAGGCTCCTTTTCCCCAGACTAAACAACCCCAGCGCCTTCAGCTGCTCCTCACAGGACTTGTGCTCCAGACCCTTCCCCAGCTCTGCTGCCCTTCTTTGGACATGCTCCAGCACCTCAATATCCTTCTTGCAATGGGGCACAGGACTGAAAACAAGCATTTGAGGTGTGGTCACACCAGTGAGGAAAAAAAGGGACGAAAAAGACCAAAAAGCACTTTTACCCTCCAGATCTGATCTGCAGCATCAATGAGATGAGAAAAATTCTTACCTGTAACACACCTGTGAAGGACCAAAAAGACCTAGATAGATGATGCTCATTTCTTTTAGGTCAGCAGCTTCACCAGTTAGCCATCACAGATTGATCCAGCAAACTGAAAGCATTGTCTCCAACTCTACCAAACATTTTATTTTTGTTTCTGTACAGCAAATGTCTGCTAAAGATGAGGAATCAACCACAATTCCCATTTTCAGGATGCCACATCTTCACAGTCTTTTCTTCCTCACGAGTACAGGGGGACAATCACTGCCCTGATCCTGCTGGCCACACTATCGCTGATACAGGCCACAATGCCCTTGGCCTTCTCAGCCACCTGGGCTCACTTATGGTTCATGTTCAGCTGGCTGTTGATGAATACTCCCAGGTCCACTGGGCAGCCTTCCAGGCACTCTGCCCCAAGCCCCTGGGCTTGCATGGGATTGTTGTTACACAAGTGCAGCACCCCGCACTTGGCCTTCTTGAACTTCATACTGTTGGCCCTGGCCCATCAATCCTACCTGCCAGGTCCTTCTGCAGAGCCTTCTTACCCAGATCTGCTTCTTACCAGCAGATCAACACTCCTGCCCAACTTGGTGTCATAAAAACAACCAGAAAGATTTATGTGGATCCACAAATGTAGACAAATGCACATTATCCTCTTTGGCTTCTGTCCTCTCACACACCCTGTCTACTCTGGGATTTACTCTGCTTTCCATATCTTGGTGAAAGCAGAGCTATAATTTTCAGCCTCTGATATAACTCTTAGTGAAGCTATTCCCAAGGTAGCATTGACCACTTTCACACTATAGCTGTGCAGTGATTTTCATTAACTGATTAGACAAACATGTTCATTTGGTTAGTGCTTGTTATTGCCATTTAAGTATCTATTCTTAGGACACATTACCTTACAAACAATGCTACCATCTCACCTTGAAGACTGATTCAACTCTATTTTAAATTCCTGTTACTGGAATACATTTCTGCAAACTGGTACCGATAGCCACTAAACAATTCTTACATAAACCATCTCCTCAAACTACTGACCTCTCTGACACCATCACTAATACACCAGGCAACATAAACTACCAATGAGAATGAAGAAACAGGTGAGAGAAAAGTAAAAATACTGACAGCTCTCTGTGGGGATCCTTGTACATACAGGTACAGCACTACATTGGAAATATTAATGGCATATAAGTTGTTCTATATATAAATGCTAAAAAATAAAAAATGGGGTTGAAAAACTACAGAACATCAGAGGATTCATTCTGAATATGAATAATTTTATGCTCCACAGAAATCTGAAGTTATAACTCTATACATAGACTGAAACTGTGATTTCAAAGAATTGCTACATATTCTGTCTCTGACAGCACACTTCATTTCCAAATCTGGGTAATGCCAGCGTGTGGTTCATTCTTCAATAGATAATGAAAAGAATGGGTTTTTATCAGCACAAGCTATATCATCCTACAGTGCTGATGCTAGGCACATGCTGCTAACTCAAGACAGGGTATTGACAGGGAACTGCTGTGACAGATTTGTTTCCCCAAGCAAATGTGACAACAAGGTGATGATCTCAAGCACTTCCTGATGCAGGGGAGTAAGGAAAACATGAGAAGGAAAAAACCACCAACCCAAAAACAAGTCCAAAGAATTGGGAAGTGTTCATAGGCTCCACTACCTTTTCTATTTTAGGCATGATTGAATTTGTTTTGGGTTTTTTTTTTGGTCACAGCTAAGATTGCTTTACTCAGAACTCATTATATTGCATCTTTTTTCATCTGATGATGAAAAACTCTGCAGCAAATGGATTCAAGGATTTGACTCTAATGCAGCTTCTCCCATCACTGCTTCAAACTCTTCTGAAATGCTGGCTTGTAGTTTTTCCTGATGATCATCTCAACTATAGATCAGAGGAATTGTCCCTACCACTTTCCAGTTTCCGATGCTGGGTTTCCCCCTTCCACTCAGTCAGGATCTTTCTCCTCGTCCCTACCCTACTTAACAAGTTTCAGCTTGAGGGCCCAAACATAAAGGGATGCTGCTATTCTCCCACATAAAATAAAAACCAGTTTCATTATATGTGCCAAATAAGGCAGAACCAAAAGGCAAAAAAAAGTACAGGACATTTTTGCATTAAACAAGATCATGACCCATGAGATAACTAATCTGGGCTGCAGAAATGTCCAGAACTGGACTACAGAAGCAGACACAGCCATTACCAATTAGCTCAGTCCAAGAGCTGAGGAGGCAGATGGTACAGTTGAAATCAAGGGATCCCAAGAAGAAGTGGGGCCATAAGAAACTGTGCCACAGATGGAGAGACATCAGAGCTGGCCCTACGTCAGCTTTTCAGGCCCAGATGGATTTATTCTCTCAGAAACAACACTGCTGAGAATGCAATTTCCCTGCTTCCAGGGCTGGGTCATCTGTCCCAGGTGGTGCTGGGTGTTAACAAGCCCTTGGAGACCTGAGCTGTCTCTGCCTTGCACAGCAGTCCCTGGCAGGTGTCAGCATCAGCCCCAGTCATCCATGGGGTGATCAGAAATTGTCCACTGAGGTGCTTCTGTCTCCACAGCCACAAGTCACAGGGAGGTAGTTGTATACTCAGTTCATTGCATTGCTCCCACTCCTAAACAGCTTGACTGGGGAACAGAAATGCTGCTGACCACAGGGCAGGTTACTGTTCCCCTAATAACACTTTCTTCAAGGTTCTTTCAATATTTTTAAAACACCATTTTAAAATTAAAAGTATGCATAGCAATATAAATTTGAAAAACAGTCAAGATGTGCTGACAAGCACACTCACTTTGCTCTTTGCTTTGAAAGCACCAGAGCAAAAAACACATTTGCACTGTGTCTTCAGCAAACTGGCAACCAGGAGGAGTGCTCTTAATCAACAGCAGAGCCCAAACCCTACTGCTCTCAATGCTTTTTGAAGGCCTTCTGTAGAACAGGTCCAAGGGTCAAATCAGCCCAGCTGTCTGGGCAGATGAAAAGCCATCTGTGCCATGAAACTGAGCCTTTTGTGCCTGGGGCTAATAATTTGAGTAGTAAGTAATGGTTCTGCAGGAGAGCAGGAGAGATTCCTTGGGTTTATCATAACATGAAGCCTGCCTTCTCCATTGCCCACATGATTTACAATGCACCTTGGAGAAGGGAGGTTTTGTTCCTTCCTGAGAAATAACTACACCTTCCTACACCTTTGATAGACTCACATTAATCAGGCAGCTTAGGTTCTGGTGGTAACATGTGAAACTTAATTACATGTTCACAGACCAGGTGAAAATAAAAGGAATTAATGGGCGTTATCTACCCCTTGGGCTATTTATTTATTTTCACATCTCTGCCCAAACAAAAGACTAAATCTCTCAGATTCATGCATGTAAAAGCTAAGCAACTTTATTTTTCATAAACACAAAAAGTTGCCAGTTCTGTAAAGTAGAAAACATAAAAGACAAACATACACCAATTATCTATTTGTTCTAATTTAACCATTCCAGGTTTCTTACTGACCTGAATTCCAAGTTCAACTTCACCACTGTTTAATCACAAAGATTTCAAGTGCAGAGGCATTGACAGGCCTCATATTGGAAATGCTTAGGTTAACTGAAAACAAAGCTTGCCATCCTCTGGAGAAAATAGATCACTCCTTTCTGTGTCATCAGACCTGGAGGCCCAGATTAAGCCTGTCTTCCCTTGCTTAAAATACTAGAATATATGTTAGCAAACTAAAACAAAAACATTTTAAAATGGAAGTAAATTATAACTACCCAGGGACAGATCTATTTTACACTCTGGCAATTTTCCTGAGGTTTTACTTTTAATGTTTATTGTTTAACTTCATAAAATTGAGTAACTAGCATAATAGCACCTCAAATGCCTGAGAGAAACATCCCATTAAAATATGAAGCATCTTGTTAATAAAATACACTCATCAGAAAGCACCACAATTCCCTATAAGCTCGTGCAGTTTTAAGGCTAGTAAACATTTCTAGTGATCATCAGCAAACCCAAGTTTTCTTCAATGGTTTATTACATCCCTTCTTTCAAAAGAGGTCTTGATATCAAATATAGTCAAACTGTTACATAGTCTTCCAGGGGTATGTAGAGTAAAGATGTAAGAAAATCCTGGCTGTAGCACTACAGTTTTCCTCCATTCACTAGCTTCTGCTATGTCAGCCTGGGGGAAGGAAGGGGAGGGGACGGGAAGAGAGGGGAGGGGAGACAGAAGAGTTTCACCACACCCTGAGCAGAACGGGAGAAATGCACAGTTTAACACAGAAAACAAGCATCTCAGTTTTAGGTAACGTTGTGCACCAGCTACCAGTAAACATTCTGGGGAAAAAAAGGGACGAAAAAGACCAAAAAGCACTTTTACCCTCCAGATCTGATCTGCAGCATCAATGAGATGAGAAAAATTCTTACCTGTAACACACCTGTGAAGGACCAAAAAGACCTAGATAGATGCTGCTCATTTCTTTTAGGTCAGCAGCTTCACCAGTTAGCCATCACAGATTGATCCAGCAAACTGAAAGTATTGTCTCCAACTCTACCAAACATTTTATTTTTGTTTCTGTACAGCAAATGTCTGCTAAAGCTGAGGAATCAACCACAATTCCCATTTTCAGGATGCCACATCTTCATAGTCTTTTCTTCCTCATAGGTTTCCAAGGAACAATATTGAACAGGGCACCCACAGAGCACAGAAAAATAAATCACATGTGCTCAAAGGAAGTTTAAGATACTAGACCCAGAGAAGGGGAAAATTTTCCTCTTCAAATGACCAAAGACATAGACTGATAAGTCTCTAACATCAAGGCCCAGAAGTGAAGGATTTCATCACAGGATTTTCAAGATTAATTAAGTTTCCCTTCATGTCTTTGGTTTGGATGTCTGGATGTCAAAACTGACTTTTTTTTTTAAAGGTCTTAATTGTCAGAGGCCTACTGCTCTTCAGTCTTCTGGGGAAAAAAGAAATCAGTCTTTTCAGCCTCAGCAGCATTTAACAAGTTAAGTCATGGGCTGGTTCCCAAGGTCTTTAGAAAACCTGAGTCCTACTCATTATTGATCTCCCTGTAGAAAGTTATTTCTTTTTCTTCTTTCTGGTTTATTTTATATAGAGACTGCAACAATTGCTTTTACCATTCCCCCTGGAGTCATTCCAGGTTAACTCACTTTACTGGTTGCACTTGCTTAAATACAGCTAGCATTTGAAGGTTCTCATTGAACAGGGGCTTGACAGACAAATTCAGGATGAAAAGAGCAAAGTTTTGGATGCAGAATGTCATTGTCTTAATGATAAGATAATTGCTTTTCTGAAAAGGACAATCTTGAATTGTGGAATCTATAGTTAATTGCAAGAGCAACCTTAACTAAATCTCATTCATTTTATGCATCACTCTCTACTTTTTTTCTATAATATTCTCCATCCAAAAGTCACTTCTTAGTAAAATGACCTCGACTTGAAATCTGATCTTCAAATTAAGAAAGTTTCTATTTTAAAAAGTCACTCATAAAAGTGTAAATAGCCAGTAAATTTCCCCACAGATAACTAGGTAACTTCTAAAGACTAATCTCTAACTCAGTATAGTTTTTCTATAACCCATTTGTGCAGGAATCTTTTTGTAATTCACAAGATTTGTTTAAGCATTTGGGATAATAGTCTGAGCTCCATTTCTGAACAAGTATAAAATGTGAAAATGAATGATGCATTTCAGGGACATATCATCTCCCCTCTAGAATTCACCCTGAAATTATCCAGGGACTTTAGAGTTGAAGGATGCAAGTTGTTGTGGTTTAATCCCAGCCACCAACTAAGCTCCACACAGCCACTCCCTCAGTCCCCTGATGGAAGGAATGGGAAGAGTGAAAGTGAGAAAACTCACAGGTTGAGATAAAGGCAAGTTAATAGATAAAGCAAAAGCCACATGCACAAGCAGAGCAAACCAAGGAATCATTCATACATTGCCAGCTGTGCTTCCTCATTAGAAAAGCTTTGTTGATTGGGTCAGGAGGCTAAGGAGCACTATCCATCTTGCACACAGTTGCTCAGAAGGGTGTATTTCATAATATGTCCAAACCCACCATCCTACAGTCTTTGTCTGATCTCCATCCACAGCACAGACAACAAAATTTCACCCAGTGATGACTTGTTTTGAAACCACTGACTTAACGGATTATACCAAAACATCCTTCAGGTAATATTGAAATTTGGGTAACAGATATTTTCCCTCCATTACGCTTTTTAAAAAATACGTAGTTGCCTTTTTCCTTGCCCAGCGGCTTGATATAGGATGTAGAAAATTCAGTGACTTGCCACTGCCTGTAACAACTTTTAAGAAAAATGGGCCATACAAGACCAGTTTTTATTAAAAAAGGAAGAAAACTTGTAGGCCTCCTTTGGCTTTGAGCACTCTTCTTGCAGGGAGGTGTGCTACCCCAGTTCTTCACGGATTCTGTACAAGAAAAAGAAGAAAACTTAAGTAGAGGGGTTTTTTCCCCACCTCTGCTACATTTTCAGAAGTATATGCTGTTCCAGGAGCCATCCAGAATCCTGAGTTGTACAACCACATGTGTAAAGGGTAATTCTAGCATGTGTCCTCTGTTCACTAACTGATCACATAACGAGAGGCCACGAGAGCTCCCTGAGCTGTGTGGCTGAGTGTTCACACACAGCTACACTAGGCATAATGCCAGAGAACATCATGTCATTTGTCCAATTCTTACAGGTACTGGAGCAGAATACTAAAAAGGAAGTCAAGGAATCACCTGCTTTTGTTTGCAATTTACACAGACATCTATGTACATACAAACAGGGCACACAAGCCAACAGCCAACTAAGTAAATACAACATATAGCAATGCTAAGTGCAGAACTGGCCATGTGAGTCAAGTTATTGTGATTTAAAGTGTTTCCATCTTCAAAAGGATCTGAAAGAAACAGGATGTAGGCTTTACTAACAGGATAAGTTCCCTCACACAGAAGGCTTTTTTCTTCCTGCTCCAAATTTGTTCCTTGTTAGTACCGAAGCATCCAAGCACTTGGTCAGCTGTATCATGTTTTTGGTTGCATGTGGGATTTTTTCCAAAGTACATCACCAGCTACCAATAAGCTGCCTGACCAGATGTGCATTGTCAGTCGATCTTCATTCCCTTGTTCCCTGCTCCAATTCTTCTGCAAATGTTACCTGAGCGGCAGAAAACATATAAGCAGGGCACTGTCTGCCTGAAGTTCAAAATAATCTCTGTCTAGTTCCTGCAATGCCAAGACAGTAGAGTAACATAACACTCATTAGTAAATGAAGATTCCTCTATACTGCAATTATACAGCCCTTATAGCACAGAGTAATGGCAGTCTTGGTGCTTTTACCAGATGGACTACGTGACACAAGCAGATCAAAATACTGATCATCTAGGAGAGAATTTCTATAGGATAGGGCAGAACAACCAAACAACTGCTGTTGAGCAGATTAATACAAACTAACATGTCACCCATATTTATTCATCTCACTATCTGCTGCAGATCAACAAAACACACATAGTTAAAAGTTATTCACAATCCTTACTGAAAATATAGCATGTGGGATTCATGATTCTGGTACACTTTACAAGATGCTTGTGAAAAACTATTTAAAATGTATTTAAAAACCAAATTATTATTTCAACAGTTGGATTTTGTATGGAACCTCAAATTTTTTTCTTTTCGACAAACTCCTTTATTCCTCCACAGCAAATTACTTCAGCTGTATTTCAGTGGAGGCTATTTCACAAATGCAAAGACTAAATGAATCCCAAAAGCATTCCAAAACTTCCGCTGTAAAAATGTAAATGGATTATCTCTCCATTAATATCTCACTAAACAGCAACACTTTAGAAGCAATCATTCTTCTGCTGCTCACAACATAAAAGCCAAATGATATTTTCTCCATAAATCATCTGGCTATTACAAGATTAGAGTAAAAAGGGGTGGGTCTAAGAAAATAATGTCTTTAGATTATCTTGAAAGCAGGTTTACAAATGCCACAGTGGTACTTCCATATCTTCTGTGGTGGAAGTAACACACAACATTTGTTCACATCACTGTTTTAGACAAGAGAAGACTTCTGCAATAGATTTTAAGTGCTGCCAACAACACGTGTCTACTTCATTTTCATATAACAGCAAATCAAAATACAAAAAATCTTTTGTTACAGCGGTCCTGTAGCACATCTTTATGGAAGTGCTGGGACTACTGCTAGAGTGGGGCCAGTAGAAAGAGAATGAAGGATAACAATGTTTTAAAGCATCTTTGTGACTCTTTGAGGCCAGCATGAAGAGAAATTTCTTTATAGAAGAAATCAGTTCCAGCAAATGGCAAGTTTCTTAAACACAAACATCCCACAGTGGACAGGTAGATGCTTATTTCTAGGATGACACCAAACTACATTCCTCCTATGTTAATTTTTTTCTACTCACAGTGAAATGAAAAGGGCAATCTCTTTTTCCTAAAAAATTGATACAGTTAATTTCTGATCACCCACTTTCCACTTCTGTAGTATTTTTCCATACCCATACCCAAAAAGAAGACACACATTTTGTGTTTACTTTCAATTGCATTAACAATCTGATACATACAGTACCCTCCTCTCCCTTTATTCTGGGGTAATGCATTGGACTTCACATCCATATTGTACTGCTAGCCTCAAAATTCACCTCACTCATAACAAAGGCATTACTTCCCATAAAACTGTGGCTGACATGACGATGTTTAAGCATGCATCACTTCATTGACATTTGCATATTTACAAACAGCCAATTAATACACAGAGACACAAGCATGCAGAAGCCTTTCTCTCCACTGGGAGCTGTCATCTTTCTTCTCTTTTCTAGATTTTCACAATCCTCAGCTCTACCTTCCCTTTCAGCAACTAAAAGAGGTGAAGTATTTCAGGATCTAGCTACTTGGAGCTAAGCCGTAATGCTTATTAATTACATCAGTATCCAGCTGAGGTCTCTGCACACTCAGATTCACAGAAGTATCGACTCAATCGCCTCAATTCCAATACCACAGATATAAGTCCTCTGCTGTAATTACTGAAAAGCAACTCAGAGTCACTCTGTTGAGGGTGAGGGACCAATGCTGGCCCTTGGCCACCTGGGCACCCATCCAGTAACAGCCTGACTGTGCCTGGATGCAATCTCCCAGCATTTGCTGGAGTGCCATGGATACTGCTCTAAGTTGCACCAGCGGGCAAGAATCAACAGAACTAGGGAAACCTATGCTATGCTCTCAATCCCCTTAGTCATCCTATTAACATAGGCCACAGAAAGAGGAAGGTGTCCCAGACATGATGACAGAAGCTCTCAGCTATCAGGGAAGTTGCATACAGGTAATTCAATGGAGTAACCTCCTAGGAGCTGACAGTGCCAAAACATTTGTTATTTGATCCTTGTATATCCATAGTGGTGCACTTAAAATACTAAACACTTTAAGCTTCCAATCTCTCTCGTTTATAATTTCTTTATAGCTAGAAAAGTATAGTTTTGCTCAACACAAAGAGTACCTAGCTGTGTAATATAGTATAGCTGCTGATCAAATCTATTTACTGGGTCAAGAAAGCTAAGTTACTTCTTCTACAAATGCAGCACTAATCACCCACCCAGCGTTATAGTTGTATTTTCATCCACTTTTATGCATCAGTCAAAAAACTGCTTGCAAAGTTCTGAATTAAATATATTTGCTGATAGTGATGGTCAAAAGGGGGAAGAAAGCACTTATGTTGATTTTTGACCACAGGTGGTGCAGCACAGGGTGTTAGAAATTGTCTCTCCCTGTAAAGAATAAAGTGAGGATATTTGGTATGCAAGTCATTGAGAGAGAACTTAAAATATCCTTTTTACAGACGTTATTTCTTGACTCACTTTAATGAAACAACTCAATTCTCTTTATATCATGTGATCTTTCTGATCAAAGTTGTGTAATTGGAACTCTCTTCTCCTTGGAAACTTATGTTTCAGACTCTCAAAGCACAGCAAACTTTTCCTAGATTACTCTTTTTACTAATATTTCAGGACCATCTTCTCAAAGCTGAGCCCTTATAGAGATGCATTCTGATGCTCCTTCTCATGTGAAATATATTTTTACCCATCCATTCAGAAGAGGAAGTTAAGGCATCAGTATCTGACCTTCAGTCGCCCCTATTACTTCAACTGGCTACCATATATTTGCATTACAAGCTACATGTGATGAAGCAACAAGGATTTCCATTTTGAGTACCAATTTTTAATGACGCAGGTTCAAAATGTAAATGCTTTCAAAATTCCACTGATTTCTAATGGATAAAGAAAATTGCACCTCCTCATCCCCACAGAGCTCTCGGCCAGCACTTGATCTGAACTGTTTATCTCAAAATGCATGTTTTTGTGCAAGTTCACCAACTGATCGGTGTGTTCCCTGCAAGCCAGCTGGAATATGTAATTTTAAAAGGGATCTTTGAGTTAATAACATTTTCTCAAACAGTTGTTACCGAAGACCACATGTGCAGACTAAATCAGATTAAATCTTAGAATAAGATCATAATCAGAAGTGAAATTCCAGATAGAATATGTCTTTATGTCCCAAAATGTTTCCTGTAAAATTAGGCAGTAAATCATCCAATGGTAATAGGTCTTACAACATACAGGTCATTCTGCCACACAGGCCTATGCAGGCACCCTGATATTGCAAGCTACACATCCCTGAGCTGCCTTATTTATAGGTCTCTGAAAATTGAGAAACTTAAGAATGTCGAACTCTGTGAAACGACTCACAAATGCAGCCTGCACACACAATTTTTGCAGGACTGGACACAAAGGTGGTAACTGTCCATCAGCATTTAGACCTGCTGACCAAACTGCCTGTGAGTACCCCCAAGGACTTCCCATACCATTTAACATGTGCAGAGGTCTGCAGATTGGAGCCACTGCATGGATTTGTACTGTGCGAGCCTACTGCTTTTGCATGTACCAAGTCTGGTACTAGCAGAGCCCTGCTTCATCCAGGCATCGCTCCTCACCCCCCTGGGATTCAGACTTGGCAGCTGGGAAGGAGGCTCTGCAGCCCCCGGCAAAGGCTTCACTGGAGCTCCCCTCAGAGTCCTTCAGAGGCTGACTGCCAAGTAAGGGCTGAGTACATAAATCTCAGCTAGCTCGGGAGTAGGAGAGTCAAGTTCCGGTAAGATGGAAACATAACAGACGATGATACTGTCACACGTCATGCTTTTCCTCAAATCCTATGTTATCTGAAATTTTTAATTGCTGATTTGGTAGAGAAAACAGAATGAAATTATCCAATGAGGCATTTTCAAGTTAGAAGCAGACATAAATTGAAAGCACATTGTATAGCTTGTCAAATGAAGGTGCACATAATTCTTACTGGATTGTCTACTGCAATTTTTATTAAGAAACTCAAAACTAATCGGTATCATTTCTAAATGGAAGTTTAATTTTGCCATAATGAAAGGGGGGTGAAGTTTGAAATAACAAAGAAAGGAGTACATTTAACACTTGCTGAAGGAAGTTAAGCACCTGTAGCATAATAATCTCCCTTTTTGCAGAATTGGTAAGCATGTGGCAGTATTAATAAAATTTTGTTTATGTCTTTATCATCAAAGATTCTCTCTAAGTCCTGAAGAAAATACTTGCAGTCTAACACCTCAAGAAAAAAAAAAGGCTGAACTAAGAACCTTCATATTCAGTTATTTTTAAGGAACACAAGTCAGACAAACAGCAAGCCAAGATTCTAGAAAATTGAATCTGTACTTTCACACTTGGAATTTTAAAGTTGTCAAGACTCTCAAAAAACACATGCTAAGTTTGGAGGGCTGTGGTAAAAGAGTTCTGGAGAAAAAAAATTCTGTTGATAAAACTGGCTGGCAAATCATGCCACATAGGAAATCTCTTCTGAAAATGGAGATTAAACTTTCAGAGTAAAGACACAACCTTCTTTGAACATGCCTTAATTTAGTTTAATGCCTACCACTGTCTACAGAACAAAGGAAAGTGAAATTTCAAAGTCAGAATCTCACCAGTGCCTCATGGATGAGCAGCAGGGAACAGAATCTTATTTTAGGACATATATATACAAGTGAAAACAACAGCGAGGTAAGTAAAAGGTGAAGGAGCACCAAGACTTCTGCCTATTTTTGTTTTTTTAATTTAACGATACATGAAATTTGCAGCTGAGGCAGAGCAAAATGGTTTTGAAAATCATGCAGTACTATGGATTTCAACAGCTTATCAGGACTGAGTCTTTCTGCCTGAGTAACTATGATCTGTCTTAGGCCACAAACTGGGAAATACATGTCCAAAAAAAAGATTCAAGAAACAGACATTGATGTCATCCACAGTATTGAAAATGTCCTAGTGACACAAACCATGGCAGAAGACTATGAATTGTATAAACCTTTTTTTTCTTTTCTCCTGTAACAGGGAGATTCACTTCATAGGAAACACAGGGAATAAATCTACTGCTGCCTTGGCCATCTCCCCAGAAAAGAGGGGCTTTGCACGTAGAACACAGGAGTAGCAACCCCATCCCTGGAACTCCGCAGTACAGACTATCCCCAGCAGTGTGTGCCCTGCAGTGAAACAGTTTCCAAATTTGTGACCTGATTTGGACAGAGGTACAATGGATTAACATTAAAATTACTCATTGCATCATTATTCAACTGTTAAAAGAACCTAAGTGAGAAGAGAAGCAGGTTTCTTTAAAAAATTAAACACAGAACCAAAGTCCCACTCAAAGTAATAACAGTAATCACAGAATCACACCTGGGAGTCTAATTTGCCCCTGAATTAATAAATAAAATCATTACTTTTTCATTTAGCAGTAATCTCTATTAAACACCACCATTTACAGTTAAAAGAAGCACTATAACTGAAGAGAAAAAGAGTTTTAAAGTAAGATCTGGACATGAAGTGTTATTCAAAGGCTGTAAGGGGGAAGAAGCCAAAAGAGAGAATTTTTGATAGCTGAAGAGCCTGAATAAACAAACTCACTGTTGCAGTGAGGAAGGGGGAGCCAAGAGGAGAAAGAAAAGCGCGAGCTGGTAGTGGAGTAGGGGCATGCTGGGTCAGCAACACAGAGAGAAAAATGCATAAAGAATTTTGAAGAGAATCTTATTCATCCTATACAAGTTAGGCATGCTTGCTAGAAACTGATTAAAATAGGGTCATATATATTGGAAAAGAGTGTATTTCAATAGTTTGATAGGTTGTTGCATAGGCAATATAGCCATTAATTATTTGTGCCCTTTCAATCAACGCTTTTATGCATGAAATAACAGAGTTTACATGGTTCATAGAAACAAACATATGCCTAGGCAGATGCAGAATACAAAAAAGCACCAGAGAAACCTCAGCACTGTGAATGAGTCACCAATTACCATTTCATCACTTTAAAGATACTGTAAGCTTCTTCCTTCCCATGCCACAAAGGATTTTGCATGGTGCTTCTGCAGCAGTTCAGCTGAATTTCTTGCAAGATCAAGACTTTTGTCAATAAGGTTTATCTATAACAGTACTAACTCAATAGTCATTCTTCTTAGTAGAGCAGTAAGTATATTTTCATCGTCTGCTAACTAAACTGCCTACATAACCAAACTACACTGCCTACATAACCAAAGCTCGTTTTTGATCATGTGGACAGGTGCTAAATAAAATCGAGAACTTGACAAAAATGCAATAGCTTTTTCTAAGTTTGAGATTCAAGTTCAGGAATAGGGTTGGGTATGGTCAGAAGCCTGAAAGTAGAGAACTCAACCAAAATCCAAGCTGCAACCCGGACAACCTGTGGACTTCTGCACCAGAGCTAGCACACAGCAGTTTCTATCTCCCTTTCCCAAATGGGAAAACAGGTAGAGTCATACACATACATTTCTCTTATGTAGCAATCTATTATATAACCATTTATGGGTCACTCTGAAATATATTTTGATCTTTTATCAAGATCATTCATTTTGATAGGAGAAAGAATTTTTTTTACATTGAGAACAACCATTTACTGGAATAACTCCGCCAGAGACATGGGAAAGGCCTTATCACTGTAGGTTTCCAAGATGTGATTGGGCAGTGTGCTAGATAACCTCATCTAGGCTCCCTTTTCCACAAAAGGTTGGACCCAACTTGGGCTGCTCTATAATTTTCAGCAAAATAGCAAATTTGCAAATTAGAATGATAAGAGATGTTGTTGCAAAGGTAAAGTGTAATAAATGGCTTGAGAAAGATGTATGGGATGATCAACACAACCTGCTACAGGGCTTTTAGTAGGAAACATGCTGTTTTTACCTCTTGTTGAGCTCTCCATTTGAAACAGTTGTTATTCCATTTAATACACTATAAGGATTAGAATAATGTTGATAGTTATCTCTCTCACAGGATGTTGTGAAGACAGATATGTTCACATATATTATTTTAAAAATGCAATACAGAAGATTAACGTTATGCATTATTAGCACTGGTAGAATAGTAACACAGCTTTATATTAACTCAGCATTCCACAAACAGCAAGTAAATTGTTACTCAAAGGTCTCTTCTCCTTCCAGCATTCCTCACAGATTTCTTCCAACTCCCAAGCTGGCTATCGAGTGACTTGTAATGTCATTTTAAAAGACTAACAGGCTTCCCTTGAGAAAGAAAAATCTGGAGACAAAACATCACAAGCAAGTTCTCCCATTAAAACACTTCTATGCAGAGATACTTGGAAAAGCTGAAATAAAATGACAGTAGAGACAATGGTGTTGTTGGTACATTCTCAACTGCGGTTAAAATGACCAAGAAATGTCTCACTGTGTAATATAAGAGGTGTCTCTCTCTTTACATGACTGTCTATTGATTCAATTAAAAAAAAAATTGCTAATGAAAATCTACAAAATAGCAAAAGTTATATTTTTCCCTCACATGTAACATATTTTTCAAGTAGGAAACACTAGAAATCATGTGCCATTAAAATTATCACTTGGATAGGTAATTACCTGAGCATCATAACCAATAGATTTCTCTGTGTCGTCAAAAGAAATAGAAGACAAAATTAAACCTACCATCCATCCATAATTTAGAGTTTTGTGATTAAATTTATTGAGCCCTTTTTCACACTTGATTGATACACTTTGATTGCACAATTACAGACAATTATATTATTTGAAATGCTAAGCTATTCTATCCAAAAGACTAAACTGGTACTGTCACCCCGTTTATTGTCACCCTGTTCAGGATGGTAGAGAATTTATATTTTGGATTTTCCAATCCACCTGCATCCTTCTAGACCTTGAATAAAACTTCACCCTTATGGAGAAATTAAATACTTGTGCCTTTGGCTCTCATACCCCTCATTTTTAAACCAGTTGATTTTAAAATTTTAAATTTTAAAATTTGATTTAAAAATCACGTTCTTCACCTACAGTGAAACCAGGACACAGATGATCCCATGCCCAAACAAAACAAACTCTTCCAAAGAAAGGAAACTCTGGTTAAGTATTTTATTTACATCTCGTTAAACTAATAGGCATTTCAATTCCCATTCAGTTCTTTCTAGGTTTAAGGTGTGCACTGTAATGGTGGACTGATCTGATTGATTAAAAACATTGAATGCAGAGAAAATTCCACAGGTAACCAGACATAGAGATCAGCAAGAAATGTAAGTAAATTGATATAGAAACAAACTGGGTAGTGATGGAGAATGCAAGGAATATGGAGGCTGGATTAGATTAGCTGAGATTCAGATCAGGTATTTGGAAAGACTTTTTTACCATGAGGACAGGCAAGCAATGGAGCAAGTTGCCCAGAGAGGCTTATGATCTTGATCCTCAGAGGTTTCCAAGAGCAGAGCAAATAAAACCCTGATAAAAAGCCTGAAATCAGTGTCAACTCTGCTTTTAGCAGAAGGTTGGACAAGGGAACCAAAATGAGGAACAGGTCTGTAGCCCCAGGGCAGGGGAAAAGCTGGCAAATGAGTCAGGCAGAGGAAGAAGCATGTGCCTTCTGCAGCAATAGGTTTTTGAAAACAGGAATTTTATCTACGTTTGAAGGACTGTGAAGAGAAGAAACTTGCATAAACAGTTTGAATAGTTTAAACAACTTACTTTAATGGCAATACTAGCAATACAATTCTAAGCACTAAGAAATAATATCAAATTCTTTAGAATTTTATTACATACAAAAATAATCAAGTTATAGAAAAGTATCAATGTTCAAAGATAATCATTTTAAAGAGTCCACAATCTAATAAAAAATGTAATACAGAAGTTTACTGTAAAATTTAAATTCATGGTGTATAAATCTGGGGGGTTTTCTTGCTGTGTAAGTTCTACCTGAAAAGATTATTTTGTCTAGAGTGTTTTATGGGAATGTTACAGAAAAAACTCCTTCAGCCTTGTTTTCTTCTAGTTCCATGACCTTCACTCACACAAAGTCTCTGTTTTGAAAACATACCTACCCAAGTTTCCAGGTATCAAGAGGTGGCTCTTTAGTTTTCTATGCAATAGTGCCACACTGGAAGTTATGAAAAAGGATCCTCATACCTGGACTGCAGCTAAGGTGATGTCAGAAACAGATTTATTTCAGATCGAGAGCATCAAGCAGTGAAATATTCATCTGTGAAGTGCTGGTTAAAATTGTAAGAGGATATTGTCCAAAGTGAACCACAAAGCGAAGTCAAGCCATAGACTAAGGGCCTCCCTTTGGGTTCATTCTAGTGGGATGGAGGGGCTGCAGATCTTTGGATCCTGTATAAGAAAAGTTACCAGAAAGCCAGCAGCTTTTGAGTAACTATAATGAATAAGGAGCTGAGTGACCACATGGACAACAGTCAGGGGAATACAGGTCCAGCTAGGGAGTGAGGTCCAGAAATCACAAACAAAGAAAATGCCTCCATCTGCATCCCTACTGCACTTGCAGACACTGAATCCTGCAGACTGCTGCAGGGAAAAACAGCCTGACACAAATCCTGGGACACCTTTCTAGGACAAACAACTCAACAAGGTCCCCAAAGTCCCCCTCTTTCAGACCAAAAAGAGGCAATACAGAAAGTGACCCAAGTCTAAAAAGTTCATCTTTTAAGTTCTGAAAGTGGGTTTATTCAATGTTTGAAGAAGCCAGTAAGTCTCTTCCTGGAGTTCATTTTTTTCCAATGCCAATACTAACATTCCCAGTTCCTCAGGAATGTTTGGATATGAATCACTAAAACTTTAAAGGAGAAGAAAGAATTTTGTCAGATAAAGCAGGAGGAAAAAAATTCCACTGATTCAGTAATGTCATTATTTTCAAGAAATGCACAAGCCCATTTGGATGTTTAGAGAGAAACTGAAATGAAAAGTGATTCTTAGAAAAACAGCCAAATAAAACACAGCAAAACTCAAAAGGATTTCCAGTTATGTTTTAAATGCAATCTCTGCCATTTCATCTTTTTTCATGAGTGCTACTGCATCACTGAGCAACAGGAGTGCAATGGGGAGTTAAGTGTTGGGGAGGAAGAGGGGAATGTGTAGGGATTACTACTCACTGTTACGACAGCTCTTGATCTTGAGAACACAGCCATGACAGGTGTATACAGTATTTTTGGGGCAATGCTGTCCATCCATCATTTACTCCCCCATCTAATCTCAAACACACTGCCATTACCCAATTCCCATGAAGCTCTGCTAAATGGCACCTTCCTCAGAAGCTTGCAGGGCACGACCTGCTCCTCCTCTGCTGCCACCAAAGACAGGTCTCTGTAGCCCTAACAGCTTTCTACAGCCATCTTTAAAACAGCCCAACATCTTTCTACCCTTTCAAACCAAAGTCTTTCTGTCTCCTTTGGAATTGCGGGACAGGCAGACAACAGGGAAGTGGGAAGATGCTAATTGCAAATCAGCTGTGCTGCAGGTCTTTCCCACCTCACAATTATCTCAACAGTACTTTCTCATCCCTTGCTTTTCTGGCTTGTACCAGACCGTATTTGATTGAATTCACAAAAACACTTGGAACCATTGCTGGTGTGACAGACAAACACCAACGATGTTCTTGGCTTGAAAAAGCAACTTCAAGTCCCTGTATCCTAGGCATTTCTCAATTAAAGGAGCACAAAGTGGATTTAAACACTGCTTTTTCACACCAGACTTTAATGTAACCAGGTTTCAGGGGATCTTTTTTTTTTTTACATCAAAAAACCAATATGAGGATACAGGGGAAAAATGGGCATAGCCTGCAGCAAAAATGCCTAGCTTTCAAAGCCCCGGAAAAAAACAATTTCAAGCTACTGATTCACACCATGCAAAAGGCATGCATATGAACAGCTCTTTTGGGCCAGACCAAAGTCTACATAGCCCTGTCCTGTCTACAACAAAAAATATTAACAGCCTGTCCTTGGAGGACTGCACCCCATGGAAGAGTGACCCACTCCACAGCAGCTTGGGGAGGGCTGTTGCCTGTGGCATGGATTCACTTTCCAGCAGTTTGCAGGGAGCTGCTGCTCGTAAGACACAGCAGGAGCCACACTGGAGAAGCTCACGAAGAACTATCTCCCATGGGAGGAACCCCACGGTGCAGCAGGGGAAGGACTCCTCTCCTGGAGCACGGATGATGAACTGACCAAAACCCCCACCCCTGTCTCCCTGCACTGTCGCTCTCAGTGGGAAGGGGGGAAAAAAGGTGGAGTTTGTTAAGGGCTTATTTTACTTCTCATTATCCTGCTCTGATTTTGTTTGCAAAAAAATCACTTTATATCTCTAATTTGAGCCATTGGAGTGTATTCTCCTGTTCCTTATCTCAACTCATGAACCCTTCATTAAATCTTCTCTCCTCTGTCCAGCTGTAGCAGGGGAGGATGAGTGAGCAGCTTCAGTCGGTGCCTGGCATCTGGCCAGCATCAAACCATGACACCCCATCACACCACACCCAGTCTTGAGCACTGGATATCTGAAGTTAAAACCAAGTCAATGAGCATGCATATTAGCATAAGCCTCTCTGGGCTCCAATCCATTTTCAACACAAACCATTTCTGAGATTCTTCTGTGTGTCTTTCATGCCTCAGTATATTCCTCTGCATTAACTCGCTTAGTCTCCCCACAGGAGCCTTTGGCATCTCTGTCACCCTCCTGCAAAAGGTTCCTTCCTGCTGTGGAGCTGGTTCCCAGTAGTTTCACTTGAAGCACACCACTTTCTGTACTAGAAGCCATGAAACCACCCTTCTCTACCCATCCTCTCGAACCAACCCACAATTTTCTAAATCTCTATTTACCTACCAAACTGTCTCTACCAGAATTGGTTTTCTCAGTCATTCCCTTGCTCTGACTATTCCTGTCAATTTTCTCTGCATGTCCTGCATATCCTTGTTGAAATGGAAATCCTAGACTGTGCACATCGATCAGCCTACACACAAGAGGGAGCCTGAAAGCACACAGCCTCATCTCCCTTCCCACATGCCATCCAAGAACTGGTAAAGAATCAGTAGCATGGTGGATCCACAGATTCCTATTTTTGCCCCTGAGTATTAGCTTTCCAAAGATGAGAATGGAAACATCATGAGGCTTATGGCCACATTCATGTCAAGAGCAGCACTGAAGCAAACATTTCCTTTGGCAGATCTCAAAGTAGCCCAGCAGGGATTTGAGGCTATCTTCCAGCCCACCTTCTCCAGCACTAACTTGCCCCAAGGCATCAGAAGTGCCATGCATGCTTTGCAAATGCATCTCTCTTCCAGAGCTGCATGCACACATCCCTGTCTCACTGACTGTGCATCCAGATCTGTCTATAGATCTGACATCATGTTTATTTACTTCAAATGAGAATTCCAATTATAGCACCAAATTATTCTGAGGGGGTAACAACAAAGATGCTGCTTTTGGTCCAACATGGATTTATTTCAAAGAGATTTCCAACATGCTGCTCAGCAGCAGAAGTTGTAGGATTGTACACCACAAGGCGGGCTGCCAAAACTGAGCTCTGCTGCAGCTGAGCCGGCAGAAGTTCAACATAAACAAAAATAACTGAAATGAAAACTGGGGGGAGAGGAAGGGAAGGGGAATAGACAGACAAACAGGCAAATGCCAATGCTGAGAAAGAAAATCCTAAAATCCACAAAAATATGCTCAGTAAGGAGGGAGTACACCCTCATTTTAAAATATGGTACAAAGAAGCATCCCAAAATGGGCTTGTCTCAGCACTGCTAGGAACTGTGAGAGCCAGTAAAAGATTTTAGATTCAGCTGCAGCTCAGATGAGCTTCTTGATGTGCTCAGAAAGTGGCCACACATTTTCAGAATGTAGGAGCTCAACATTCAGTGTGGCTTAAACTGCAGCTCCCTAGAAAGAAGGAGCAGAATTAGTATAATATTTTCTAACTATTATTAAAAGAACGGCATTTAGCTCACAGAGCTAATTGCTTAAAAATTAAAAGGAACTATTAAGTCACCTTTGCAACTTTGTGCCACTCACTGGGAAAAGCCACAGAATAGTATTTCAGAGAGACTTTGGAATTATGGATAAAGTAAGAGAAACACTTGTGTGGAACAAGTTGGGCTTTGCAGACATTTTACTGAGGTTTTTCACTTTGACAACATCTGCTATGTTGATACTGTAGTCAGACCTAACAAAGTGTTTGCTAGAGACTGCTCCTTGACGGGATCTGCAGCCACAGCCCAGCAAGCAGCATTGGAAGATCAGCTGCTGGAAACTGTAGGAAAATATGGAGAGACAGACTCTGTACCGGGACAAAGGGAGGATCTGAGGTGGTCACAAAGAACTGAATTATCTTCAATGCTCCCAGGCCAGATGAAAAACTGCTTTGGTGAGCTAAGCACTGTTTTTACTGAGCTCTTATCATTAGCTGCTATTTTGGGGCATTAAAACATTGCACCTCAGCAGAAATTCAATGGAATTTCAGGGGAAAAGGCACCTGAATAGGCACTACTGCAACTGAGGAGACAGTCTGAGCTCAGGAAGCACTGAGGTGAAAGGTCTTAGGTTGTCTTAAGGAAATAGCAGGAATTCCTCTTAAAAAGGTGTCAGGTTAAGATATTTTATTATTTGCTACCACTTCCATTTATGACTTAGATAGTGCTTCTCAGCTTGTTGCCAACACACCATTGAAAAGATTGGAGAAAAAAAACCCCGTGTGCTTACTTCTGCACACAGAGAATCAAAGTCTGAAAGAAAAAAGACCTCACAATTGAGCATTCAAAGTATAGCACAAACATTTGTTGACAATAAATGGAAGAATCCCAAACACTTGAAACAACATTACCCAAGATGAATGGTGGCTTTTTCTTCACTCCTATCTCTTCATCCCAACATCCAGTCCAGCTTTTGACTAAGAATAGACTAGAAGCACTGGTAAAAAAAGACAGTGTTGTGGGTTGATGCTGGCTGGATGCCAGTCACCCACAAGAGCTGCTCACTCATTCCCCTCTGCAGTGGGACAGAGGAGAGAAAATTTAATGAAGGGTTCATGAGTTGAGATAAGGCCTGGGAGAGATCACTCACTAACCACCACCATGGGCAAATCAGGCTCAGCTTGGAGATTTAAAGTGAATTTATTATAAACAAAACCAGAGAAAGATAATGAGAAGTAAAACAAGACCTTAAAAAATGCCTTCCCCCACCCCTCCCTCCTTCCCAGCTCTACCTCCTACCCAAGCAGTACAGGGAGATGGGGAATGGGGGTTATGGTCAGTTCATTATCTGAGGCTTCTCCTGCTGATCAGGGAGAGGAGTCCTTCCCCTGCTGCACTGTGGGGTCCCTTCCCATGGTAGACACATCTCTGTGAACTTCTCCAGTGTGGCTCCATCTCACAAGCAACAGCCCCCTGCAAACTGCTGCAACGCGAGCCCATGCCACAGGCAACAGCCCTCCCCAAGCTGCTGTGGCGTGGGTCACTCTTCCATGGGGTGCAGTCCTCCGAGGACAGGCTGCTCCAGCCTGGAAGCAGGGGCCCTCTCTGTCTACCAGGTCTCCCACAGGATCACAGCCTCCTCTCACACATCCACCTACTCTGGCATGGGGCTACTCCATGGGCTGCAGGTGGATCTCTGTACCCCCACAGACCTCCATGGGCTGCAGGGGCACAGCTGCTTCCCCCTGGTCTGCACCCCAGGCTGCAGGGGAGTCTCAGCTCCAGCACCTGAAGCATCTCCTCCCCCTCCTTCTGCACTGACCTTGGTGCCTGCATGTTGTTCTCTTCACATGTTCTCACTCTGCTCTACTCTAGCCACAATTAAAACTGCACCCCAACTTTGTTTTGATTTCTTCCTAAATATGTTATCACAGAGGCATTACCACCATTTCTAATTGGCCCAGCATTGGCCAGCAGCATGTCCATCTTTGGCGCCATCAGGATTGGATCTGCTGGACATGGTGGAAACTTCTGGAAGCTTCTCACAGAAGCCACCTCTGTTTCCCCCCCACTACCAAAACACAGGCCATGCAAAACCAATACAAGTGTAAATAACCAGATTACGAAACTTATTGTCAAAAAATAGACAGAAACAAAATCCAACAACATAATAAGACAGGTCACTGCAGGAAAGCTTGTCACACCATCTCCCAACAGATCAAGAATTCTGCTCAGCACAAATAAAGTAAACAAAAGCTAGAATCTTCCCAAAGGAAAAAGAAAAAACAAAATACTTTAAATATTAGAACGTAAAAGCATAAAAGCCAGCATAAAAGTTAATGTCATGGATACCAGCTCACTCTGACCTCCAAATCTAAAAAATATATGGAGATAATAAAGGGTCCTTGAGTAAGAAAGGAAAAGTTATTACTCAAGAAAGATGACTGAATTAGGAAGGACTGACAAGATCAGGGTTGTTTATCTGAAAGAACAACAGGACTAAATAAATATACACAGTATGATGAAAGTTAATTAAGAAGTATTTTTTTCCTTGCCCTCCTACTACAAAGTCAAACAGAACTAAATCACATTTCAAACTGATACTTTAAAAAGAATTGATGGGTAACTTTTAGGACTCAGTGCCACAAAATACTAGTGATGAAAAGAACCAAGAGGATTAAATGGCATTTGGGTATGTATATGAACAATCCCTGCCGTTCCACTATAAGCAATCACTAACAGACAGGGCTTAGGGAGACCTTCTGTAACAAGAAATACAATTTCCTAACAGTTTAGGGAAGGATTTCATACACCACCTTCTGTAGCATCCTAGTCTTGCTACTGCTGGCTACATGAAACCCAGCTAGAGGGACACTCATCAGATCACTCCAGCACTCCCTGTTCTGCTACCAGAACTGTCCAGCGGCAACACGTGTGAGCTTCATGACAGATCTTCCACCTGGAAAGCACGAGTGTACACTGTAAGGCATGCTTGGGCTGTCATCAAGCAGCCTTGATTAGAGCAGTCAACTTCTGCAGTGAAGATAAACTTTTTGTTTAAGGGTTAATGCTCAGGCAAACTGACCTTCACTTTTTAGTCCTCTTAGTTATCTGAGAGTTTATTTTCCATTGTAATTACATCTTTTAATTTCATGTAGAAGTTATTTGAATTCCAAGTTAAATCTTGGATTTTTTTTTTTTTTTTGGACACAGGAACAAACTACAGGTAAAAGCTAATCCAAGAACACCTCAATTGCACCTTTGTGACACTACTCAAAAGAAACTCACAGATCCTCTTCCAAAGCAAATACATCCCTTTTTAAGATAGGCTCCCCACAATGTAATAAGATTATTTGTGATGAGTGCATCCTATATCCTTCAGTAATGGAAATGCTGATAGTCTTCCCTGCACCCCAAATGCCTGTCCATGGCAAACAGCAAACCAAACATGATGAAGGAATATTTCCTAGCCAGATAAACCAGGTGTAATTGCAATACAAAGTGAAAGTCCAACTTGGGAAAGACAAGGTCAGCAATGGCTGGTTACCTCCTCCTTCCCTTCCTTCCTAGCCCCCTGCTTGCAATCACTGACATTGTCATACGTAAGGAAAAACCCCACATTCTTAGTTACAGCTTCAGTTGCTCTTTCATGTTCTATGCTTGATTGGCCTGGGCTGCAAATTGAGAATATTTCATAATACATCTATATTTTAGTTTCTCCTTAGTAAAATTGGGGATGATGTTTCAGCCAGAAGTGAGCAATTTCCACAATGCAAGGATAAGCACAGCTTAAGTGTATTCCTACAACATCTAGGTGCCTTCTGTAGTTCCAAAATACCAAAAAACTGGAAGGACTTCGGAATGCAACTGTAATGCAAATCTCATTATTAGCTACCACTTTACTGAGCAAATATCAACATCTCCCTCCTGAATAACAAGAGCATTTCTAACAACACTCATCGTATTTCTTAATGGAGAACCAAATTCACTGGCAATAAAGTCCAGGTTCCCGGAAGAAAAATTACTCTGTGCTCTCTGTAGACAGACTGGGTTTTAATGAACAAGGAAACCACAAAGGGCCTGATCCTAACCCCGCATAAGTCAATGGGATGGCTTCGACTGACTTCCATGGGCTTTGGATGAAGATCTGAGGTCCTGATTTTGCATTTGTCACACTATCAGCTTCACTGAAAGCCACAGGGAGTTTCAGTGTCACTCAAAGAAGAAAGATTCTTCAAGAACTAATATTATCCCTTTCCTCAATATGGAAAATTCCCCTTAATAAGCAGGAAAAAGAATAATAAATTGTTGAGAATTTCAGATTGCATTTTCAAAAAAAAGAATTCTTTGGCATGACACTCAGGAGGCTCATCTTGTGCCAACCCTGATTGTGAAGAAAGTGCACTTAAGTGCTCCAAATGTATTATAATCTTTCCCCATATCACTTACAGGTGGCTTGCTGACAGTGTGTTTTATTTTCAAGTCTGCTTTTTTTAATAATTGTGTTTCCAGCATCAAAATGGTCTGTTCATGTGGAACTGGTGGAATGTGTCAGAACAAACTAATACACTGGAATATTAATTTACCATGGATGACAGGTTGCATGGGGCTTTTTCATTTACAATCTATACTATACAGCTTAAAATACGTAACATTTTCCCCTTGTATGGTATTTTTCTTTCTACTGTTGTGCTCTGCAAGACATTACTTCAGTGTACGCCTTCTTTAGTGACCTTAATAAATTACTTGTTAGCTTTGAGTTAAGGACACAATTCTTCAACTAAAACTATTAGCCATAACTGCAGCATCTCTCTAAGAGCTGCTGCTCTCCATTGGCTGTACCCTATGGAAACACAGCTGTGGTCAACAGACAAGTGCTCTTCAGGACTGAGCACAGCATTTCCTCCATGTGATAGGTTGACCAGTCACAGAGTTTAGATCTGCCCATCAAACTTGCAGCACCATTGGCTACTTAGTTATCACAGAATATGTGTATATATATTATTTCCCTGTGGACATTTCTTTTTATTCATAATTATAATGAAAAAGAGTTCCCACAGTACCCAGTGATTTCAGTGGGAGTTGCTAACATTTAGAAGCCCTGAAAATAAGGACTCATTTTATAAAGCCAAACCCAGGAATATCTGCATTAGCAGACACTAAGAAAAATGTCTGCCTATGTGACACAGGTAAACACTTGGCTTTGTGTAATTAAGCCTAGCCATTGACTTCAAGAAAACCTTGTATCTGCTGCACCATGCTAGTGCCCCAATGCACATCCCATCTCCCCAACACAACTGAAAGCAATGTTCTGACCTAAACTGTTAAAATTCCATTGTGGCTTGTCAAATGTGTCACCTAATACTTCAGTCTATGTGCCACTGGCCCACAGGATGAGGGTGGAAATATCTCAGCTGAGAACCATGAGTCCTTCATATATCAAGGTAATAAAAAACCCCACAAAAACTACATTAAATCAGTCTTCATCTATCTCCTTTCTGGTGTTCATTCACAAAGAATGAAGAATAATTAATTTCCTTACTATTCATCTGTCCCACATATGTACTAATAGGCATGAAACTACTAAACATAAATTTTTTCTTCATCCTCAGAATGATTTTTAAAAGGCACCCTTCCCTTGCATTTCTGTGTGATGCCTGATAAATAATAGATCAGTTGCATGGTGTTAGTTTTAATATTAATGTTATCCGACAGCACTTGAGAGAAGTGGGGCAGAAACCTGAATTCTGGAAGAATTTGCTATGGCAGCAATGACCATCCAGATGTATGTTTTTCAGCTCAGGTCCATCTTTATCCATCTCAGGTCCATCTTCTACAGATCTTATGGGATGTGCAGGTCCATGAATTTCCTTTCAATTTACCCAGACACAAGGATGCTGGCCACAACTTTTAAAAATTAATGACTTAAAATTAACTGGTAGGTTAAAATAAAATATCCATGAAGCACAAAAACAAAAGGAAGATACTGTGAGCTGCTTCAGGAATCTTGACTTTTTTTGTTCTGAAATTAAAGAAAACCTTGTTTCCTTAGCCTAAATGTTGACATTTCCCAGTATGGAGATAAGTAACCTCTGAGCTACATAATGCTTTGATTCAGCTTAAGAAATACTTCCTAGCTATAGGGCTTTTTTATCCCTGCAAAAATGTGTTCTGGATCCATAAAATATAAAAACTAGGATTAATTATTTAGTGCTATATGCATCATTCTTCCATGCAGTACTAGGAAGCATATAAGGAAGGACTTTTTCCTCCCATCTCGTATCCTGGAAGCTTTATAGAATGTATGTTTACCCAAATCTAGTCTAAGAATTAGGGGCCAGGCCACCTTGTTATCCTACCCTGCAGCTCCGAGAAGGCCTTGTGCAAATATGTGCAGGCATCACACACATGCAATTCCCAACACACAGAGGATAGCAATGTCCTTCCTCCTCCCAAGGAAAGCATGCTGTTGCTGCCTCAATGCTGTGGCTGCTTGCTGTGGCTCAAAAGACAGCTGTAAGCCATGAGCAAACAGAGCCATCTCTACCTTCCCATGCAGATCTCTAGTCAAGAATTCAAGAGAATCTGAGTGAGCTGGGGATGTGCTACAGATATGTTGCTTCTCCACACTGCTCGGACACTGCAGAAAACAAACATACCCTACTTGCGCACTAACGTTCATTTAAAAGCTGATTTAGGAGGAGAGGGACAAAAGTTACATGAAGGATACATCTATAGCATTAAAGAAAAACTACTTTCAGGTACAGACCTGACACCTTCCAGAACACATTTCCGTCCCTCACCCATACTCATTTGCAGGGATTCTCAGCCTGCAGCGTTGGCATCCATCACTGGTGGCCTTGACAGGACTGGTCCACCCTGACTTCCTAGACTGCAGTGTTATTGTGGGAGAATGAATGGGGCAGGTATGGAGACCAAGACAAGAGGGGAAGAGTATCGAATCCCACCCTCAAACATAGAGCAGAGCAAAGCCATGAGCATCCCAGGCAGCAGCTGACAGAGTCAGAGAACTGTCAGGCAGAGAAAACCATTTCAGTGGGTAGAGGACAGTATTCACCATCTAACACAAGTGATTACAAAAGCTTTCTCTCTCTGACATACTCACACCCATTGCAATGCTTCTCAAACTCTAGTATGCTCACAATTGCATACTAAGAAAAACAGTTCTGCCCAGAAGTAGCCTCCACCTCTGTTCTACAAGGTCAGCAATTCACTAGGATTTCTCTGAACTCAGAAGCACTCACGAACCTATTGCTATCCCTCGAGCATCCTGTGGCAGCTGACTCCTTTAGCCATTTTTCACCGTCCCACTGCTTGTCAATAAATCACCGTGCTAATTCCTGTGACACTTCCTGTGAAGTGCTCTGGGAATTGTGGCGAAGATTTCTGGGCCGCATCTGAGAACTGGTGGTGAACGGCTGACTTCAGGTTGACATGATGAAGAAAGGTTAAGCTCTTCAGCTGAGCAGCCTCTTAGAAATGATTCATTGTGACTCCAGCCATCCCTTTTCTATACAGCAAGTCTATCCTCTGCCTTGAACACATAAAGGACTTGACGCTTGTCTTCTCTGTGGCTCACATACTTAAGTTTTCCTCTCTTCTCATTACCTGAGAAGGGTGATTACATTTCCTGTGGAATATCACCAGTGATACATCACAGTTCAGGGCTGTGTTTTCCCCCACTCTCTAATGGGAACCTGTGGTTACTTCAACCTTTTCCTTTCTTGAATACCAATCCTCCCACAAGCCTGTGTGTTAGCCACTAGCCTTCCACCAAAGAATAATGGGACTCCTACTGAAGCTCATTAATAGTAAATTATTTTCAGTTAGTAAAGACAATTCTTTGGTGAAGACTCTGGAGAGACAGGGATGGTACAGCAGAACACTGTCTGCCCCACAATTGATTTGAATACAGTGGTTTGAAGGAAACCTCAGACTTCAATAGGAACCCATTAAGAACAGCTATTTGCACAGTGCCTGTCTGAACACTGAGGACAGCAAAGAAAGTAGAATCTGTCTTTCATGGACAGCTGATTATTCCTTTTTGGTTTTTTTTCCAATTAGATAGTCTTCAAATAAATATTGGCATCAGAGATCTGAACTGGCAGTCACAAGCTGTGTAAAAAGACATAAGTCACAGAACTCACTTGACTTCTGTTTAAAGCAAGAAATGTTTTTTCTATTTTTTTTGTTCAAGTGCTTGCTTTTTCTACTCGAGGGACTTCTCTGTTCTTCTTCTCACTCCTCTCACAGTTCTTCATGACACTTAGACTTGGGCAGGGAACTGCTATTTGGGGGACTCTCAAAGCAACCCAAAGGAATCCACACGGGAATTCAAAAGCTGTAAGCCAAGCAGTTAAAAACCTTTGACAAAGGGTGCTTAACAAAAGTATGCAGACAGATTTCAAGTCTACACATAGAGAGATAACAAATATAGCACTGAAAAGGTCTGCTTCCACATCAAACAATACTTTCTGGTTTGTGCTATAGAAGTGCATGCTCATTTTTGCTATCTCTGACTTCACCCTATTTTGTACTACAAAAAAGCTGGAACAGGGTGTTTGAAATTCAGAATGTCTAAAATATCTAAAATTTTTTTTAAACAAATATATGTGCATATTTACTCAATTAATTCTCTATATTCATTTCAATCAGGAATGTTTTTGCCAGGGAGGAAAAAAAAAAGGAATTAAAAGCTTTTCAGTTCAGTTTTCTCAAAAAAAATCCCCAAAACCCCAGCAGATGGCTACTCTGGGCTCCATAAATGTCCTCGTCACTGTGCAGGACATCTGGGAAAGCTAAACTCCAGCAGTCTCTGTCCTGGTGGGGAATGGCAGGGCATCATGATTGCTATAAAGTGGAAGTGCAAGATCTGCTGAAACCATGTATCAATCAGCATGGCAGGGTTACCTTGGAGTCACTGACATGGAGCTCAACTCCTGGCTCCTTTAAATTTCCTTTAGGCTGTTGGGATGAAAACCTTATCACCTCAGAGCTTAGGTAATGGATTATCTCAGCTCTGCTGGGACATGAACAGAACGCACATCTTCATAAAGCATCTCTTTCTGAGCAGCCCAGTGTTTACTCTAAATGAATTTGGCCAAAAAGTCCCTGACCGCCTCCTCACAGGGGCTGCTGTGAGAATGGAGCTGCTATTTCTACACAGCTGCTGTTCTAAGGAAAAAAAGGCAGCAAAGAAGAAGGGCCCAAAGAGTAGCTGGGGCCTCTTGGATGGTGAATCAAACAAACACCACTGCTTGTTGAGCTGGTCTGGAGCACAGGGAATGCCTGACACACACACACCAGGGTGTGCCCAAACTCCATTACACACACGTGTCTATTAAGCTGTAGCCCACAAGGCAAAAGAATCATAAAAATGTCACTGAATGTTCTGGCTTGGAAGGGACCTCAAATATTAGCTAGTTCCCACCCACGTGCCTTGGGCAGGGACACCTCCCAATAGATCAGGTTACTCAAAGCCCCATACAACCTGGTGTTGAACATTTCCAGGAATAGGTGTTAAGATACAGTTATTAAAATTATTAGAGAGATGCTTCTGCCTGAATTAAGGAGCAAACAACACCATATGCTGAAGTCAATAGTACAGATTTTATGTAACAATAATATGAGGTAAAGAGGGAGAGATAGAAAAAAATAGGAAAAGGGGCAGGGGGAGAAAGAGAGTAACAGAGAGTCAGAAGAAAGTTCACCATTCTGTGCATGCTGATGGCATCCCATTGGTCCTCTTCTTCTGATCTTCTCAGTGGTGATGGTCACCTACACCAGAGGTGGGGGAGCCCACAAAACAGAGGCCAGTGGGTTTATGTTCATTCAGATTCAGGTGGGAACACTCAGGTGCCTCCCCTGGAGCAGGGAGTTTTACACTGGATAATGCGATACTTTGGATTAGGGAACACTTTGGGAATGTTTGATGGTTTATGACACCATCTAAGACACTACAGCAATTATGGCACATCAGCAGGGATGAATACCTTCAAGCTATGTGTGAATGTCCCAGTACTTCTTCTGAAGGGAATTTTCATAGTTGAGCCACTTGTGTAAGAACTTTGGCATGATAAAAAGCATTATCCACTTCCAAGGATTTGCCTCTTACCAGCCTCTTCCCTTACCTTGTTCAACACCCAGCTGTAGCCTCCAGTGATGAGTATACACACACCCCTCTGCACCTGGGCAAAATGGTCAATTGTTTGAGCCATTACCCATTAACAGTCCAGTCTCTCACAATGGGCATCCACAACTTCTCTGGGCAACCTGTTCCAGTGCCTCACCATCCTCACAGTGCACAATTTCTTTCTAATCTAAACCTGGCCTCTTTCAGTTTAAAGCCATTCCCCCTTGTCCTGACAATGTCCCTGTCACTACAAGCCCTTGTAAGAAGTCCCTCCCCAGCTCTGTTGAAGGCCCTCTTTTAGGTACTTCAAGGTGCTCTAAGATCTCCCTGGCTCCTTCACTTCTCCAGGCTGAACAACCCCAACTCTCTCAGCCAATCTTCACAGAAGAGGTGCTCCAGCCCTCTGAGCATCTCTGTGGCCCTGCTGTGCACTTGCTTCAACAGATCCACATCTTTCTTATGTTGAGACCCAGAGCTGGATGCAGTGCTCCAAGTGGGTTCTCTCAAGGGCAGAATAGAGGGGCAGAATCCCCTCCCTCCCTGCTGGCCATGCTGCTTTGGATGCAGCCCAGGATACACCTGGCTTTCTGGGCTGCAAGCGCACAGTGCCGTGTCATGTGGAGCTTCTCATCAACCAACACCCAAAATCTTTCTCTGCATGGCTGCTCTCAAGCCATTCTCTGCCCAGCCTGTATTTGTGCTTGGCATTGCTCTGACACATGTAGACAACCTTGCCATAGCATGACTGCATCACGAAGGACAGAAAAGGTTCTTTTCTCAAGAAAAAACAGGTGGCACTTATACTGGTTAGGGAAAAGAGAGGGAAAAGAAGGAAGATGGACTGGAAGTTCTACTGTAGTGTTTTAGCCACTATGTGGTTATGCTCTACTGTGACAGCTGAAGAAAGGCTCAGAAGTGAATGAGAATCCTCTGACAGAGCTTCCCGTGAACAGTTAATCCATTTCAAAAATATTATAGTCTTACATTCACGTGACCAAATGAAGGGAAAAAATCCTGAGCTGAAGAACATTGTTCATTAATTGAAAACCAACCCTCTGCTAGCTACTGTCAAAAGCAGCTTCTGGGTTGTTTTTTTCTGCAGAGAAGCTGCTGCTGGGACTTTGCCAGTTCAGCAGTTAAAGGTAATCTCAAAGAATCCCTCAGCAAATTGTAAAGCACTCAGGCTGAAGAACAACAAGGTGTTTGGGGACTGAATTGATTGTTTTAATTTGTGTAATACTAGGAGTAAGCAGCACTTAAAAATTATTCTGCTTAATTCACCTATTGCAGAAGCAAGATAAAACCAAGCCAGCTTTAATAAATTAACCAGACCTAAAAGTATTTGACTTTATCCCCATGCAGATAAGGAAAAGTGCAAAACCTGGCATCTGGAAAGCGCTGTTCTTACATTGTATATTTTATATACTAACAAGGAGCTAGGGGCATGCATTGACACAACACAGCAGTCAATAGGATCTGACTCTTTGCTGTCAGATCTGCTCCTTTTACTGTCTGGAAAAGAAGAGACAGAGGTCGTCTGAGTGCTCCCAAAGTCTCTAAAGATGGTGCCACAGTGCACCTACCTTCCTCCTTCACAGCAGCCAATACATTTCCTCTCACTTCACTTAACAGACTGTGACAAATGTGCAGATCTCACCCCAGAAGTGTTCAAGTAATTGACTCAAAGGGAAGAATAAATCCTTTCTTACCTATTCCCCACTTATATTTTTAACAGCACAGCCATCAAAATGCAGCAAATCAATTTTTCCCCCTTACTGTCTCTACTCTCCTTATTCAGAATATTTTTAGTTGCTCTGATTAAAAATTTACCTCTTAAGTACCACTGAGGACACAGCGTACGTCTTGATTACAGTTTTGTATAACTTTTTCAGCCTACCTATGTATCTTCCTTGCAAAGGAAGATGTGGAGCCATATCCTTCCTTACTTCCCTTATCTTTCTAACAAAAGAGAAATTTTAGTAACTAACTTTGAAAGACAACAGGAAAATAACTTTACTGTAAAATGCAGAAAATAGATTTTCAGAATGAAGACGTGAAGCCATCACACCTGATGGGATTACACAAGATACCTTACACAAGAGAAATATGGCATGCTAAGCTGAAAAAAACATTTGCAGGGCTTGCCCAAAACAAAGATAAACATCCTCAGCATTTCTGGATTCTGTCTTTGGTGCTGCATTGTAGGGGATAGATACTCACCCCTGGACTCTTATCCCTCTCCCTGTCCTCTTCATCAGGGACAACTTGGGAATGTCTCGTATCACTTCTACCACATATTCTACCATGTGTGATGAACCAGTACTTACTCTATTACTTTGTCCAGGTATGCTTTAATTACCATCCCTGGAATTCTATGTGTGTGCAGCCACAGTACTTATCTGAATGCCACCAAAATGTAAGACTGTATGAATGTAAGAATGTTTTCCTGGGATTCTCTGCATGGCAGAAGTTTTGATTTGCTTATTCATAGTGGGCAGAGACCCTTCTAGCTTTTGACTGCCATTCAGCCACCCTTTCTTTTTTCCTATGAAATTGGTTTCCTTTCCAAAACTGAAGAAGTCTTGACCACTGAAAATGAGATTACTTTCTGATTAATTACTTTCTGATTTAATTTCTGAAGGTCATTCGTATCAATTAGACAGCTTAGACAAGTTGAGTAGTAGAAGGCCGAAACTTAAAGATATGGGTGGTAAAACAGCCATTGCAAAAAGTAAGGGAAAAACCCCTTTCTTTTCTTCCTTTAGCATCAATGTAGTTCAAAACATTATCTTTTTTTTTGCAAATGTTTGTTCACTAATATGTTCCAAGGGGGAAAATGTCAGCTACAAATCCTCACTCATCATGTATTTGCACAGCAATGCTTAAAGGTCCTCAAAGATCTCCAAGGATTTGGAAGAAATAATTCAGTCAGGTAGCAAAAACAGTGCCACCGCCTTCCAGTGTCTGGTTACATGGCTCATGCAGCATCTGACAACTCCAGGCAAGTCACAGTGAACTCACTTCACACATCATGCACGGAGAAATATATTCCACCAACAAAATGTATGAAAGTCTAACTGTTTGAAGCTAAGGCATCAAGCAAAAATAGCTGCAATCTACAGGATGGACTGTGGAAAACGTTTTGCTCACTGCAGAGAGACACTTTTTCTCTATTCTGCTTGCCTTACAGATGGCCTGCTCCTGTTCTTGCCAAAACCACCACAGTTTCACTCAGTTTCCTTGGCACTTAGCAAAGGCACAACTTTTCCCTCACATATGCTGGCTGATTCTTTATATACCTGAGTAACAGGTGTGTTACAGCCATGTTTTGCATTTTTCATCTTGGAAGAAGTCAAACCCTGGCTGTGTCACACATCACACATTACCCAGTTTACCTCAGTGTGTGTTTTGGTTTTTGCTCAGTTAAGTTTACCTAAGATGCGTTGAAGCTGGAACAGTTCTTAATTACCCCGGCACAGAAACTTGGCATTCTCCTAAATTTGTGCTTTTCAGCAATGAGACTCCTTTCTGCTGGATCTCTAAACTGCCTGTGCTTCCCTAAAAGTTGTCTCAATATTTTTACTTTGCAAAGCAGATAACTGAGATTTACTTGGTTTCAGGCATCTCTTCCTTGCTTAAACAATTACTTGTCCCATGCTTTTTCCTGCCCTCACTTTCCTTTTCCTTGCAGAGAAATACATTTTCACTGCTAATACATACCATGACTACAATGTACTGGAGCATGGGTATCAGTTCAAAGCCCAATGAAACCTTGAAAGGTTTCTGAACCACTGAAAAGGCAACCATGCAGTATTACACAGACAGCCTCTATAAAGGACCTTAATTTAAAGACCTCTTTTTGTCTTATAAATTTGTTTTATTTGTATAAGATTTTTATTTTCAGATCTTTATAGTCCTATAACTAAGAAAAGTGGTTTAAGAAGGAAAGTAAGACTGCCAATTGTCCTAATTCCTCATGAAACTAGTATTTTTGAAGGATTAAAAAAATCTGATTTTGAATTCCAGAAGTAAATAACTACAAGCATGAACTTACTAAGCTGCTTGTAAGTAACTAACATTCAAAACAGCAGCACTGCAGGTTTTCCAATCCTAGACACTTTCTCCCCATCCTCCAGAGCAGATTCACTAGAAATTCAAGATAATGATTACAAGTACCTAGATCTTTAACATACAGATCCATAGCAACGCAGAGGATCTCTTATGTTAATTTCTGTGCCCAGAGGCTTTTCTGCAACACTGAATTAAAGAAGCCCCTGTATCATTCCCATAACAAGATGATTATCTAGGAATTAAGACTAAGTAGAAAACTCTTTTCAAAACATCAGTCTTCCAAAGCCTTTCGAAATCAAAGAAAATTACTTATGTGGCATACATCATCAGTTCTCAAAAGTTACATATCTGTACACATCCTGTTTTAAGAAGAAAGGGCAAAGTAACCATTATGTGACAGTCTTTATTTATGATTCTTTTTTAATGCACTAGATACTCTCCCTGGAATTACTGATTTTTAAAGGGACATTTAAAAATATTTCTTTTACTATTGTTGCAGGTGAACAAACTAAGAGGACTACAACACCACTTAAGCAATCCATTAGTGTCACCTCTCAAATTCTTCAGATACAAAGATGAGAATCTTTTCCTCCTTATAGTGTCCTCCAACATACTGGATGTCTGCTGAGTGAGGTTTTAAAGAACAAATCTAGTAAAATCATAAATCTGTGTGACAATTCTCTGTGAGCAATCAACCTTCCCATCTATTTGCAGAAGTCACAGAGGGAACTAGAGGTGTATTCCTTGAAGAGGAACAACTGTCATCCCTGGTATATGTTCTGGATGTGTCAAAGCATATCAAAGGAGAAAACACACATAGTAGAAACCCAGAGTAGTGAATCCTGCCCCTACCTCACCACTCTGCTTGTATGGAAGACAATATGCTTTGCTTCTCAAAGAAGAGAAGCATAACCTGTGAGTTGAACCATGATGCAGTGCTGCTGGTGGGCTGTCATGGTGTATGTGGATTTCTCCAGTAAGATGCCAAGAATAATCACAGAATAATATTGCCTCTGTTTGAGGGAGCAGGGAACAAGATTACTCCAAACTTTCAGACTTGGAAGAGCTGCTTGCACGACACACAGGATTTTCCCCTAAGAGACAATGTAATAACAAAGACAACTCCTTGTTTGGTATCAGTGAGGAGAATGTAGATAAAAAGTGGCAATGAGCACAGATGTGTTACACATACAATAAACATTCAGCATCAAAGAACGGAAGGCCCAGTTCCAGAGAGGGGTTCAACAACCCAGTTTTTACAAAAAAATGTTGATAGTATTGTATCAGAACCATCATGATAGAGACAAAAGGATCTGTGTGCAGAGCCTTCAGTGTCTATGTACTTGTGCTAACTGATACTTCAGTGCACTCCAAGTGACAATAAGAAATTATCTGTACCTGCAATAAAATTGCTTCTGGATTTCCCTGAAAGATACAGTCTGTTCTTTACAATGAAGAGTACTCATTATCTTATCCTAACCTATATTCCCCTTCTGGACACACCATCTTCAGTAAAGGGTTAAGATCCTTTTGCATGATTTGCATGTGAGAATCACTCAAGAATTAATGACTCAAAGCTTTAAGATGCCCACACAAATTTCATTTGCATTTCTGTTTCTTCACACAGCACAAACAGTCTCATATAACACCACACAAAAATGATAAAAAGGAAAAAAACTTCAAAAAATAAAAATACACTGAAACACCATGAAAAACAGGCTACAGAACAATCTACTCATCTGGCCTGAATCACACATCAAATTCAAAAGAACAATACCAAGGGTTAAATACCTGGATGTAGAGAGAAGAAAATAAAAAATCTACAGGTATTGGAGAACAACATGAAGCATTTTCCTGTCATCTTCAAAAAAGGTTTATCATCTGCCTTCCTACAGCACTTAAAAAAGTCTCAAGACAAATTATATTAAACCCCAGTTTTAGCAAGCTAAGTAGCCAGCTACTTCTTAATTTGGAAACAGCAAATTGAAACACAGTGCATATGTAATAGCTGATACTTGTCTGGTTTTGAGGCAACTGTTATTACCAGTTGGACAAATATCCTGTGCACTCCTTGGTCGTGTCAGTGCTGCTAAACATGTGGTGTTCTGAAACCTGAGAGATTGCTCAACAGCATATAAATAAGTTCCAGAAAGAAAGGAACAAGGATTTTTTTTCTCCCACTGGAACACCAACAATAGCATTCTGCAACAAACCAGTATTAGCACTGGCATTATAGGAAAGTTCTGCTAGTGTGTGAGGTGTAGAAGAAGAAAGGAAGAGAACAAGTAGACAAACAGCAGTCACTTATCAAAGAGCAGGACTAGAATATCAGACATGGTATGGACAGGAGTGCCAAGCACTGCCAGAGGTATTGAGGAAGGCAGTTGTTCACTATTGCTGCCTGTCAATAACTGAGCACAAAACGTTGAGGTAGTCTGGATACCAGAAGCTCAGTTCTAGCAGAAAACTAAACAATAGATAGTATTTCTTTTAAGTAAAAATTATTCTTTTTTGCTGTAAGAAGGTTTTGGAGCTAAAAAATGAAATGTGCAAACACTGTAAGACTCAAGAACTTCTTGGTATATGAACTAAAATATTAACAAAATATTTATATTGTGAGCACAGGAAAAAGGTATTAAAATTTTTACTTACTTTGGATGGGCAAATTTGTCCAGTAGAACAACCTTTTCTATCAAGTCTCCACCAATGGTTCGAACCAAATCATAGAAGTCATTCTCAGAGTATGTCTCAGAAGGCAGCCAAAAGGAGATGTCATTGATCAAAGGTGGATATCTGCTGAGTGGCTAAAAGAAATTAAAAAACATACCTTTATATGTGGCTGGATTGATAAGTATATCTACAACTGTTCTGAACTTACATAATACACAAAGTACACAGTTTAGAGGCTCTCTGAAATGCTGTCTGAAGTGCAAACTGACCCCATAAACAACTGAGATGGAAGATTTTATACTAGGAAATGTCTTTTAAAGATCTCATAACAACCTTGATTTATTCATTCAGAAGAAAAAGCTTGTTTTGTTTGCTAAAATCAATGTTTATGACCCTGAATACACTTTTGCATGAGAGCTGTTTAAAAGGAAGAGGTAATTGTAAGGTGATTTTTCACTGAGTAGAACTGCCCTTTTTAAAAGCATTTTTACACTTTTTGCAGATTTAAAACTTCTTATCGCATTTGGTTATAAAATTTATATGTGTTTTATAGGATTCTTATATTACACAACATGTTTCATTGTCGAATTTTTAAGAAAGTCTTTAATAAATAGACACCTTCTTATTAAAATGTTACAATAAGAAACACACTTTGGCTTAAAAAGAGGGATCAGTTCACTTTTTGGTGGTTTTTATAGACATCCAAACATCTACAATAACAACAAACTGCTGTTAACATAATTATTCATTCCACAAGTACACCAAGAG
>VZTN01020302.1:1319287-1443367 GCA_013400515.1 Erpornis zantholeuca | reverse complement strand
AAAAAAGATAATCAATATTCGAATAAGCTACATCTCCTCTCTTTTTTTAGCGAAAATGACTGTTTTCTTCAACTTAATTATTGTTTAGCCACTTAAAGTCTCGGAGAACTGTGAAGTTTAGTTCTGTCACCAGATGACACCCCACTGCCCAAATGATTGTCAAAGTAATGCTGCATAACACAAACTGTATAACTAGGGCTGTTCTCAAACTAGCTCTAGTACTGCTATTACTACAATTGAAAAACCCAACACACAAAACTGAAAAGCCTACAACAAACCCACCCATTCCCACATACAGTCTGTACCTAACCAATGTGCAGCCTTCCACTCCCATTAGCTTCATTATTAAGGGATTAATCATATCCGGAGCTAAGGATGTGACAAACAACATCAGCCCTGCCAGGACAGGGAGAAGTGTAAGCTTTAAAAGCTAAATGAAGTTGTAGAGCAGGGGTGAGTCTTAGCACTGACACTTAGAGCAGTACAGAACAAGTATTTAAACCATAAAACAGACTGTTAAAGTAAATTGTTCCACCCGCCTGAGAGTGATCCTGCTGTCATATGTCTCCACTGAAAAAAAAAAGGTGCTAATTCCCCTTATTAGCAGCAAATGTAGAGGACATCACACTGTCTTCCTATACCTACGATATAATAATTTTAATTTAATTGCTTTGTCTTAATTTCTTGCTTTTTAATAAACTCCTTTTTATAAGGGCTAACTGCCCTCAGAGTGAGAGGATACCTTAAATGGAAAAGCAGACTCTTGAATTTGTGCCAGAATACCTTGGGACAATATCTGGTTGAGGAATGTGAACATGACATTACAAGCCCTTCACTCATTTGGAAGGAAGGAGGGAACAGAACTGATTAAACTGACAGATTTCTTGGAAGAAGTTTGTGATTATCTTTCCCCCTACCTGGACCTCAACCAGCATATTAACGCTTTCACAACAATAACAAATAACTTAACAAAAATGGAAGGGGAAGCTGCAATCATCATAACCAGTTATAGAGGTCAAATATCTGAAGCACATGCTACTACTCTGTCCTTTCCCTTTTCATATCCTATATAGATAACTCTAATAAGGAAAATTAGAGCTCTTTGAACAGTTGCCTCAAAAAGGAACCAGCTAGAAGCAGCACATATCCTTGCAGCATACTGTTGTCAGTAAAAGATCCCAAGTTCTGTATTAGCTTTTTGATACAAAATCATGTCAATACAAGTGACAGGCTCCAGAGCACACAGTTATGGATCAGTACATCACAAAGCATTGTGCCTGACAATGACAGACTTGCTGAAATACAGTTTTCACTGTTTACTGGAAATAAATAGGTATATAAACACTTGTAACAGAAAATACCTAAAATTATATCAGAGACACACAATTCAATCATACAGTTTCATTTTTTTGATACAGCAGAACAGTCTTCGTTGGAAGTGTGTGGACAGCTGTTCCTCTGTATTGACTAACAGACATGGCTGTATGACTACAAATATTTCAGTGTTTTATGTGCACACAAAATTTCCACTTTTCAAAACATCTTTACCACACATATTGTTGTATTGATGTTATAGTTAATCCCAAGCATAAAGGACAATCTTGAATGAATGACTTTTGCAACCAGGGTAGTACCTGAACCATGTAACCAGTGAGAAATTATTGCAAAGCAAATTCCATCAGAATTTATAGAATAAGAGCCATTCTGCAATAGCTCTTAAGACCACACCAAGAGTAACCTGAGGTTTGATTTAAAATACCTCTCCCAAGGGAAAAATTTTTACCCCCATTTTTACCAGGTAAGTAAGCTTGGAAGAGTTAAATACCTTGTTCTGCTTCCAAATGAAAAAATGGTCATTCACTGACTGAACACCTCCAAGTTATTGATGTGCTGGAATTGTTCTTTTCCCCACTGTATCTCAAACCATTGCAGATCCAGTATGCAACAACACTGAGTGCGGGTAAGATTTGTTTTAATAAAATGTACCCTGAATAAAAACTTACCATAGTAAATGTCAAGAAATACTTACATTCACAAGCAGCTGCTATGAGACGACAAGCCAAATACGGAGGGTCACAAGAAGGGAAGAAAGGCTGAACTATGTAGTTAGCAAAGGTGATGGCAATAATTGCCTGACTAGTTGGCTCAACAATTAGGAGTGAGGTCCACAAACGAATAAAAGCAATGAAGCTCCCAAAAGACTCCAAGATATATGCATAGCTGGCTCCTGACTTTGTAATAGTGGTTCCAAGTTCAGCATAGCAGAGAGCTCCAAAGACTGAAAATATCCCTCCAATAGCCCAAATTATTAGAGACAATCCATAAGATCTGCTGTAGATGAGAACTCCTTTGGGAGAGACAAAGATACCTGAACCAATCATGTTGCCTACTATGAGGCTTATCCCATTTATTAAAGAAATTTCTTTCTTCAGTTGCATTGTATTTTGGTCTCCATCCTGTGTTCCACTAGCATCTGTCCTTTCTGATTTGTTGACGGGGCTGTATTCAGCCAGTGAAATCTGTGATTTTGTAAGATCTGTCCTTTCTGCCATTGTGGAACGACTGTGAATTCTCCACGACTCCAAATCACAATCTAAAACAAAATATAGACAGCTGAAATCATTATAATTTTTTTATCCAGGACTTTCCTGCAAAATCTTCTTTCCACCTTTTCACCCTGTGATTTACAAATATAAATTAAGACATTTCCTTTTGTTGCTTCATGTTTGGGTTTCTTTACATGAAGTCAAATCCATGCACAGTTAAACAGGAGAACCAACACAGACAAAGCAAGAGATAAATTACAATATAACTTAGGATGAGAGAGGAACTTCTGCCATTAGGAAAACAAACAAACAAAACTGTAGGAAGGACAGAATTAAGGGACACCTATTTTGAGAAGAACAGAAGAAAGAACAGAAAGAAGGACAGTGAGATGTTATAGACAAGGAAGCACCACAAGACCAAGATGGAAGTTCTACACACAAACATAGATGTATTGCAGTACTAAAAATATCAATCCAATGACTGTGCTTACACACATAATTTATGAATGATCTAGTAACATGTTATCAATGCACTGGGGGCTCTTGCTAAGGGCCATGGGCAGAGGTACTTATTCTGGAATGCCCTTGATCCAACCCTTGATTTCTAACTGATACTAGAGATCGTTCCCTCCTCAGAACTGTTTCCACATCTCACTGCCTCATTTCTCAGAGTTACCTAAAAGTACAGACTGTACATAAAAAAACTCATAGTAGTTTCAATCCAAATTCCTCCATTAGCAGCTGTATTTAACAGTATCTAAGGACACAGAAATTAACCTTTATCCTCTGCTTCAAAACTGTGTGGAAAAGAGCCACCTTCTTCTGGAGTCTCCAGATAATTCTCCCTTGGCTTCCAAATGCAAGTTACTGTTAGTAACATTTCTTAGCTCAAGAAGGCATTGATAATTTTGAATAAGACCCATTAGATCCGTTTTGCATAAATTTCAGATTACTAGCTTATCAGATGCATAAAGAATAGGTTCTACATAACTACCAGAATTATGACTATTCCTTTGCCCTGCCCCTGATTAAACCTTTAGTGTATACTTCAGCCATTTACTATAGATTAGAAAAAAAAATTGAAAGTCTGGGTCAATTAGAATAAAGCAGTTAATCTAGTTTGGGGGGTGGATTTTGACCTTTTTTGGGGGTTAATGCTAATTTTATGAAAGGTTTTTTAACTGCAACAATGAACTTGTCAACTGAGAGAACAAAAAACCCAAATATGGGAATTTTGGAAGGTCAACATGCAGTCACCCAAACTACATGTGCATCTAGTAACAGATGAACATATAAACTCTTGCAGGCACACCTTTCTGGAGAGAATACTCTTCCTTTATCATAAAGCCTACACCTGTATCCTAAAGCACAGAAAATCTGACCTGACGTCCCTGAACTAGAATGAAGACATGAAAATTATAAAGATTATTTTCAATCAATTAAAAAAATAACTTCTACTGAAATGGAGTACAAAATTGTTATTGAAACATATTACATCATTCATTCATCTCCAACTCATAAATCTTTAGACACTGTTCTTTTAAATAATGTAAAGTGAGATCCTCAGACTGTTTAGTTGGATGCCTTCTGGTTTATTTTTTCCCCTCAGTACTCCAGATAAACACTTAAAAGATGCTTCATTACTAAATGCACATCTTATCATTTATACAAGTCAACCACTAGTATCAGATACATTGGAAGACATCAAATTTCACACTTATAATTAGACCAAAATTTTTTTAACTTCCAGAAACTAATCACTGCCATTTCAGAACTTAAAAAGCTTGAGTGTTATAATGAGGCGCCTCCAACAAAATTAAATTAATGAGGAGAGAGGCATCCACACTGTTTCTACAGATGAGTGTGCCCAGAACTTCTAAGGAAAAGCAAAGTAAATTCATCACACCAGTTGTTACCTGTTCTCCTTGTTATTTACTCTTCCAACTATCTTGTGCCAAATTCATTTGCAACCACTTACCAGCTGACTTTCTGTTATTGGTGTAGTAGAGCTAAGTCTTCAAAAATACATGTGCCTTATAAATTCACAAGATTATTTGTTTGCTTTACAAGAGGAAGTTCAGTTATCTGTAAATGCATATAATCATTAATCAATTATAAATATGATGCAGTCATCAGAAAGCTGTGCAAATCAGCAGAACAAATAATCAAAGCAGATGTTTTCACGAGTAATTTGGCTGTAAGAAGTGGATTTAAAAGAACGCTTGTGACCCATAAAAATATCATTCAACTCCAAACTGAGTCTTTTCATTTCCATGCAAAAAACTCGGGACAGGACACTAGTTGCAAATGTTTTTCAGAAGGCAATTCACCCTGAACAAATGTCAGCGGAAGAAACAAGAATACTACAGCTATTATTATGACATCCAACTCCCATTTGAAAACATGTTCATTCTCAGCCCTTAGAGCTACAGGATAAAACTGCATAAATATGTTAAGAACGGATCGCAAATGTAAAACACCACTTTGGTGGTAACTACACAGCTTTATGATTTCTTACTCACATATCCTAATCATCATTCCCATTTCCTCCTTAACACCTTCCAAAGTACAAATCGATCAGGAGCATACACATTACTCAGAATACTCAAACACATTGATTATTTGATTTAAGTCAATTGAATAATTCAAATCACATCAAACTTGGTGTGTCAACGCCCAGCCAGTTTTGCACCAAGAGTAATCATGATTTACCTCATGGTCTGGAGTTCAGAGGTGCATTTAATTACCTGCGGCTACGGACTCAGTCAGTGTTCAAATGCCTCCACCTCAATTAGCAGCACGTGACTGCAGTTCTATACAGTTTTGTTACTGATGACCTTGACTGTTTCTTGTCCTGCTATCTCTAGCCAGGAAAGAACAATCACAGTATCTCTCAACCTAGCCTGTTTTGTTCCCCAATTCCCCTTCTCGCCCTGAGTCTGCTTTTGTTATTCCAAATTTTCGGAATATGCCAACCGCTATTCAAACACACACCTTCGAATGGTTTGTTTTATATGCTTTTTAAAGCTTTAAGGGCAGGGACTGCTTATTTGCCTGAGTCACATGATGCATTATTATACCACCTCTGAGAAAACCTCAGGCAGGTTTTTCCTACAGGTACTTCACTTAATCTTAAGTGCAACCAGAATCTGCAGCTTTGACCAATTGGAAAGAAAACCTACCAAGGAAGAGTTCCCTTCCCTTTCTCAAGCAGAGACTTGAGAAAACTGAAGCTATTTCAGACAAAAACCACATATGTTAAGGTCCATGATTCTGTCACAAGATCATTTTTTCAGTGGAAACAGAAGAGAAGCTTGGAGGAGGAAAAATAAACAGTATATATTTTCTAACCTACAATAATCCTAATGTACTACCACTAAAAATACTATTAGAACAGTCTCTAATGCTGCCAAAGCCCAGCCACGGGAGTGCTATGGCTAATGCAGGGCTCTGCCTTCACACAAGCGAACCAACACATGGATTTCCTCATCGCTCACCCTTGTGCAATACAAAGTCTTCAACTCTTTTTTTGCTGACCACTACAACTGTGAGGAATCTTTTTGCTGATATGTATAGATTGTGTTTTTAACTGAAATGACTCTGCTGTTGGTTTAGAAAGCTATGATATGAAACCAGGACAGAGTGACCTGAAACTAGGATCACTTCACTGTTTCACCAAAAAAATGTATTCTGGTAAGGCCTATCACACCACAGGCAGGTACCAGAGGAGCTGATGAAGGTTAACATGCAACTAGCAATGTACTAACACTGCATTACAGGGTGGACCTCCTTTAAGGGGAGGGAAAGAGGAACCATCTGCCAAGATCCCCTTTCTCCCACTGAGCAGAACAGTTGTCAGTTGTTCGACAACTCACCTGGGATGAACCTGTGAGTTAATGACCAAGGTGAAGTACCAAACTGCTAAAAGCTTACTGTGTTTGCTGTGCTTTTATACAATACCCACTCAACAGCAAAGATTTCTGGTGTTCTTGCCTCTGTCTTCCCTAGTTCTTGATTGCATAAAAAAATCTCTAGCTTCATATACACGCTTTGGCTATTCATATATACTAGATACTAAGACTCCTATTTCTGAACACAGAGATTGGTCCTATGAGCAAGATTCAAGATTCCTCTATAGAAGCAAACAGCATCAAAGTCTTCAGGGAGTTAAGCACCAACAGAGCAAAGTCCCAGAAATGCTTATTCATGGCAATGTATATATTTAGACACCCCACAGTCTAAACATTTACATGGGAAAGGCTTAGAGTTTGTCTAGGAAATGTTTTTATTTTTTCTGGTGAGAGAAGAATCACTGCCCTACCATACATACGCTAAACAGACAGGAAGCCCTTGCAAGAAAAGCAATTCCCAATGTAAAGATCTAATCTGTTCAACTAAGTCTTTTATGCTTGCATATACAAACATTTTTAGCACAATAAAAAAAAATCCCACAAACAAACTTTTGATCACATAGAACTGGTTGTAACACCCATTTTTTTTTAAAAAGAAGATACATTTATCACGTAAAAAGGTATGAAAGAGAAGTTACTGTGTCAATTTTTTTCACTTGATAATTTATCAGTATGGTCGTAAGCCATATTTTAATATTTTTTCATGGTTTTCATTATTTTCGTACTTCCAAGGGAAAAAAAGGAAGTAAGTTCACAACGGGAACTTTGTGGTAGACAGTTGACTTAGGCTGGGAGTGCACAAAGCTGCTGCAGTGAGAGGAACATCTGGTGAAATTTATACAATAAGCCCCAGATAAAGACAGAAGGAAAAATAATAGAGCTTGTTAAAGTAGTTCACCTTATTTTTCATGCTGGGGCAGAAAACCTCCCAAAAGAAGGGAAAATAATGCCAAAAGGCACATGCTTACAGTCGCACCTACACCCATGTGTACTCTTTAGGTGGAACTTACAGCCGCACCTGATCAGATCTGTAGTTAAACACGCTCCGTTTAAAAACACGCAAAACAATCAAAACCACTACCAAACGCCAGCAAGCAAAGGCGTGCTGGCCCGAGGGTCTCACGAAGCCCACTTCAGTGCTCTGCGACAGCCCGCTGACAGAGCAGTTATAATTACCTCCACCCACCACCGAAAAGCACTAAAGGAACACGTGGCTTCACAAAGCCACCCTCGAGTCTCCAAAGCGCGACTCCAGGGGCTGTCGCCGCCGGCCCGAGCCCATGAGGAGGTCCCGCCGCAGGAGAGAAGGGTCATTTGGAGAGGTGTCATTCGGACTCTCGGTGGCCGCTCCGCTCTCCACAAGCGGTGGTGACCCCCTTTCCCCTTATAAAAGAAGCGAGGTTCACACAGGTTTCAAGCCTTGGGGACAGCCCCAGGAAGGAAGCAGCTACAGGCACCCGCCTCAAACGAGGACTGTCACAGCTGGGACATCCTTTAGCGACAATACAGAAACACACGGCATTTATCTTGCTACCACCGCACACTTGCAGCCGCCCGGCTCGCCAAGGCCGCCGCCCCAGATGCTGCAGGGCAGGCGCTGCTGCCGGCAGCCCCTGCGCTGAGACCGCTCCCTGCCCGCCCTCCCTCAAGGTGAAGGGAGCTGAAGGAAACCGACGAAGAAAGGCGAAACCCCACCCCGGCTGTCCGGCCGGAACCGCGTTACCTCCGCTCCCGCGGAGCTGTCTCGGGATGCTCCCCGCNCCGTCGCCGCCTCCCCGCCCCGCCGGCCCGGGATCGCCGCCTCCAGCACCGCCTCACCCCGCCTCCGGGGAAATCCGCTACTTTCCGCATGCTCGCCCCGAGGGGGAAGCCGCAAGGGGCCCGCCCGTGCCGCAGGGATTGCGCCGGACCCCTCGGTACCCGCTGGTGCGGAGGGAGGTGTTTGCAGGGCCGCAGCTCCCCCCGGCCCCGCGGAATCCGCGTCGGCCCCTCCGCTACCGGTGGGTGAGGAGAGCCTCGATCGCCTCCCCCGCCGCTGCCGGAGCGGGGGACCAGCTTCCCTCTTTCCCGCCAGGGCAGGATGGAGAGGAGCCTTAGCGCTGACGGTACGGGAACGGCGCCTTTCCTAGCCCGGGCTGGGGGGCCCTGCCCTCACCCCGCGGTCCCTGAGGGCCTCGGGGACACGGAGCTCCCGTGGAGCCCCGGCGGACGACGCTGCACAAAGTTATATCCACATGAGTTACACCCGAGAGACCCTCAGGCTCGAGACTGAGGGTCCTGAGAGGGTGGAAACCCTGAAATTAGTGATGTTTTGGGTTTCTACTGCCCAGGTCGGAAGTGTCAGTCACAGTGGGTATGGAAATTAAAATGGAACAGTACCGTTGGTGTGTTCCAGCCCCCAAGAGGGGCATAGCTCCTCCAAAATTTGGCTCCCTTAAAATTCTTCTAATGGACCTCCCAGAATCGGGAGTAAAAGTGGCCCATGGTGCCTGAATATAATAGTAAGGAACTGGCTGTTCAGTAGACTTATCTGGGGTAGTGTAATGAAAGCTTTCTTGTCTTCCCCTAGCAGGTTAATAGTTTTATCCTGTTTGAGCCAGCGAACCCCAGGCCACAGCCCCCTTTAAATGTTCTTTTATTGCCTTTTTGCTGCTCCCTGCGAGGCAAAGGGATGGTCAGTGTGTGGAAAGACAACAGGGCTCAGGTGACAGGATAGTCTCACTTGAAACAATTTAATTACTCCTTCCTCCCCTTTTCCATGGTTATTATCCACCTTCTGAAACAGATAAGTCAGAGGTGAAGCTTTGCAAGAGGGTCAAAATCTTAGGGGCAAATAAAAATTATAAGTCTGTAAAAGAAGAGAGAAAGTCAAACTATGCACTGTAATACCCATAAATGTGCTTGTAAATGCAATAGTGAAGTCCAATTATATTGCCACAAGGCTTACATTTCTGATTTCCATCCTACTTCCTCTCTCAACGGTTGTGTGTTTTATCAAGGAGTTGTTTTCCTTCATTGTCCCAGAGACAATCAGGTTACCAGGCAACTGCTGCCCTCATCTATATCTCCAGATATTCATTACATTGTGTTTGGATAAAAATTAATTAAGAAAGTATTTTTGTTAGAAGTTGGCTTTTTAAGTGCACATAGGGAAGATAATTACATTAGACTTTATTTCTAAACTATAAAGCACCTAGCAAAACAAACTCTCGTTTGCAGGAGCCTGATCGTCTCAGCTCTTTAATTAAGTTTATCTCAACTCTTTGTTTGGCTTTTGTCAATCACTAAACGATACTAAATCTATTACCTGCTAAAGCTACTGACAGTGCTGCAAAGCAGCAAACAAAACCAGTCTGATGCCTTCTGGAAGCTTAACAGCCCTGAGAGGTGACTTCTTTGTTTTTAAGCCACTTGTAGAGCACTGACAGAAGATAAAAATGTAGATGACATACCCAAAATATAATCAAATTCTTACAATATGAAACTGATTGTTGTTACAGAGATAATATGAACCAGAAAGCAGTCATTAGATGGTAATAGTGTTTGGTCATTGCTACCAATGTGCTAGTGCTCTGTGTTCTGTAGTACAGGATTTTCAGGTAGATAGATTTGCAACAGTCTTGCACATTAATCAAAAAGTGAATTGAGTGTGAATGTAAAAGATGCAGCTGATTTCAGTTGTTGCTAGACTACCTTTTAAACCCTCTCATGATTGAATCTACCGAAGACAGCATTCACTCCTCAAAAATATGGACTCATAAAATATGAGCTAATTATAAAATTGCCTTTAGGAACAAGAAATAGATGAGAACTGACAAGACATAGAAAACAAATTATTAGGCATATACTGGAAGTATAGAGAATGACATTTTACTTTAGAACTTAAAAAAAATATTTATTAGAAAAAGTGCTTGTTTGAGGGTTTCAAAATAGAAGTTCACCTTCTGAATTATGAAAACTCAGAACACTGTAGAGGTTGGTATGAGAGATCCAAGTTAGGACAGCATCATAAGGCTAGACGATGCTTCTAAAATGTTTGCAAGTGAGCAGAAGCAAACCTCAGAGTGATCATCCAGCTAGATATTTTTGTCCATTTTGGTAGGGTTCATATTTTATAAATAACTTTTTCCATTTTACTATGGAAATGAAATGTAAGTCTGGACTCGTTACTTTATTTCTTCTCTTGTTACAGATTACATAAATTGTATGGCTCATCCCTGATGCTCCATAAATGGCCACTGGTAAGTTATGTTTATACAGGAGCGTGTATTCTCTAAGTGCTAGCAGACAAAAAACAGCTAAAAAAGATTTTGTTTCCACTAGGGTTTTATCTGATGCTAATTTAATCAAGTTAAGATCTTATCTCCTTTAGCTGATGAGAACAAAGTCAGACTGAGTTTTGGTTAAGTCTGTGAGTTTTGCCCAATCTGCTTTTCTGTGTCTGACTAATACTGCCACTTAGATACATCTTAGAAAATGTAATTCAACTCAAAAAGCTTGAAGAATAAACTGATTAAATACCCCTAAACAAACCAAATTGAAATGGCATCAGATTACAGGAAACCAAATCCACATGATATTCATTAAATGGTTTTAGAACATAACAAAACCAAGATAAAAATTACTATTGAATCTAAGTGATTTTGGAACCTTATACATCAGCTTAGTGCTTGTTCACATGTTCATTCTGGTGTGCAGGGGGAGTTTAAGCATATCTTTACAGCATAAGTCCCCCAAGAATGTGTTGCTGATGCATTTAATTCATGGAAGAATGAGCATGTGCTGAGCTCCTTAAGGGTCGGCATTGGAGGGCTGCTGTGTATATGTAAGCAGTACTCATTGCAGCTTGGAACTTAAGGCACTGACTGTGATGAAGGTGTTGCTTCCAGCCACGTGTTTGATGGTTTATGTTGGCCCCATTTAAAATTCTACCATATAGAGTGAGTCCTGGGACCACTTTGATGTTTGTTTTGCAATGTACGTTCTGTGGTCACAGGAGTTATTCACAGGGGTCATGAAATCATTTGGGACAGTAAATCTCTGAGTTTAGCCAGATCCCAGCAAATGACAATTTTTATAAGCACTTAAAAACAGAGATTATTTTTTGGTAGGTTTTCAACCTTAATAATTTCAAACAATAAACACAGTGTCAACCAATTTCAGGAGAGAAATAGTTAAAAAATAAGTGTAAGTGCACCTGCTTCTTTTCTCTGGTTAGAGCTGAGCGATTTTGTTTACAAAAACAAATTCACTGATCCTTTGCCCTTTCTTTTTACCATCATCTTTCCATCATACAAATTTCTGCTGTGGGTGGTTTAAGCAGAGTAAATGTGATTACAAAGGAGAGTGACTACGAGCACCAAAGTGCTAGGCAATTAAATGAAAAGGTCTAATTTTAGGTTTCTATATTTACCTTCAGCTCCTAGCTGAATGTCTCCTCCTGCTCCATGGCCTTCAGCATCTGATTGGCTCTGGCACTTTCCCAACCCCCTCTGTAAGGCAATTCTGCTCACTAAGCTGACAGAAAACAATACTTTTGATTTTTTACTATCACAATCACAAAAGTACAAATGTGGAGTAAGCTAGGAGAAGAGAAGGAGGTAGTGGAAAAAGCCCTTTAAGAAACAGAAACTGTGAGATGTCTCTGTCTTGTCCAACTGCAGTTATTTAAATTCTCTGAAGATTAACCTTAGTCCTTCTTTTATGGAAAACTTAGTTCCTCTATATTTAAGTTTTTTAAAACAGACTGTAAAATAAGCTTTGACATCCCATCTGTTAATTTTGTTTGTCCTATCTGGTTCTGTTGCCTTTCAGGTACCTTTTTCTTTTCACTGCCTCATCTACTCTCACTAAAATTTATTATTTGCTTATACATACCTTTGTTGCACATAATTACAAGCTGGTTTTGTTCAGTGCTGTCCATGCTGCAAAGCAGAAGTGGGAATAGATACCTTCTAAAACATGGACAAGTTTTCAAATGTTACCTTTGCTAGAAGGGCAAAGAAACAACAGCAAAAACAATCCCATCTTCTGATATATTTCAAAGGTCTCTAGGACAATTTTATCACTATTTTGTTTACTGTCACAAATTTTATAATTTAATTTTACATTTCTCTTGCTCATGTAATTTTATCTATTACAAGGGGAATGAGCAATACATCAAGTTTTCCCAGTCAGTTTGGGGGGTTTATTTGGAAAAAATAGTCCCTTGTACCTATACTTATGAGTGATTATGTGTAGAAACAAACTAAGGAGGATTTGTAGCTGTAAAAAATAACATCTTAAGAATAAGTATTTTTTTCTTGTTTCAGGTCCCAAATTAGTATGTGGGTACTATGATTGAAGAATATGAAGTCCTTAGTTATAATAATTGTAACCCAGTTCAACAGCATCTGAATAAATTTCTTCTGGACGAGGCAGTTTAAAGACATCTGTTGGGTTGGGTTGTTTTTTGATCTTAAGTAACTCTGGCCTTCTGATACAACTGCTCAGACTTTCTTCAAAATGGCAAAGTTCCTTTCTGTTATAGATTCCCCTGTATTTTTGTCAGTCTTTTTTTGATATACTTGTGGTACCTATGTCTCCCTTTCTGATTAAAAGCAGGAGTATGGAAGCTTGGAAGATTCTGATCATACTCAGCAGTAGTTATATTGGCACTCTGCAAGGAGCAGGTTACGAGAGGCTGAAGCCAATGTCATCATTTTGTTTATATTATCATGCTGATTCCAAACTTTGCCATTTAAATACAACCAGATGTTCCTTAGCAGCTACTTTAAGTGCAGCATGCTACAGTAGAGCCCCATCAGTGCTGATCCCACTCTTCCGTCTTTGCTTTTACTGCACTCCTGTTGCTTTTCTCTTAATTACTGAATTACCCTGAAATGTTTGTACAATATTAATAAACTTGGACCTTTAATAAAAGTTCTTTGCCATTTTATTCAGAGAACTTATAATAACACAGTACTTTACAGTGTAGGAACAATTGTTGGATGAGCAGATAGTAAGGACAGCCTTTATTCCCTAAGCTTCCAGACTTCTGCAGGATCCTGTAGTTGTATTTGATGCAAATTAAGGTTGTCTTTAAAGGTAAAGTTTTCCAAAACAAAAGTCCCAAAGACCTTTCTGTATAGATTCTACACAATGTGTGCTATCAAATTTGCCAATGCATGTTGACCTGGTACATTTTGCTTCTAAGTGGAACAGACTTGTGTACATGAGGTAAGAGTGACATATAAGTTCTAATTCAGAAGTTTGTATAGCAAGCCTTGTAAAAGAAAGAAAAACATGTTGTTTCACAAATATAAGATCAGAACACCTTTGAAGTTTTCACTCAGTTCTTGCCCAAGACTACATGTTCCATGAGGAAGATTTCTGGAATGTCTCACTATTTAAAAGTACACCTTAAGAATTGAGATGTAAAATATCTTAATTCTAATAGAGTTGTTAAGATTAGGGATTTATTGCCAGTCCATTTGCCTTTGCAGTAAATAGGATAGCCCTATTAATGGGTTTAGTCTTTTTTCTGCCAGCATAGTTGTTCCAATTTCAAATCCATTCTTTGCTAATATTAGAAGGCATCCAGCCCTAAAATTAAAATGGTGGTTGACTTTGCTAACTTTTCAGAAATGATTTCTCAGCAGGCTATTAGTGAGTGTTTTGCTCTTTGCTCCTTTGTTCCCCACTTGGCTTTTGATTACTTGGTCCGTACAGTGTCCCACAGAGCAAATCACAGTGGACTAATTAAGAACTACCAAGAGTTTCCCAAGTTATGCAAGATCCCCAGAACTATGAAAAGCCTTTTCAGCTTCCCAGTCACATACTGTGAAGTGCCATAAATCAAACTTCTGAAAACACTGAAAGCTGTGCTTCAGACACCTGAAGGTATACTTTAGTTTCAGAAGAAGGTATTTACTTTTCTTAAAGTTTGCTCCTGCGTTTTTTAGTACTATTTTTTCTCAGTTGAAATCCCACAAGGTATGAACATTCTGTATACCAGTAACATTGTTTTAATGAGACATGATCACTTATTGGTGACATTGGTGACATTGTTGTCTTTACTTCTACATGGGTCTGGAAGAGTAAGTGAAGTGAGAGCAAACGCTTGGGCTTCAGTGTTAGAGCTTAGGCAGGAGGATAAAGGAAATTAAACCTTGTGTGTCATATTACACTTTGGAGGTCAGGGAGTTATTTTTACCTCAGTGTCACTAGTGTGGGAAAATGTGGAAGACCTCAGCTTAACTGAGGTTATAGCTGAAACTATAGGAGATGGCCTAGTTATTTGTTAAGATGGGTCATCATCTTAAGTGTCATCTCCTGCAACAAACTTCATGGTTGGAGTCCTCAAAGTGTCCTCACCCCACACATTGGTCACTTGGTCATGTAGGTTGCTCAGTGTCACACTACATGAACAACTCTGTATTCGTCCTTACTACAAAGAACAAATTTTATTACTGAAGTGTTGTATCAATGGTTACTTTGGATTATTCTATGCTAGAATGACATACATTGTAGATAACCATGAGGTTGTGTCATTAAAACAAAACCCAAAGATTTATATTACGTGGTTTTTCTGAAACAATTGGCTCCATTGCATGCTGTTGGAGTTAAATCCAATATATAGCATACAGTAAAATTATGGCTCTGAAATTCTGATAATTGCCAATTATTTTGTTCCTTACAAAGGTTTCTTTGTCCAAGAAAAACATCTGTGATTAAATAGCCAGCTGTAAAAACAAACAAGAAAAATCCTGTCTACATGCCCAAGCATATCTTGAAGTCTCAAATCTGGAGTGCACCTTTCCCTGTGCAGCTGTGTCTGTGCACAGTAACTGGCAGAGTTAATTGGCACTGTTGTAAGCAGGAGAGGCCTGGCCACAGGCCAGGTGCTCCTTCTCCTCCTTCTCCTGCTACTGAAGATGGACATAAAGAACATTGAACAAGAAATGACAGCTTTCACTGATGGGGTCTAATTTGGGTGAAGAAGCTGACAGATACCATCAGATTTAAACCAAAATAAATCATCTCAGACCAGCTAAGAATGCAGTGGACTTGGCAGTGTTAGGTTTACAGTTAGACTCAATGATCTTTAAGGTCTTTTCAATCTAAATGCTTCTCTGATTTTAAGGATTAATTAAATTGCTAGATTGACATGCTAGTAAATGGAATACAGGAAAACATTATTACCAAACACATTAAAATGCAACAGCTGACGAGTTAAAATGCTATTATATATCTTATAGAAAATTAAATGTAATTTTAGTTTTGAAAGACATAATATAAAACAGCCTCCAAATCTTTCCTCTCTTGTATATTTCATGAATTCTCTACCTAAGTAAGAGTTTTCTGTAAACAAATAAATCTTCAGGTTTGAATACCAGCATATGATTGATTCCAGTGGTGAGAAAAGGTTTTAGCCAGAGTTGCCAGGCTGCATTTGAACCAGCTCTGCAGGAGTCAGAGCAGACTGGAGGAGTGGAGCAATGCCTTGTTTTGCAGAAAGCTTCCCTGAATTGAAATATTTCTTTGGCTATAAATCTTTTAGTCTCATTCAGGGTTTAATTAAACCTGTCTGAGACTGGCATTCTATCAGAAAAACAATCACATTTCTGTGTGAGGTCATACCCGTTCAGCACAAGCAACGACCTAATTTTTTTTCTATTATTTTGTTTGCATTTTGACATTCTATTTCAGAAAGTGTTGGGGTTTTTTTAATGTTCCTGTAGTTTCATGCAAAAAGAGGGAAGAAAATACATTAATGCAAAGTGGCTCTCTCAGCAAACATTTAATGGATTGACAGAAACTTTTCTTGATAAAAATTGCGTTTTAACAAAAATGGAAACATTTTCATTGTAGTTGAGAGAAGATGACCGACCATGATCTGCTGAGAAGCAAAAAGTAGGAGAACCTTATTTTCTTTAGAGAATTCATGGCAACACTCTAAAGGGTGGAAATAATCTCCAGGGCACTTTAATTCAAGTTATCTCTATTGCATTGCCCTAACAGCTGACTTGCTAACAGGCCCATGGCTTCACAGGTAGGTGTTAGTGGAATAAAAGTGATTGAATTACAGGGCAGTTATAAATATTCATGTTATGTAGCTCCCAGCAAAAATACATTAACGTTTTCCTTAAATTGCTTTAGATGTTTATAGTTTGCGTAAATAAACTGAACAGGCTGAGGGAAAAGGTTTAGCAAATCACTGTTGTTTGCATTAATTTTGTCAGCTAAAGAACTCTTGATCAGGTAAAAGAAAGTTCCATGACTATTGCTAATTTCTCTGGGTGTGGGGAAGTTGCCTGTCTTCATGATGGCCTTTAAATCTTTGTTAAGCCCCTGTTTGAAAGCCAGTCCAGAATGACAAAGCAGAAGAACAGAGCAGGTATTCTGTTTCCTCACTGCATGTTCAGTGCCTCTGCCCCAGACTCTTTCGTGTCCCCTTCATCTCCTGTTTGCTAGACCAAACACACACAATTTTATCAGCTTGTCCTTAACATTAGGTTTCCTCACTGCTTATCAGCTTTCCTCTCTTCTGGGTTCTCCTCAGTCCATGCTCAGAGCTGAGCACTGTTCTCCTGCTAAAACACTGCCTGCACAAAGTGGCAAACAATCGTTCCTTTGGCACCTTGCACACACAAGTGAACACAGCAGGCACTCACCTCACTGTGTTCTCCTTCCAGTTTCCTCTTCTTTTGTGACAGGAGGCTATCACAGCACATGGAAGTGGCATAAAAGCAAATTTCTTGGGAGCATATTTTGCAGCTGTTACAAGGCCAAAAGTCTCATACGATTGGGTTTTTTTGTATTTTCCAGGTGTATTCCTTAGCCACTTTTCTCATTCCCTCTCCCCCTGCCCCAACCATTCTAATGAACTGAAAAAAAAGCTTTGAGCCCTTTTCGGCCAAAGGACAAGAAATTGAATGTTAGTAGTCATTCTGTTAACTAATATGGCACTTTTTTCATGGTATCTAAAGAAAGGATTAACTGCACAGAACTTTTTGGAGTACAGGCAGGTTACTTCTGAAGGGGTGAAATTCAGGCATGCTTTCTGCTTGTATGAATATTGCTTTTGCTTTGTGGAAAGTTTATGTACAGAAGCTGGAAATAGGTACTGAGATACTTTTGAATGTTATCACATTTCAAGGGGTGAACAAGTTCTTATTCTAAATTAATACCATTTAATTCATCCTGGTTGAAGAAGTCCTTTTACCTGATGCATGTCTTCCCTGAATGAAAGGTCATTTTTAAAGCCCAGGGAAAATGCAAGTTTGAGGCTATAGATTTCTGTAATATTACTTGGCATGTATTCTTGGCAAAGAGAAATAAGGCAGGAAATAAAATACTGATCACAAGTTTTGTCAGCCCAAGAGCTGGAAATAGTATATCTGATCTTCTGATCTACCATTTTTGCTGGGGTTGTAAGCAAAATGCTTACAATTAATATGTTCTTGCAGCTTGCTGACTTTATTGTAACCCAAATAACTCATTAGATATGTTCTTTTCAGACCTTGTCAGGTAGTTTAATTTATGGTGGATTTACCTTCAAATTCCAGGAGTTTTGTTTAACTCAGCTGACATACCATCTGTCAAGTCAACCATGTGCTCAGTTAAGGGAATGTAGTTCCAGGCAAGCCATGAAGGGATTGCTTCTCTAGAAAAGGAACAAAATCAAACTATGCTAGGGCCTTTTGAGCATGAGTAAAGTGTTTTGCAAAGGGGAGGAGGGCGGGGCAGGGCTGTTTGCAGGAAAATAGTGAAAGAGACTATAGTGCAAAACAAGATTTCCTGAGGCATAAGACCCCAGCAGTTCTGGAGACAACATGGATTACTGGGGGGAGCACAGTTAATAGCTGTATAGCACTGAAATCAATTAATAGCAATAAAGAAACCTAAGTTTTCTCTGCCTGCCTTGAAGTTTGGGTCCTTCCCTAACATACCAGGCCCACAACTATTTATTTATGCACTTAACCTTCCTTACAAATCTTCACATGTGATGCTCAAGTGACTAAACCTGGGCAAGCATGAAAATGTTACAATGTTATGTAGGATTCAGATTTGAAACAATAAAATAACAACCCTTGAGGTTTAGAATGTTTTCATTAGTGCTTTAGGTTTTGTACATTTTGGACTACTTATGTGGTGTAAAATTCTTCTGTATATGTTAGCAGTCTGTTCATGCATTTTTTGAAATTTTGTAGATTAGCAGTTTATGAATATGCACTTGTTATTTTCCTCTGATGTTCTCTGGAACTGCTTTTAATAGGCACTGATAACAACTTTTGAGTGGTATTTATAGCTTTGCTTGCCTTGCTCTCTACTGGAAGGACTAATCTCTTAAACATTTCATTCCAGTACCTCAGATTAATTTTCCACAAATCAACTTCAAACAAATTCCAGTGCAGATATTCTTACATTGCAGAAACTATCACATCTCAGATAAAAGTATGGTGTAGATAGGACAAAGGGCAAGGGACAGTCATCTTTTTGCAAATCAGCAAAAGATAGCTGCAACCAGTGTCAAGAAGAAAATTACATTTCAGTAAGTTAGAAAAATAAACATCTGCCTACTCTACCTGCCAGTCCTTTAATAAAGTTAAATAGCTTCATAAAATTTGTACAACTTGTCATTTTTAACATCTCTTAACTCTAGGTTTGTCTTTCTGAGTAACTGCAACAGCTTTACTGATCAATTTATGATCAGTCCTGAAGTGAGTTTGTTTTATTATTCTCCTTGCTGTTTTCTAGAGATACCCATGTTTTAATTCCTTCCTGCAACTCTGGTTGTTCTTCACATTCAAACCTTGTTTCTTCCCATAGATACAAAAGAACAGTTTGATTCTTCTATCTTTACTCCTGTTCAGTGCCATTTATTCTACATTGTTTTGTAATATCAAGGCAACTGCGGGAAACAGAGGTGAGGACAATAGAAATCTTAGCTAATGAACAAGCTTGGGCAGGAGCAAAATACCATAAGCTTCCAGCAGTTTGATATTTCACACCAGTGATCAACATGAGACTTTTTTAAACAGCCCACATTACAGGGGGTATGTATGTATGAGAGAAAAAATGGTGCTAGTTCTAGGTCACTGTATTTTGGTTTTGTATCAAAACTTTTTATGTTAGCAACAGTTTCGCTTCAGCAAATGTGCAGCGTCCTTTCAGAAATACTGCACTGGACAAGGAGTTAACTTGTGCTCCCCACTATTTTGATGCCAGTTCTTCTATTAACATTAAAGACTGGGCTTAGGTTTGACATCAAATTATATTCTCAAGTAGGCAGCTGCTTCTAGAAAAGAGCCAAAACTGTTTCTGTGTCGAAAATACAATGACAAAAATTCAGCGTAGTCTGCCAGCCAGCACATCTTTCACAGGAGTATAAAGTATCCAGCAGAACAACTAAATGGAATGATTGTGAAAGCTGATATTAAGTTTCAGCAGTATTGCCAGTTTCTCTCTTAAATGTCTGTAACTATTTCCCACAGGCGTTTATCTGTTTTACTGAGTATTTTATGCTTTCTAAACAGGCAATACACCATGACAGCAGTTCCTTTCTTCACAAGCAAGACATCCCTTTTTTGCAGACTGTTGAAATTTCCCATTTAAAGTGCAGATTGAAAAAAAAATCAGCTGTGAAATGGCTGCTTAATAAGCAAGACTATTGTCAACATAGTCTGATAGACATTGCTTTAATTGTAACAATATTTTAATTCAAGGCAGTCTCAAAGCTCAATGAAGTTACATAAAAAAAATTAAATTGTTTATTGTTCTAGCAGCGTCATAGCTGGAAATTTTGATGTAACAAATTTTTTATCTCTTAAGTGTGCCTAGACAACACATCGTTACTGCATTTAAAATTGCAATCAGCCAAACTACTGAATTCAATGAGAACTATGAAACTGCAGAGAGAACAAAAGCAACATAAAGAAATAAATAACATGGTTTTGTATTTGAAATACCTGTAGATGGTATAACAAGTTTTCATGTTAATCTGGTGCCACGAAGCTCAAAGGAATTCTACTGGGTCTTTAAAAATCCAGCACCTTAAATCATTATTTTCATTATAACGAAAGTAATCTTATTACTTCCCTTTCAAATTATGCTGATTTTGGCTGGGGTAGAGTTAATTTTCTCCATAGGAGCTAGTATGGGACTGTATTTTGAATTTGTACTGAAAACAGTGTTGATAATTCAGGGATGTTTTGTTATTGCTGGGCAGAGCTCACACAGAGCCAAGGCCTTTCTGCCCCTCACCCCACCAGGGAGGAGGCTGAGGGTGCACAAGGAGTTGGGAGATGCCAAGCTGGGACAGCTGACCACAGCTGGCCAAAAGGATACTCCAGACCATGTGCCATCATGCTCAGGTAGGGAAGAAGGAGGAAGGGAGGGATGTTTGGAGTGATGGAATTTGTCCAACCATTCTATGGTGTGGAGCCCTGCTTGCCTGGAGATGGCTGAACACCTGCCTGCCCATGGGAAGTGGTGAATGAATTCCATGTTTTCCTTTGCTTGTGTGCAGCTTTTTCTTTACCTGTTAAAATTGTCTGGATCTCAACCAACAAGTTTTCTCACTTTTCTGTTGTGGAGCATAGTTGTCCGCTGGGGTTAAATGACAAATGTTCTTTTGAGTATCCTGTGTGAGGCTTGACAGGTTCAAAGTAACAACAGACTTGACTGGAATGTGCTGGATCACGCCATGGGACTTGTTTGCCTTCTTTACACAAGTGCCTGGCACTCGTTAGGGGCTGGTTTGTTGCTTTCACTGCTTGCTGTACCACTTATCATCTCACCAGACTGTGCCTGGGAACATTTGGATAACAGAAATGTTTCTGTGCTGCTGGACTGGACAGACTGGGGCTCCATGTGAGCTCAAGTCAAAGGGTCCATGACCTGAGGATGAGTTCAAGCAGCAACAGGACACTCCGAAGCATCTGTGACCATGGGTAAGTCCAGGCCAGAGCAGGAAAGCCTCCCAGTATTCCCAGGCTGTCTCCCATTTGAGTAGAACATGACAACAGTTCAGCAGAACCACCATTTCAAAATTATCAGCTTGGCATCTCTTCTGCCTGGTTTAATTTTACACTTGAACTGCAGACATATTTAGAGAGATACATGGATGTAATGTATTAATATTTTTTCATTTAATGAGTACTCTAAGTCCCACCTCTCCAAAGTACTGCTGTAAGTACTGCTATATTTTCAGAGCATATAACCATTTGTGAGAAAAATGAAGTAATTTATGTGCGTAATATAAAACCTTCAAGTCTTACTTAAGACCCTACTGAAGAATATTTCTTGATTTTCTGAAGCCTTTCACTCTAACAGTTGGCTCAGATACGAGTTCAGTGAAATGCAGTAAAATTTTCTCCTCACCCAGTACTCTGTTGTTCATTATCCTTATTTGGAAGGATTTACAAACAGCCATTCTTCCCTAGTGTGACCTCCAAAATGTCATGTTTTCCTTACTTCTAAAAAAAGTCAAGGAAATACAGTGTTATCTCACTTGAACTCTGTTTGCTCTTGCACATATTGTACTTCTCCCATCTCTGAGGTCCAAGAGACCAGTCTTGGCAATTTCTGTTTGCAGTGGTTGACTTGACCTTTTAATCCAGTTAGCTTTTTCCACTATAGGACTCCAATAATGGGCTGTAGGAAGAATTGACTTTAGTCAGTGGTTTGTGAGACACTAACGTGAATCTGTGCCATCACAAATTACTAGAGCTCAGATGCATACAACAGACTGCAAAAAAATCAGTCACAACAACAAGCTATTCACCTTAGAAGGACAGTGTGGGCAATGAAGAACTTGTCCCAGAGGACTGCGTTTGTTCACTGAAAGTACAGTCACTACAGCTTGTGCTGCCCTCTCCCCGAGGCAAAGGCAAGTGTCCAGCAGAGCCCGAGTGCGCCCGGTCACTGTGGGGTACGAGGTAATCGTTTCATAATCCGCTCGGGACAGGGTTTGCTGGGAGCGAAGCACATCCAGGATGTGGTTGAGGCGTCCTTCTGTCATGCACTTCACTATGGTCTGTCTCTGGCAGGTGAGTATTTGACAGCAGTTTCCTTTGCAGCAAGGACCTTGAGTGAAAAGAAAACAAAATGAGATTAAGTGCTTTTTTCTTCCAGAAGTTGTTAGCAAGTGATAGCATCAACACCAGAAATACAAACTCAGTAGAGGAAGGAAGGAGGAGTTAGTTTGTTTGCATTCTATGTTTGAAACTAGTCCAAAAGTATGTTCATCTTGTGTTTGAAACTTGTGAAGGTCAGATTACAGCAAATAGGTGTTTCTAAATAACTGAGTGCTCAGATGGTGTGAGGGGAGGAGGTTTTCAGGTCTTGCCCTATTCATCTAGCATCTGTATTTACCTTTATGCAAAGCACCTTGGCTGGACACAGATGAGAAATCTTCCTGAAAAGGTGGAAGGACAGACAACAGGTGCTTCAGGGTAGTAAGAGTGTCTGATATATGTAGCATGAAACTGGGAAAATGAATACACATCAAAGCCAAATTAATGAGAAAAGTAATACTCTTGACAAAAAGGTTGAGAGCTTTGGGTTCTACCTCTTTTCACAAGGTGATTAGAATACCTAACCCTGACATTAGGGTTTTTTTGTGTTCGGTAAATACTATACACCAAGAGAAAATTAATAACTAAAAGCCATGTTGCCTCTGTCATTCTGATTTCTGATTGTTGCCAGGAATGTTCTGTGCTGAACTTTTCCTACACGGTCTAGTCTGTTGATTTATCCAGAAATTATGTCATCACTCAAGTCAATTGCCATGGAGAAGGATGGCAGATAGGTTGACAACTGTTACAGGCCAGTTTGCAAGAAGTTAGCAAAAAAACCTCACAAAGCTTCTCCCACAGGCAAAGAGTCTTCACAAGTGAAAAGCTGTCCCTTTCTGTCTCTGGTCTGCAGGAAGACCTGAGACCGTGTAAGTGAGGGGATGAAGGGTTCCCTGTCACCTGTTTCTGTAGTCAATAGCTACTTTTGCAGAGATATGCAATACACAGTGTATGACTGCAAAAAAATATTCCAGACCTAAACAACCAATGTATTTCACATTCAATGTATGCTATATTTTTTTGTATTTTTATTATGGTCTTTTCAGAACTATTCTCAGCCTCACTGTGGCCCTGGAATAAAAGAACAAGCCAGTGGCCAGTGACTCAGTGGTCAGTGCCCAAACTTCTAAGAACAGAGGAGCAGCTATACACCAGTAGAGGGACATTTGTATCAAGTTAGAATCAGTTATTACTATAAACACCTGAAAATGTGCACAAAATTTAGAATATCTGTGTCCTCCAAATTTTAAACAATTTAATCACTAAGATCTGGCCAAGGTGAATATTGCCAGCTCAAACTGGAAACGGTGCCTTACCTGTCACTGCTTGTCCAAGGTGCATTGGTTGTGGTCTCTGCTTAAGAGCCGGGGGTGGGGAGTTTTGCTGACTGCTCTCTTTGCCTGCAGTTGAACCAGATAAAGGAGCTGTGCAAAAGGAGCTTGATTTTCTACTCTCAGAGCCTGGGCAATCTAGGAAAAGTTTAAGGTGAGCAAGATTAGACCTCTGAATTGAACAACAAGAAAACATTGTGTGTATGTCAGCCACTACAGGAGACAGGAACTGAAGACTGACTTGAGATTACTTTGGCTTTTGTTAATACTTCATTATTCCTAGGGAGGTTTTGGTCTATATTACTACACACATCTGACTTTTCCAAGCTGTCTGTAGGAATTTGTTATTGAAGTTATGGACAATTTTATTCTGCCCCTAAGTCTGATGGCTATTGATCAGAACTGAAGTGCTTGGAAATGCAGATGTTGCTACAGTGAATTGACTTCTGATGTCTCAACTTTTGTACCTGAAGGCATGAGAAATGCAGACAATCTTTTCTTAGCACAAATTTAAACACTTAGATAGGACAAATCCACATTGGAAAAGTAAAGGAAGTTATCTGTATAGGAACAGTGATTATCAGGAATTATTCACATATTCCTGGCAACATAGCCTTTTAAAACACATCTCCTTTTCTTAGCTGATTACAAAAAAATTATTCCTGATGGCACAAAGCAGTGTGATTCCCAGAAGGGACTTTTTCTGTCAAAAGCAACAGGCAATATTTGATGTGTGAGACAAAGGCAGATCTACATTTACAGCTCAGTATTCAAAAAAAAAAAAAGTAAAAATGGCTTTTTGATCTATACATCTAAGTGGAAAGTTTTGTGGTGTCTCTGGTTTTCTGCAGTGAAATAATGCTTCAGATGATACCAGTAGAGAGCATAGCTTTACTCTGAGAAATGACGATTTTACATGAAATATTACATTTCTGTATGGAACAACTAGTAATATTTGTCCTTTTCTTATATCAGCTGGACATGAATATAATTAAAAACAGAGACCTTTTGTTGCTGTTGCATTCTGTGGGGTAGTATTTGACACACCCATCTCAGTATTATCTCTTCCTGCTGTGTTTGCACTGCTATCAAGTAGAACAGTTGACAAGCTTGGCACTACAAGAGGAATTTTCTTGCTGATTAAGCGGTTGTCTTTTTGTGGACAGATGACCTGAAAGAGATCAAAATGGAGAAGTGTTATCTTCTTGGAAGCTTTTGTTCCAAAAACTTTTCTAAACAGGAGAGGTTCAAAACAAACCTTAAGAGGAGGGGGTTGTTTTTGCAAGGGCAACGCCAGAGTGAGCTGCTTGGAACAAGGTAAAGCAGTGAGTTTTGTCAGATGGAGATATCCTGGTTAGGAACATTTTGCCCACGTGTTTGCTTTATACATTGTCAGGGCTGTCAGGAGAAATAAGCAGCTGATGAAGTATTTTGAAGACTCCTGTGCCACGAACTCACCTCTGAATTGCACGTGCCTCTCTGCAATGTGTAGGTTTCCAAGCCTTTGCATGCATTAAGCGCTCTCTCCTGGAAGAAAAGAGCCACAGTAACTCCACTGAGTGTGGGCGGGGTTTGTTCCATTCACAGCTGTCAGGAGCGACAATTCATACTAATGTAACTTATACTGACAATATATATTATACTGTAAGGTATGCTCATATATAGTCATAGTGAACTGCACAACGTGAACGGACATAGAACCTGACAAATTCTACCCCCTTACTGCTTTTGGTGTTTCAAATTTATCTAAAAACCTGATTTTGAATCATGCAGGGGAAGGTGAAAATAAGTCTGTATTGAGAGAGATTGGGCTAGCTGTAACATGTATTCCTTTAAGGAGCCAAAGAGCATGGCCATCCTGTGTTCAGTGTGCCAAGGTGTCTGCAGTAAGGATGTGCCAATACTTGTAACTTTATTCCAGTTTGTACATCCACAGCAGATTTGTTAAACTATTTTTTAGATTTTATACTTCTGCAGTTGTGAATCAATCAATTTCCCAGAAACTTTAGCATCATTTTCAGATTAATTTTGGACTTACCAGTTCAGTTGTCTGAACAATAAATAATGCTCAGTAAAAAAATAAATCTTCACAATTTAACAAATTAAAACCTAAAATCTTGCTCAAGGGAGGTTAAAGCATTAGATTATGGAATATTCAGCAGTACAATCTTAAAGAAACAGTAGTAAAAATTACAACAGTAGTAAAAATTACTTTAACTATGCCACCTATCAAAACATTGATCACATTCTGATCTATAAGCCCAGAATGTCATTGCAACACATAGAAATAATCCAGCATGCATCAACATACACAACTTGCAGTAATGAAACCAACAACACAGCATGGGTTGTGTAACTCCAGCTAGAGTCAGAGCCCTTGTCCAAGGGCCAAAACACGAGTGTCACTGTTTTCCCTCAGTGCCTAAGTTAACTAAGGCTGTAGCTATGTTTGTGGCAGTCACACTTGTACCAGATTTCCCATGGCAGTGTAAGTATATATCAAGTGATCTCTATTCCCTCAGTTCCTGGCTGTTCCCCATCTCCTCCTGTGGTACCAGAGAGCCCCTGAGACCCTGGGATGAGCAGTGTCTTTGCCTGAAAGCCTGGAAATTTGGAAGTAGTGAAGAGTATAGAGCAGTGCTGTTACTGCTATTGCTACCACAGGTACAAACGCTATTCAGGTTTTGAACTAAATGGTTTCTAACCAGAACATACAAAAAAAATTGTCCATGGTTCTAGCCCTCATTTGCAGTACTTGAGCTGATGTTTGTTGTCACTCACATGGGTTTGCCAGTCTGACTCCAGGTGGTGACTAGAAAGAAGTTATCGTAGTTTTAAAATAGCAATTGATTCATTCTCTAGATAAAATATATCTTCTACAATTTCTGAACCTAAAGTGCCAAAGGGTAGTCTCCAGCTTTCTGGCATGTTCACTAAAACAATCAGGACAAAACCTTTCCTGGTTTTGGATCACAATTACAATTGAACAAAACAAGTAATGCCGTTGTAGGAGAGCAAGAAATTTTGCACTGACCTTTGCATCCATCAAGTTGTAGATTGCTGCAGAAATTACCTCCTTATTTATCCTAGTCAAAACTCCATTTAGAAGGTCTACACATTCTGCAGGGGTAATAAAGCATTTTAAATAACATACTGTGTATGAAAGCATGTTAATATTTAGGCATCATCATATTGCAACTAGCTTTACTATTATATTGAGAAGTGGGATGAACTAGAGGAAATTAATTTAATACAGCTTCCACCTCATAATTTACTTTATAGTAAACACAATTTTGGAGACAAATAAGTCAATTTCGGGTAGGAAACTTCAGTTAGAGGAAACATCAAAGGTAGTCTGATGATCTAAAGACCACTTCCACTTCAGCTGTTCAGAGTGCTAAAGCAATGCTCCTATAAAGACTGTCTCCATTACAAATCTTCCACAGAAAGCAAATACTGAATGTATAGATTACCTGCAGTATGTGGTCTATAATCTGTTTCTTGATGCCAGCACAGAGCAATGAGGTTCAACAGTCTATTCCTCTCAGGCAAATTGCTTGGTATGAACTTTTCTGAAAGGCTTGGCCGCAAACTGCTGCAGATTCCTCTCAAAACATCAAGCAGAGTTGTTTCACCTACAGTTTAAAGAAAAATGTCACTGCCAAAAAATATTAAAGACCTCAGAACTCTCTTAAAATTACATTCAGTGTAAGTCATATTGTGTATTTTAAAACGAAGACTGCTTTTTAAAAAGGAAAAATATATTAATGCTCTTGTAAGTAGATATGCTAACCTTTAACAATAGCTATAGCTACTTATTGGAACAGGATAATTCAGGATAAAGAACTCTGACTGAGTCACAAATGGTTATGTAAACTTGTACTGTAAACTGCATGCACAGATACCTCGGGGATATGTGTTAAGCAAAGTTTTATATGAAGCCTTACATTTGCATTATGAAAATAGAACAAAAGAACTGTAAAAAAAAACATCTACTTTGATCAGCCTCGAGATGGCAGCCATAGGCTGTATGGGCATTTAGATATTACTGCATGCAGAATTTTTTGAAGGTCCTCAGTCTGTAAAATACAGGAGTCCTTCAATCAGTTTTGCCATGCAGAATGAAGCCCATAGCAAAGAAGCCCTTACTGATCTCCATGAAACAGGGATCATTCCTAGACTGTGACAATTATTTTACAATGCTTTACAAGCTACGTTCTTTAAAACTGCTCATACACTCAGCTTGGAAAGTAAGATTTCCTGCTTCCTTAAGATAATTCATGATGAACGGCCTTTTCTGGATTGGCATTTGAAACTCATTACAATTGTAAAAATTAGTGTTCTGCTCATTCAGTTAGCTACTTGTCACTGATTTTAGAATTCCAGCTGACAAGTAAGAAGTGATATTCCTTCTCACTGAAGGTACGTGGAAAACCCAACTCAGAGACGGTGCTTCAGCAAGCACAGCTTGATGATAGCAGTGCAGGAGGAAGCTCTGCCTTTCCCTTCTGAAAGAGCAGCTTCTTTGGAAACATTTGGTGGGGAATTCTATATATTTACATCCTGTAATGTGGAGCTTTGTGCTGGAACAGTAATGGAAGGCAAAGGGACATTGGAAAAGACAGTGGTGTTTGGATCATAATTTCACTACCATAAGGGAATTTGTGGACAAGATGTGGACAGCACAAAGTTGGACATGAACAGTAAATACCTTCAAAAGGTTTCTGTCTGCTTAGGCTCTCCCAGCACAGCATTCCAAAGCTGAAAAAAAACAGTGAAAGACTTTTCATTAGTTTGCTATCTGTATCTATGTTATTTCCTAGAGCAAGTTTCTTGCTTTAAGAGAAAAGAGATTTTCAAGACAAAGTCTATCCAAGTATTTTCTATTTTGATGAGCTCTTTTTTCAGTTTTCAACTAAGTTGCTCTTATAAAATCATCAGGTTGAGGGGGTTTTATTGTTTATAGGTTCAATCAGAATTACATTTCAGGTTACCACCTCATTTCCATTTGATCTTGTGAATTTTGGAATCTTCTATTCTCCTTTCTCTATCATTTTTGGTTTGTTTTCAAGTAATATCAACTGGACTTTTCAGCAGGTACCAACAAGCACATCAGTTAATCTACAAAATCTTGATTCTGATGCGCTATGTTTCTACTTTCTTCAGCAAATTTTGATGGGACTCCAAATACCTTTTTCTTTTTCTGACATCCTAGGAGTAATTGCAGTGATGTCATAGATCTATACATATAACCCACAACTAATATGGTATAAAATACAGTGATTTAATAAAAATTTCAATCTTTACAGTCAGAGGCAGAAAAGAGGAGGCTGCTGGATGAGAAAAAAACAGGCTATGGATGAGTCAGAAGCAAAGTAATCAGAAGGGGAAGAGGCAGTCCTAGGATAAACTTATAATATATTATATTATATATGTTTACAGCTTATTTATATATCTTGTTGTAGTGATTACAGTGGTTAAAAGAGCCCCCTCTTCTGCCTTACTTTCACATAAAAATCTGGAAGTGCTTTTACTTACAATCTCTAGGAAAGTATTAATGTAACATGGACATACATGTAATTTAAATGTACTTTGTATTTCATGTATGACACAGATTTTTGTTTTCTCCATTGCACCACTGTTCAGATACACACCTATGTCTTGCACCTGAGTCACATCTGAGCATATTATATTATGCACTATGTAATACATATATACATTAAATAATATTTATTAATAAAGTGTTGGAAAATTAATTATGCTACCTAAAAGTAAGGCTCCACTCTTCCTGTGCAAAACTTGTTTGTGAACAACATGAGATTAGTCCCATCATTTATAGGTCTCCTCAAGTGTATGAATTATTGGGCTTCTCTTAGAGCCTGCCTCTGAGACAATAAAGCAGGGTGTTCAAATTTGTTGGTTTCACAAAAGCTCCGAAATCAGAAGAGTGGTCTCCTTAAAAGTTATTTGTAATATTTAGTCCACAGCTCTGTGTGCTGGTTATGATGATGTGTGTCCGTCCAGACCAGTGGCAATTTGAGGTCCTCTCATTTATTGAGGCAGCCACAATGAATGTAACACACCCAAAAGGGACATGTGGCATTGGGTAATCTCCCTCCTTTGTATAAATCACTCAGTTAAAAAGTATGAGGGCTTGAGTGGCCCAGTAAGTTATCCCAGCAGAGATTCCATAGGACCTTAATGGGACAATTTGGGGGAAAGGTCTTATTTTCACCTGGGCCTGATCTAGGCATAAACAATTCTTTTGGAAACTAAAGTTAACAATAGTTCACACTTATAAATTATGTGAAGCAGTTATGAGGCTTCTAAATATATCTGAAAGTTTTGGCAGCTGTTACACTTTAAAAACATTTAGGTCCATTATATAAATATTTATATGTCTGACTTTGAGAACAGTTTTTAACCTTGGTATCTTATTCACCAAATATGGGATTTTAAAATTTAATTCACTGCTGTAATTGGCCTCATGTGCAACACTATCCTACTGCATTATGTAGGTCTGGCATTTTTACTGTAATGTCTTTCAAGATAAGTGTTTTGGCACCACTGTAGAGTGCTAGGTATGATGTGCCCTTAAAAATTCCATTCACCTGTAAATATCACCTTCCTGGGAAGGGAGACCTCCTTCAAGTATTTCAGGAGGGAGATACACTAAATCCTGGCAGTTTCTCTGATGGCAGTTCTGCAGGTCTGACTTCAGTTGCTGTTTCCTCCAGTTGGTTAGGCCATAGTCAGATATCTACGGAAATGTGAGAGAAAGAAATTTTAGTAACAATATAACAACTCTTGGTATCAAATGTTGATTATTAAGATCAATATATACAACAGTAGGACGATCAATGGATTTCATGATAATGGACTAAAAGTAGAAGCTCCTACCTTGGCTCTGTACTGCACATCCAAAAGCACATTGGAAGGTCTCAGGCTGCAGTGACAGAGAACAGGTTCCAGGCTGTGAAGATGATGCAGCCCTTCAGCCACATCCGACAGGATCCTTATGAGTAAGGGAAAGGGAAGTTCTGGGTACAGCTGATGCTAAGTAACACAAAATACAGGTTTTTGTATTGTGAAATTTTTGCTATTCACATTTCATTTGACAGCAAACAGAACTACAATGCAGAAACTGAAGAACGGATTGTGACTACTGTCCATAATTTACATGCTGATTGTTCTTTGCTGGCTGATCTTGTAATTAGTTTTATCACCTCAAAGATGACATCTTTTATCTACCTCATGGATGAGGGAGTGGAGGGATCCGTTGTTCATCCATTCAGTCACTATCCCCACAAGTCCATGGTACTGGTAAATCCCAAGGAAAGGCAGGAGACGTTCAGACTCATAGCGTCTGACACTTGCTATGTCCTGAAGTAGCAACTTCCACTCCCTGTAAAAAAAACAGGGTTAGAGGCAGGATAGACTGAAGGGAACTTCAGCAGGAGATGAGAGTGTAGGATGTGGAAATGAGAGAGAACCATATGGTTGAGCACAAGCTAGTATTATTTTACCAATAACCCAATATCATATAATTTTCCAATCAATTCCAAGAACATGAAGCAGTCATAGTGTAGTGTCTTTTTCTCATATAAAGTAAACTTAATTTTTCCAATATAAACTGAAAGATGTGTGGATGCTTTAATATGAACAGAAGAGCACAGTTTGAAGCAGGATTGAAGTGTGAAAGCAGGAAAAAGCTGGAGTATATGAAATGCTACATTAAGAATAAAAGAAGGATTTTTCCTTTACTGTTCCCAAGAACTTGTATTCTTTTGCTATCATGGACATCCATATTTACAAGGAAATTATGTGTTTCTGTGCTTTCCATGCACATTTCACTGCTGTGTAACCCTGGCTATTACCTTCCCTCCTCCCATTTCCCCTGCTCTCATCTGTACATGCTGGTTTAGATTAAATTAAATTTAGGTCTCTTCAGGGACCTGCAGAAAGACACCTTAGCATACTGCTATTTCTCATCAGGGTTTGTAGACATTATTATAGTAGATCAATTATTGACCTCAGGATTAAGCTCTACTTTATAAAAAAATTGCAAAAAACATAGAGCTTGTTTCTCACTAAAATTTGCTCCAGGTTGCCTCTTGGGTAGTCAGGATTTCTAGGAATGGAGAGGCACTTAGGGATCAGGTGACCCTGGATATGCCATGATATGTTCTGGTGCCACCACTGCAGGTCTGTGCTGCCCACCTGCACGGTTGGTTGGGCAGCTAAGGCACGTACCTGTCTGTAGTGTCCTGGCTGGTCAGCAGCTTCACAGAGATGGGAGTGTTCCAGGAAATATGAAAGGCTTTGAGTGCAAAGCCTGAGCGTGTCCTGGTCAAGGTAAAACTTTCCACATCTTCCTGGGCTACCACAGGTAATGGATTGGCCATTTTTTGACGGCTGGCTTGGGAGGAGGAAATGTGGCAGGAAAGAAAATAGTTTTGAGAGGGTTTTTTGTCACAGTTACCAAAGCACAATGAAGTTGCACCACCCCTTACTTCCTAAATAACAAATCCAACAGCCTTCCTTTCACCCATCTGTGCCAGACTTTCCTTACAGAGAGGAAAAATGCCTTAATTGCACAGGAGTGTCCGGACCATAATTAGCCATCTGAGGCTGCAAGGTCCTAATTAATTGCTCGTCCTTATTTCTATGTGAAGGAACTGAAGTAACTGTGAAGGACATTGGGTGAGAATTGTGTCCTTTTAGATGTGCTCTACAAAAAGATCTCCAGGGATGAAGAAGGCCTCAAAATCCAGACAACCTTTTCTCCACAAGTAAAATAGACACAAAAGCCTGAAGATAAATTTGCCTGTGATCTTGCTTCTAGTTCATGAACATTTTATTGCTGGTGAATCTCTGTCTCTTCCTGCAGGCATGTTCACAATATAACCTCAGTTTTGCCTCTAATCATAATAAAAATGCAAAAAGCAGCAGCTGATTTACCAGTTCAGCTTTAACTGTATTTGATTCTGGTAAGAAAGCACAGCTTAACTTTCTGTTTCTTGTTAGATTATTGTAGTTTGAAAGCAATAACTCCCTTAGGTGCTTCTCTGAGAGTTTCCTTAAAAAAGAGATGAGGCTGACAGGTTAAAAATTTCATAAAATTTGAAAGAGTTCCTCTGAATGAAGATAATTTTCTAAATGAGGGATTTATTCCTTAAAGTTGCAAAAACAGACCACACGAATCTACCGATCCTGAATGTAAAGGAGGTAATCAAAATGCTGGCAGAAGCAAAAGTATGTCTCATTTTTATTATATACAGCAATAAGTAATAATTTAAATAGCCAAAAACATTTTCTCAACTCCAACCATATTGCAAGGAAAATCAAATAATGATTTTACCACCTAAACCATTCCTGAAAGTATTTACTTTTATTTAAAATTGAATCAAGTAATAATACAAGCATTTTTTAAACTCCTGTTAACTGGCTACTTAAATAAAAATTAAAGCTAATAGTCAGCTCCTATTTTGGATTTGCAAAATCTAATCGAACTATAGATTTTTAAAAATAGAAACAGAAACCACTTCAACCTTTATCATTACAAACAATGTCATGACTTGCTAAGCACCATTCTCCTGGTGTCTGAGTCTCTACACCTTTGTATTGCAAGGTACCAGGACATTCTTTCAATAATTCTGCTCTTTTGAATGCTTTTTCTCCCATATCCTTTTAAAATCTCATTATCAAACCCCAAAATCAATATTCCAGGGGTGACCTTTGCAAAGAAATAGTTTGCATCAGTTTTTAGTAAGACACTAAAAGTCTTGGATAACTTTGCCATCTTCACCCAGCTGTGCAGGCAGGGGCATGAAGAAGACTGCTATAAAGCCATTTATTTCAAGTTTCTAATTATAAGGTAATAAAAAAAAAATTCATAGCAAAGATGCTTCCTTACTATGAGAGAAACTATGTTAATATACAGATGTCTCAGGGAAATAAACTGGAAGTAAAAATCAACTTACCTCTGGAAATACAAACATAAAACTGTGGAATGATGGAGTAAAACTGCTGTAGATACCAAGTGTGAGTCGGCTTTGAACCGAATTCAAACACAGCTCGAGTTTTCCTGGTGAGTCACCTTGGTTGTTGATCTCTGCTTTTATTGGTTGCCTGCAAACATTTCACATTTCCTGGTTGGATACACAAACTGTAACTCTTTAGTGACTGCAGATGAGAGCGATTACAGAAGAGGTTGGGCAGCTGCTTCTTCCACAAGGAATACTAAGAGGGAAAGGTGTACAACCATGTAAAATACCATATTTGATACAGCCCAGGTATGGAAAAATGTGGTCCTGAGGACAGACTGTGCAACTGATGCTGTTCTCTGCAGTGGGTCAAGCTGACAGCACAGGTTAAAAACCCTGGAAACTTCTTAAGCCAAGTTGATCTTAAAACAGGAAATAAATGCTGGGTTTCTGGTAGGAGGGTGAGCAGGCATAGGGTAACGTTGGGTTACTGACAATGTAGAAGTCAGGTTCAATTGGCTGTCAAACAGCCCTGCTGAAGAGGATGTAGGGGTCAGGGTGAAAGTCAAGCTGGTCATGAGCCAGCAGCGTGTTCTCATCACAAGGGGAGAAAATTACATGCTAGGCTGAAATAGAAATGCAGTCAGGAAAATGAGATAAGCCATGGTGCCTCAGTACCCAGAAATGGTGAGGCTGCTGCTAAAATACTGAAGTCAGCTTTAGGGCCCTCAGTTCAAGGAAAATGTTGACAAACTGGAGAGGATGCAATGCACAGCTGCCAAGATGGGGCCCTGGGGCACATACCTTACAACCAGAGGCTGAGAGGGCCAGTCTTGCTTGGGCAGGTGCAGCAGGCTGAGAAGGTGTCTGGCAGATAACCACCCATGGCATGGGCAGGTGTCTCTATGTCAGAGGTTTAAGCCAGATGCTAGAAAAAACCTCACCAGGTACATAGTGCAGGTCTGTAATGGGCCACTCAGGTTTCAGAGCCTGCATCATTTAAAGATTCTCTAGACTTAGCTAAACAAAACCATGGCTGACCTGATCCAGCACTGCCAGCAGTCCTGCCTTGAGCAGGAAGCTGGGCTAGAAAACAACAAAAATTCAGTGTATCTTTAATTTTGTGAAAACCCTATGGGGTCTAATTGTGTTCCTGCTAAGGCCCTGGCATGCACATTCCCACTGAAGGCTGATGGGACTGCTGGATGTAAGGTGGAAACTTAAAGAGAGAGCAGTTGTTTCAGTTGATCACATTTCATTTCTCTATTTATAGATCTCGACTTAAAACCAGTGTCAGTCAGTGAGATTCTGTCCACAAACTTCTGTTGGTTCGGGGAGGGAAGGAGCAGCGAGGCAGTTAGCTAATCCTCCTGTGACCACAGGAAAGTCCCCTAAATCATCAAATCATGTGGCCTGAGAGGAAGCACCCTACGAGTGGGAAGGTTACAGTGTGCTATTTACTGCCAGCTGGAACACTGACCAGCACCAGCTTTCTCTGCCCAGCACACCCCTCCTAAAGGAATATTTTGTATGAGTTAGCAGAAGTAGCAAAGGTGAGAAACGTGGGCTGGAACAGTCCTAGAGAAGGCTGGAAGCATGTCAAGTTGTGTTGCTCGGACCACAGGATCCTCCTCCCCCTGGCTTTGATTTATCAACACCACATTCATTTTTGTCCATATTCTGCACGTCTGTAGGAAGTACATTAAAAATGTTTTCCTCTTTATAAGGCATTGGCCTATCTGGCTCAGACTGTGCTGCAGGAGAATCACAAACTCTTCGAAGTCCATACAGCTAACTAAAGAAAGTTTTTCAGGGGAGCTTTGTAGAGAAATTGGAAGGAGTTTATTTTACAGAAATTCTTTGACATTTGAAGTAGTTTTAAGTACTTCTGTATTTTTAGAATATCATGTGCTGGGGAAACAAAGTATTAGAACAATCCTGCATTTGTTTACTCCTTTTGACTATTGTTTTCATCTTAAAAAACCTTTAGTATAAAACCAGAAAGCCTAATTTTAATCCCTATGTGAAGAAAGCAGAAATTTACAGGCCAATTTGCAGTGCAGGTCTGAGTTCATTAAACATCATTATTACTGAACATGTTAATTAAAAAAAAAAAATCAGTATTTTACCTACATATAATTTATCCAGAGAAATTTAAAGCTTCTCACATAATATGAAAGCTTATAAATAATGGACAAGGAAAAACCTCTATAGACTCCCACAAGGCCTGTCTTGTGCAGAAATCAGACAGTTAAGAAAAGAAAAGCTTTGTTTCATTGTAAATTGTTGAGTTTGTTTGGATTTTGGTTTTCATTTTAATTGTGTAAAATACTTGGAGTAAGACCTTGTGGCAAAGAATAATGGGTAAGACAGGTGTTGAATCGTTCTCATCTCCTATGCACATCATTCATCCATTGCCGGAGAGGCAGGTAAATATATAGATGCTAGAGAAGGATGGACACTCCTGCTAAAAACAGGAGCTGCCTGATGCCCAGAGGCTGTGTGCTGTTCTCAAGGACAGGGAGAGAATGAGCTCGGTTGGAAACACCACTGAGTGCAGCCAGGGGAAACAACAAGGAACACAAAGGTAACCTGAAGAGCAGCACTTAAAATGATCATTATGTGAGTGCCTGCAGGATTCCTTTCAGTGAGTGAATCCAGCCATCACAAAAGGATTGGCAGACAGCACCTGACTATAACTGCAGGAAGAATTCCGAGACAGTAGGTTATTTCTCATATGTACGTTCATGCTAAATGACAGCACAAGTCTTTCAGCAGAGTCATGGATCTGAAAAACACCCAGAGACTAATTTTTATTCCATTCAGAAGACAGACAAAACTGACCCTTATATTGTCAAAGAATGAGCAGTTAAAAACTATCATATTTATTTCTTTACTTGTCAAAATATCCAAATGAGGTCTTCTAAAGCCTAACCATAACAATGCAAGAAGAACTAGAATTTTTCCTTTTTTAATCCAAACGTATTTTTGTGACTCACTCACAAGCTAAGACAGTTGACAGGGAACATAAATATGTTCTTAACAACACCTTAGCATCCCGAAAGCAAGAATAATAATGATACCTAAAGAATAACAGTTTAAGACACAAGTGGTTTATAAGTCTTCCCCTCATAACAGTCACAGAGAGTGGACCCAGTTACAATCAAATTTAGAACAAAATGGGGTTTTTACAAGCAGCAGCATTAAAGGACCACAGCATAAGACCAAGCAAGAATAAAATGAGTGTGTACAATGAAAGAATGACACAGGACCAGAAGATTGAAGCATTAAGATGACCCAAATACCAAAGCCTCTGATGCATACTCAGTAAACACTGCACTTGGATATTTCAGAAGAGTTCCCAGCATCATTTCTCAATCTGGCTATTCCAGTTGAGCATCTAGGCAAGAGAACTTTTGGCAAAGAGGGAGGTAGGTTCTAAGGTGCCATTTTCTTTGGCATCTTGTCCATTTCAGGAGGTCTTACAAGAAGATAATGTTAAAATGCTGTAGGTTTTAGATTTGCAGGATACGAATGCTGTGTAGTTCAGCTTTATAAAAGCTGGGCTGTAGTGCATGAGTCCAGCCGATGATTTAATCATCTTGCTCTGGAAAACAGGACTCCAAACAGGCCCAATACTCACTCACTGTAATGGAATACTTAAGCATACAAAAAATTATGGTGTCCATTTTCCATTTCATGGATTTGCAGTTGAACTAAGCCTTCCTTTTTTAGTTTTGTTTTGTTAAAAAAAATATTTCTTCAAGTGCCCATGCCATGCTATTTTGGGAAATATTCACAGCATTCATTTCGTCATCAATGAGATGACTAAACAAAGGTTATCACAGCTTTTGGCCTTAGGCAATTTCCATAAAGTGAGTAGTGCCAAGCACCTCTGCTAATTAAATTCTACCAAAGAAATGTATTGATTTGTTACCCAATTATTTATACAGTGCAATCTTAAACAGGTATGACGCAATAATGCATGTAAATGGGAACAAGATGAAGAACTCCCAGACTGCAGAGAGCTTAGGGGATCACACCTGTTACAAGTGCCCTAGCTTCATCCCAAGCAGCTGTGATCTGTTTTGGAACACAATGTACTAAACTGTATTAAGACAGGGTGGAGGAATGCTGAACCTCCAGGTCTGTCACTTATGTACCTGCAGATAAGTAGCTCTGGTGAAATGTCAGAGGCTTACATTGTGTGGCCTGGCTGTGAATGTGTGCCAGGGGTGAGGCATTATAAGCAGCTTTCAAAGCTTCGTACACACCAAGCAAAACCCAAGCTCTTCCAGGCAGAGACATAGTGAGCACTCCCTCCTTGCTCCCCTAAGCATAGGTGTTCCAAGGTGAGGAATAGTGCAGCCATATTCACCAATCCCCAAGAGAGGTCTTTCCTCTAGGACAGCATAACATGTATATATTTTCCAATGCTATGCCTGTCTCCTGGATTTTTCCTCAGGAAAGTTGGCAAAGTTTTAATTGGCTTGATTCTAAGTGTCACCTTTTCTCTACCTGGCAATTCTGGCGTGTGAAAATATGCATCTGGGCACAAATAGTCAACAACATTTTTTTTTAAAGTCTGATCTTGACCAAATGCTGTTTTTCAGCTTCGGGGCTGATTTGGGTTCATTTGAAGAGTTTTTTGTTTGGTTGGGGTTTTTTCAAAGTTGCAACTACCTGTACATTAAAAACATCTGAAAGATACAGATTGCTACTGATTTCCTTTACATGTTGGTGTAAGCAAGCCTGCTTGGAGGCCACTTGCATGTGAGAAAGACTTCTGAATTGCTGCAGCAGTCCAGGCAGTGGACTCTCAGTCATCTAGGAAAACACTCTGCTTATGGTGAAATATATTTGATGATCAGCATACTGAACTGAAATTAGGTCCAACAGTGCTGGAGATGAGAACTTCCTCCTCTTCTGTGGAAAGCAGCCAACTCACACAGAAGACGTAAAAAGTGGAGAATTTACCTTGGTTTCCCAACAGTTTTCCCATCTCCAGTCATATAACCCTTTGCAGACCAAAAGAGCCTTTGTCAACCTTAAAAATTTTAGCTGGGCTAGAATGCAGTCATGTGAAGAGACAGCAAGTAAAAAAATGAAAGGAGGTATTTTTATGCAAAAAAAAATTTCTGCTTATGGAACTTAAATCCTGTTTAAAAATTGTTAATAAAGTAGTTTTAACAGATCTTGCAGTAATCAAGGAGCTAAGTCTCAGCTTTCACTTGGAGGCTGCCAAATCAAAACCATCTGAAACTCTATTCATTATGGACCCAAAACTTTGGAAGACAATGCAAAGAACACAAGACATGGTTTATTACACAGTCTCATCAGAAGCATATGCATTTTAATGGCTGAGTGTTTGAATGTTTGAGTTGGTAATATTGCAGACAAGCTCCTCAGAGGAGGATAAATGTTGCAGTCATTTGACTTTTGCTTGGCAAATTTACTTCCAGTAAATTTTTTAATGGCTTTGTCCGTGGAGATCACTATCATTTCTCCAGTGAAAGTAAGGAGAAACAGCAACACACAGTTAGAGAGACATGTAGGTAGTGTCCAAGCAGGCTAGGGAGCCCAGGTCTGCCCTGTGATGCCTGTGTGCTAGATTTCTTTGGAAGTCAGCATTTCTTCTGTAGCAAAGACACTGGAGCCAAAATGTAATAGTCCTATAGTTTAAGAAAATGTTGCAATAATAGAGCATAATATTTTGACTCTTTTAACTTGTCAGTGATCAATCCATTTTAATACAGGCAAACGAACTTCACTGAAAAGTAAACAGTTCTAATAATGTCCTTTTTTGACTTTTGCTTTTTAAAGCTGAAAATAGCATTGTGTCAGGAGTGAGAACAGCCTCGACTGGGTGGACTTTGTTCTATTGTGTTCTTTCCAGGAAGTGGCAACAAAAGGAAATGACCTGTTGCAAATTCCCCCATTGTACTGCAAGAGACAAAAAAACCCCGAGGCTTATCCATGTCCTCAAGTGACATGTACTCCCATTTCCTCTCAGCTGCAGTGGTGCAGGAAAGCAGGTATCAAAACAGACAGCTCTATGGCAAACATTGAAAAGGAAACATTTAGAACTTGTGCAAAAGCTGGTAACCCCAAACACTGGCAAGCTTGGGGAAAAGCCATGGTTTTTCCAGCTTATACAGATGCCAGCTGTAGACTCAGGTCCATGATGGTGAGAAGCAGCTGGCATTAAGTGTATTTGCACATCTCCTGAACATGTTTTCCTCTTAAAGTAAAATACTCCAGCAGACATTTGACAGTGCATACCCCAAAGTCAGAGACTCTCTGGATTAATGGTCAGTGGTTGTGCTGCCACTCAGAAGCAGCTCAAGAGGATGAAGGAAGGCACAAACAGGAGTCATGTGAATGTCAAAGGGGAATGTCCAGTGCCACAGCCCAGAAGGAGTGGGGGTAACCCCAGGCACCAGTGAATGCTGGCAACAACCAGGTAGAAAGCAGCTCTGCAGGAGAGAACTCTGGAGTCCTCAGAAGGCAGGCAAGCAGCAAGGAGTCTTTGTGGCAGATGATGACAAACATCCTGGGCTGGGTAAGGAAAAATGCTGCCAGTAAACCAAGAGAGATCTTGCTCAGCACTGCTGAGACCACATCTGGAGTCACAGCCCCAACTCTGCACTTACCAGTGCAAAAAGGACGTGGAGTGAGTCTAGCAAAGGGTTGGGAAATCGATCAGATAATTGGATTATCTAACATGGGAGGAGAGGCTGAGAGAATAAAGATTGCTTAGCTTCATGATATGGCTCAGAGGGATGTTTCTGATGTATATAAATTCCCGATGGGAGGAAGCAGGAGCAAAATTGGAATAAAAAGATGGAGCAAGACTCGATGTTGCCCAGTGAATGAACAAAAAGTGGTATGAGGAAATTGAAATACATGAAACTGTTTAAATACAGGAAAACACCACAAAGGTGATTGAAGGTTAAAGAGGTTGGAAGTCTCCATCTTTAGAGGTGTTTAAAACCTGGCTGGACATGGTCCTATAAGCACAGCTTGATTGAATTCCTTAGGTTTTTTAAAGACACCATTCTGCAACATAACTGTGAAATGTTGCTCTAAGGAACGTTGTGACATCAAACACTTTCTATTGTTCAACATTGTTTTTAGCATTGGATAATTACAAAAAACCTCCACTGGACCTGATAACCTCATTTGACCTGAGTTCTTACATACGGATCCATCAAATAACCAAAATTAAGCTTATCTAATGTCTTTTGAAGTATTTTTTCCTGCCCCATAACATTATGAGGAAATTGGGGTCAGAGGCTCATGAGTTTCATCATCACATTTACTTGCTTGCCTGCAGAAAACAATTGCTTAATTTTCCTGTCCTATATCTCTAATAGGGTCAGAAATTTTTTGACTTGTGCTATACCTGGTCTTACTTAGCAATGGAACTAGTGACTTTGCTATGCTACTGTACCTGTAAAAGCTCCATTCCTGACACTTTCAAAGTGTGCAGTAAATTCTCTCTGCAGTGAAATAAAAGGGAATAAAGCTATCAGAAGTGCTGATGATAATAATGGACAGAAATATTAAATCCTGCCACACCAACAAAGCAGCTCAGAGAAGAAACACAGCTAAGGGTTTGAGCTTAAATGCAGTTCCTGAGTCACTGGGGAGAGCACATGGGCAGAGGTCCCAGATGAGGCTAATGAGGACAGTGGGGGATTCTTGGTGCTCTCAGGGCCCTGACAGAAGATAAATCCCAATAGTCACAGCTTATCTTCCCTTAAAGGTAGGCTCTTTGAAAGTACTGTGTTTGCATTAAAGGGTTTATTGTAGATCTACTAGGCTGTAATGAATTTTTAATCTGTAATTGTGTAGTAGGCTTTGGTAGGATCTGTTTCTGAATGTCTAACACTAATCTTGAAAAGAATAATTTTATTACCATTGTATGCCATAATAATGCTGCTTTCTTGCAGTTCTCATTAGCTGTTGGATAAAGCTACAGAATTTAATACTGTTATCTCTTCTGAAAAGTCTCTAATTTTAGTGCTCTAAATGTCTTCTCCCTTCTCTTTTTTTTAGGTGATAAACCTAAAAATGCATATTTCGACACACTAGTGAATAAGTTTTGTTTCTTTTAGCACAAGGAGGGTTTCACACACATTGGAAGTTTCATGTCTGTAATTTCCTTCTGGGGAAAACAGTTACAATTTATTTAGAGGAACGTCATCAGCTGGTGGAAAACCATGAGGAAAGTATCAGAGAAAACAAGTTTCTCAAAATAATTTCTAATAGGCCTTGTATGAGCTAGCTTCTTCCCAAAGAGGGAGTTAACTCACTGCAGTCTCCTGGAGACCACGAGATGAAGTTTTTGATCCTGTGCATGACAGGAGGTCTGGTCAGTGTGTAAAATCACAAAAGCCATGCCTAGGATAAGGTTTGACATGAGAATGGTGTCTAGAAAACTCTTCATGTGGCTGTTTACCAAAGCTGTCTTCAGGCTTCAGTGCTGCTTGGCAGATGGAGAAGGACTGAAAGATTCCTCTGTTCAGGAACCTTTCTGTGCAGGTACACAGTGGCCACTCACCACTGATCTGTGGTGCTGGAAGTGAAACACTCCCTGAGCAGGATGAGTATAATGAAATGAAAAAAAAGTACTTAAAAGTAAATAAAGATGGTAAAAATTAAACTAACCTTGTTGTGTGAATATATGAGGTTTTGACATATGACATCCTGTTTGCTGCTCTTTTTGTCTTCAAGAAAATACTGTGCATACTTTGAAAAATCACTGTAGATGCTGAATCTAAAAGACAACAGTGCTTTTGTGCATAAGGTCACATGTGTCAGTTTGATAACTTAAAAATTTCGCTTATTTTTCAAGCCACTGAGTTCACAATGCTGCATCCACAAGAATAGAAGGTGTTAAATGAATTTTATGTCCTTGAAACTTGATATAGTTTCGTTTTGTCAAGCTGCTCATCCTTTGAATATTGGGAAAAATGTGGTCATGTTTCTTTTCTGCTATTTCATAAGTGGGGTTTTCGGGTAAATTTTTGGAGCTTAACTTGCAAAACATCCACTTTCATTCTGAGCATGTGGGAGCTAATTCTAGTTTCACTTTAGAGGGAAAGATCTCCCTTTCAGCACAGGGGAACATAATCGCTCTTCCTTTTTACCACTTCTGCTTAGAAGTTGAATCTCAAGATACTTGACAGTGTTGCATATATAAGGAGGAAAATAAGGACTGTCGCAGATTAAAGAAACAGGTTGGCAAACTGTTGGATGATTTTAGAGCAGTTCATATGTTGAGAACAGTGTCTCCCCTTCTGGGCTGTGTTGTGTAGCTGCTGTTTTCTCTTGCTTTCCTCAAATTTGCTTTCTCTTTTCTGGATTTACCTCGTTGCTTGGGAAGATTATAAACTGTAGCCAAAGCAAGGCTGATCTGCATTTACAGTGCTTAGCACAGAGAGGTTCTGATCAGAGATCAGAGTCACTGTAGCAGTGCTGAACAAGTAGGTTAAAAGTGAAATGACAAACATATACAAAGTGGAAGGTACTACCAAAAATAATGGTAACAACAGTGAGGTTTGTAGGGGATTAGGAGTGACATGGTAAAGAAGAATATGGTATTTTCAAATGCTATCTAAGGAGATATTTGCCTCTAAGGGAGGCATATATGAGCTGGATTTTGAGCTCATAGCAGACCTGGTCAGTAAGGAACGGAGCAGAAATCTTCACTTCTAAGGTCAGAAGAGGTAATTTTTTAAGGCTGTAGGAGGCAGAAAGGTTAGAGTGTTCCAGCAGGCATCTGGGAGGGTGCTGGGTGTGGGCAAAGGGCTGCACAACAGCAGGAGCCTGAAGGAAGTGCAAACGGCAACGTCAGCACAGGCATGAAGGGTTATGAAGGGAACATGTCCCTCCCCTTCCTGAAGGTTACAATAAGGTGCCAGTGCTCTCTCCAGGCTCCTGGCAGACACAGCCTCTGCCCATGTGGCACACAACTCTCACAAGTGCTGTGCCCTTCCCAGTGTGAGAGTGGGAATCATCCCAGTGTGCCCACAGCAGAGGTGCTGACTGTCCTGAGCACTCTGCTGTGCCTCGAACAGAAAGGAATACATCCAGGCTGGTTAAAATACTCCCTGTGTGCTGGAGGCTTGGGTAGGACTGCTGGAGAGGGCAGCTTCAACCTCAGTGGCTGTGATGTACACTGAGGATGAAAATGGTGCATTATTTTGTGTGATCCAGAGTGTAAAACTAAAAACATGTTAGGGGGAGAAGAGCGGGCCTGTCCCATTCTAGCCATGGCAATGGCTTATTCTTAGGCGATGATGGTAAAATTATTTGTAATTCAGAAATGAGTACTAAAACCTCTGTACAAATCAATTATTGTGTATTGATGACAAAAACAGGAATTTGATTGCCCCTATAAGCTGAGGATGAAAAAACACATTAATCCTGAAGTAACCATAGAGACTAGTGAACAACATCAGCTCTAAGTAACATTTTTCACCTGACTATGAATTCTTTGCAACCAAAGGTTCTCAAAAAAGCTGCTGAGGAGATCTTGAATCTCCAGATACTTCATTTTGCCAAATCTTAGAATACTGATGATAAGGCATTTGTTGTCTAAGAAAGAGTTAGTATATTTTTTTTTGTTATTTCAAAAAGTCAGGCAGCTAAGACTTGGTGAGTTCATGGATGAAAGATAGAAGCTGAAAAGCCATCATTTTACCTATTACTCCTGGAAGAGGGATGGTATCACAGTGGCTGCTGTGAGCACCACACTGACATCAGGCATGAAGGAGATCATTCCATGGATCTAGCAAGCTTAGCAGGCACATTTGAAACTCATGTAGAGGACAGCATTCAGGAATGCTAAGTGAATATACATGCTTACTGGTACAGAGTAGGTATTTGCTTGGTATCCTTAAAATAATACATTTATCCCAGATTTCTGGGTTATTTTTGCACTTAGCCCCAAGGAATGGTACAAATGCAGTGCCAATATGGCAGAAGTACAAAGCATTCTAAACTTATAAATTCAGATTATTACTTGGCTCAAGCATGAAATATGTTGCAAGCATTAAATGTTTTGTAAAACTTGCAGAATTTTGTGAAACTAGAAGAGTATTGGTGCCAAGATTTACAAAAGGTGGATCCTGACTGCCAGGATTTAAAGAGAAAATAAAGTAGCAACTACAAAGAAGCTTGGTTGATGTAAGCTGTGAACAAAATCATAGGAAAATGAGGAAGGGATTCAGCTGGGAAATAATCAGAATATTTATTTACATAGTAGCTGCATAGATAAACATCATTAAAAGTTTAACTATGCCATAACATTTCAAATCAAAGGTATTACAAAAGTAAAGAGGCCCTTCACAAACATTAAGCAGACATGAAGTGGAGGATGAGCTAGTTTGCAGGAAAACCTAAGAAAGATGTTTTTGGGCAGAACTGCCATTTATTGGATTTGTCACTAGTAGGGCTACACAGTGGTTTGTAGACAGCTTAATATCCCTGTCCTCTCATCTGAAAGTGAGTATTAAAGCTGATAAAACTTTGTGACTGATGCAAAAAAAAGTGGTAGAATATTAAAAAGCAATACAGAAGAGAACTAGGTTGTTTCCTTGCTGGGCTCCTTCTGGAAAAATGCACTTCTTCATAGAGGTAGGGCTGAAGCTACCTTTGCATCACGTAGCAAAAAACCAAAACAAAACAAAAACAAAAACAAAAAAAAACCAAAAAAAACCACCAAAACCAACTGATCTTGCCTGGACAATAAGAGTTAACTGAAATGGAGGCAAGTGAGATAGAAACAGGGTGGCAATGTCTGTGTAGAGAGAGCCAACAAGGTGGAAATCCACACACAGCTCCAGCACTTCTCTGAAAAGAATGTCAAAAAACTGTAAAAAAAAAAGAACGGTTTGCCAGAAAACTTCAGGTTCAGCACCTGAAAAACACCTCACAGCAAGACACTGGAGAATGTTATGTTTCATTTATCAAACAGAGAACAAGAAATTGCTTGTTTAGGGGGTTTAAACTCTTCCATGAGAAAGGAAAATGTAAGAACACAGTAATGAACAAATGCCTGAGACAGAAACGGGAATTTCTTTATTGTGAAATAGAGACACACTTTTTTAACTGTTTGATTGATTATAGGAATCTGCTTCATTTCGTTGCTCGTGGCTGGAGGTTTGAGTGAAAGTTGGCTGCTTGCTGCAGCCTGGTTTCACCACACAGGGTCAGTGTGAGATCACACAGCTTTGCTCTGTGCCAGCTCTGGCTCATTTTGAGGGAAAAGAGCGCAGTAATGCTGGGCCCGTGCAGGGGCCAGACTCAAATTTTTCCTTCCTGTAAAATCAGCAGAAATATTTTTATGAGTGGGTTCATTTAATGCTAATACTATCCTTGATAACCAGTGAAAACATTCAAAATAAGTTGCTGTATCTTTATGCCAGTAACTTCAAAAATAAATTTCTGGGGTTTGAAGCCCTCCTCTTTATTAGGAAAAAGTGGAATGTTCTTAACTTGAGGCAAGTATGCTTGTTTTTGAAAAAAAAATGAAGTTTTAATTTATCTGAAAGAGTGCTAACAGCAGGTTTAACTTAGCAGAACAAATATGTGCAGCAGAGGTCACTGCAGCATTGCTTGAATACATTTTTCCATGTGTCTGATAGGCCTGACCAAAAGGATTTCTAGTTCACAATAAATATTTGGATTTCAATGAAATTATCATTTCCCTGAATTTTTTATCTCTTTGAAACAGAGTAAAAACACCAGGGGAGCTATATACACAGAACTTATGCTCCCAGGATTCTGCAGCTATTTGAAAAACCCTGGATGGTTCACAGCCTGATAAGGAATCCTCACAGACAGATATAACACAGGCAGGTATTTTCACATCATGTCTTTCACTGTTAACACATGGAGAATTGACATGAATCAGCTTTAGAGAAGTCAGCCCAGGTTTGTGTCTGTCTGTGCCCTAAAACAGGAGGTTCAGGCTCCCAGGTCCATGGTGGAGATCTCTAAGCCCCTCTCTCATGAGCCCTGTGGGGCTGCTGTGCCCAAGGGGGTCTGGTCTGGCCTGCAGGTCAAGGTCCTGGGCTGCTTGTCCTGCTGAGGAGGCAGGGGAGCTGTGCTCACAGCTGGTGCCTGATCCTGCAGCAGGTCAGGGCACCATCCTGGGCTGAGTCCTCTTGGCAGGTCTGTTTTGGACACAATGAGTTGGGGCACATCCAGGAGTCTACCAGAGAAGTGAGCAGTTGGGAAGGAAAAGAATGGGAAAGAGACAGATGGGTGATATTCTTTTGAGCAATTAAAAAACCCCAAACCAAAAACAACAGAAAAACTGTCTCCACAATATTTTTCCTTTCAAATTAAAAAATTTTGAATGTGAAAAATATTATAAATATTATTATAAATAATGTGAAAGTACCCCATCCCTGGAAGTGTTCAAGGCCAGGTTGGATGGGGCTCTGAGCAACCTGGTCTAGTGGAAGAGGGAATTGGGACTAGATGGACTTTAAAGTCCCTTCCAACCCAAACCATTCTATAGTCTTATTCTCAATGTACACACTGTCAAATAACATGTTAATAAAGAAAAGCTCATGTGCCATGGGTTTGCAGTTCATTTGCTCCTCATGCATTGTACCTTAATAATACATTTAAGTATAATTACTCATGGAGCACCTTACAGATCCCTGCAATACCTCAGCACCATTCTGATTTGAGGTAGCATAGAGGAGTCTTAAGTTGTTTTGTCAGTTCTGATGTTAACTCAATAGCATCAGGCACCTGAACAGTTTTTTCAGGATGCTTATCTTGATGAGAAGTAATTCCACCAATATTTTAACCTGCACAGACTAAAGAACCTGGAAGAAAGATGAAGAAATGTGGTATTATGCCAGCACATTCATTTTCCTCATTTAAGCGGTAAGAATTATTAGTAACTTTAAACTCAAGTAAATAAATAAATATTTTTAGGCAATCTTAAAAGCAGTGAACCTGATGCACTTCAATAATTTTTTTCCTGTTATCAGGGCTTATTTATCAATGTAATCATGGATTTAGAGGGTGTTTGGAAATGTGATGAACTTCCTTAATAGAGAAATTGAGTGAATGGCCTTTGTTCATTAGAAGGAACAAAAATTAAGCCCAGCACCATCTCTCTGTTCCCAAGCATAAGCCTATAAGAACATAGTGCAGGTAGGGAGAAAAAGAGTTTTGTTAAGCTCCTTTGTTCCCAGAGAGCAATGCAAAAAAACCTTTACAGCCAGAATTAGGGTCGTGGCAAACCTGAGTGACAAAGCCTCACTGAATTGTAGATTGAAGGGTTTCACCTCTGACCAAGAGCTGGCAGCACCCGTGTACAAACCTTTCTGAACAGCATTTGCACAGAAATTATTTCCAATTGCAGCAGAGCCAGGTTAGTATTAAAGTAAATTTCTGGGCTTCATTACACAGTTCTGTACATTCTGGCTCTGGGAGGTTATTTAAGTGTGTCTCTAGTCCCCCTGAGGAGGGTTGTAGAATTCAGGAGATGCTTTGTGAGATCAAGACTTGAGCTCTTGAGACAGGCAAGACCAAATCTACTGTGGGCCTTTCCACATCCTGTGCTCAGTCCTCCAAGCAAGACTTTCTTCATGTGACTGATTCTATTTAACTAATAGAATCATATATTTGGGATGTATTTTTCAACAGGAAGTTCTGTGTTATTGGATCCTTAGCTCTTCAATACCAGCCACAATCCTTCTTTTCTCTTTGAGTTATCTGATTGCAGCTCTGTTTGGTATTGTGGGTCCTCAGACTCTCTGAAAAGCCTGTCCAAGTTATTTATCAAATGAGCTACTAGCACAGAGAAAAGTATAAACATAAACCTCTAACAAATGTGGATCTGCCCATACCAGTGGCAGTTCTGCAATGGATACAGAGGATAAACCTCCAGTCATTATGGAACTTGCTAGATTCACTTCTAGCTAAACATTGTTAAAGCAGGACTGAATATGGATTCCATCATCAGTTTATAGAGGAGCTTGTATAACTCCTTCCTGGAACTTCACCAAGTTTAGAAAGTAGATTTTTGCATACTATGATCATACATAAGTGTTGGCATGAGATAAGAATTCCTACAGTTAATAAGTAAAACCAAAATGTCCCAGGAAATCATAACATAAGCACTGTTCCAGAGTGATTTTGGCATTTGTCCCTGGCCTTAAAAGTCCTTTATATTGTTCCATTATAGTCTGTTCTGTTCCTAATTATTTAAGAAATGAAGCACCTTGGATAAATTCCCACCTGATGCTATCAGGCAAGGGCTGTGGAGACCTTTACATAACTGTCCTTCAGCTGTGAGAGACAGCAAACCATTAGCAGCACAGGCTGGAGAGCAGAGTAAGGGTTTTAATTAAGAATGGGAATAAGTGCAAAAATGTGTTGGTGATTCAAGCGAGTTGCACTAGAGATGTGCTGCAATCATGCTTCCAGTTAGCCAGGAATGTCTGGAGCAGAAGAAATGTTCAGCTGCCTGCAGTACTGACACCACAAAGCAACAGAGATGAACTTTTCTAGAAGCATCCAAGGGACTTGTGTGCTTTCCGAAATATTACCCAGAAACTTCTGTGTCTAGCAAACACTTGAGCTGTAAAAGATGATTACTGATATGAAAACAAACAAACAAACAAACAAACCAAAACATTGCTTTAATATTTCAGTTAGCTCTTAAGTAAAGCAAAAAATGTGAGATATTTCCTGAGTCAATAGTTGTTCTTGCCAAAGGCTACAATCAGTACTCAGTCAAGAGTGGTACTTCATCCTCATGATCCCTGACTGAAATGGTATTAAAACCTCCTGCTCCCTTGACTGTGGTGTTTTCCTGCTTGCTTACCTTCGTGCTGATCATTCCCCTTGGTGCATCTATAGAAGTTCTTCCAAATCTTTTCTGCATGTGGGAGGCCCAAATGCTTTTCTGCTGGTTTTTGCTATGGTTCATATACAGAATTATCCACTATCACCTGTTGAGGACTAAGAAAGCTATCTTTTAATTTTTATCTTCCTTCCAGAAGAGAGCTAAAAGTTATGCTTGTGAATAATTTAACCATGTGTGAAATTCAGCAGGGCTGAACAGCATAGTTGAGGTTGAAAGGGTCCTCTGCAGGCCATCTAGTCCAACCCCTATTTAAAACAGGGTCAGCTAGAGCAGGTTACACAGGGCCATGAGCTCTTAGGCTTTAAGTATATGCAAGAATAGCCTACAAAACCTATTCCAGTGTTCAGTCACCTTTACCATAAAAGCAGGGCTCAATTTTCTATTCAGGTCCCTGTGGAGGTAATTGTTCTGCTTGTCAAAGAGCTCACTTTGGGTTTAGACTGGATCTCTATGTTTTCACTCATCCTTGCTGCAGGACAAATACAATACCTAAGTCTCATTCTCCAACTGCATTCTCAGACCGAGGTATTTTCGTCCTTTTCCCTGATAAAAGTAGGCTGAGCAATCCAGAAGGGTTTATGGCAGGGTGTTTCTTTTAAAGTCTTCCCAGCCTACTATGTTGGCTTATTGCTTTTTACAGCTCTCTCTCCTGGCCTCTTTTCTGTCAGTTCCCAGCCCATGTCTGCTTCAGTAAGAGTGCAAAGTGCAGAATGAAGAGTCAAATCAAAAACTGTGATTTTATAGCATTGTCATATCTGGTCTCCACAGAGCTCTGCAGCAGCCTTTTATATTATAAAATTCATTATCATGCCTCAGCCCCTCCCTCTCTGGAATGAGCAATCCTAATTCTTCCAGTCATTGCCAGCGTCACACTATTCTCAGTTTCTCCTCTCTGTGAACTATACTATATTTTCTGTATATTTATTATGTAGAAGCAGCATGTGGTTCTTGAAACTGGGAATAAATCACTGATTTTTGCCATGTTTTATGGGTGGACTGGACAGGATCTGAAGGCAACTTTGAGAAACCATAAGAAATTATGGTATGGACGTTCATAGGGTGAAGTTTGGGAGACCATTTCATTATTCTTTGTTCATTGACTATTCTAGATTATCACTGATGATAGCTAGAGCAGAAATAACCTCTTCATTCCTACTGGAAGCTTGTGGTGTTTTACTTTGAAACCAGCATATACTTAAGTCTTTGTGGTATCCTGTGCATATCATACTGGATGGAAAAAGCTTGCACTGGCATGTGAGTGAGATAATTTGTGTATTTAAATGCCAAACTCATGTCATGAGCTATAAGCACTAATAACAAAGTACATCCATGGGCAGATTTATTTAAATGTCTTTGGACAGGTTTCATGTTGGTTTGCCTGTTGTCTACAATGTGCTACACACTTTAAGTGACTAAAAAGACTTTTTAATCCCAAGTAGTGAATCTGTGACATCTAAAATACATATCCCTATTCTGTTTCTGGACCAAAGTCCTAAGCAGAAAGATGGAGAGAGCAGGGCTGTGCACAGCTTGGGCAAGAGCTGAGAGCAAAGTCTGGAGCCTAAATGCAGGTCCTAGGGCAGTGGACAGACAGTGCCTGGATGGACTTCACAGATGATGTTGATGAGGAAAATTGGGACCTGGTGATGCTCTCAGGATTCTGACCCATTCCAGCAGGTAGAAAAAACTTACACAAAAAAAGGGTTTGCATTTGTAAATGGAAGTCATGTGCTTAGCAACAGTCTAAAGGAATGTGGGTGCAGCTTTAGCTGAGAGAGCAGAACCAAATCTGGCCCATGGTGCCAGAAAAGTTTTGTACAAGGGGGATTTGTAATTTGGAATGTTCCAAGGACACATGGTTCTGGAATGCTTTGGAAGAAGAAAAATAAGTTATTTTTCTGTGTGGTGGTTTCGTGTTTTGCAGGGTTTCTTTTCTTCCCTCTGGTTACCTAAGTCTTGGGTAATCTAACTTAAGTTACGTTTTTCATTACCTAAATTTCTGCAGGAAGATTTTTTCATCTACATTTCTCTTTTCCCTACATATCTACATTATTATAAGTATGTCTTCAGCTTAACTCTGCAATTCTTTTACTTGGACACTGGACTTTGAAAACAAAAAGGACATTGACTGTTATTAACACAGTGTACTGATCTGGGTGTATTTTAGCTTCCACTATGGTAAATATTTATTGGAGAGTAAATAAGATTCCTAACTAAACAAATCCTTGCAATGAGGAGGATGTAGAAGGATAAGAATCCAATATGAACTGAGACAGGGATGTCACTGATTTAAATGTTTGTGTGTTGTGGAAAAACCATTCCTTGATCTAATGAATTTTAATTCTCAAAATATCTATTCATTCTCTTATCCCATTGAAACTTCAATACAAAATAATCCATGATTTCACTAGTTACTGGAGGGTACAGACACATCTCCATGTAGTACTGTGCTCAAGTTAGTAGACTAGAAGTTAAAGAAACTGGCTACCAATTTCCCCAAAACAAAAGGCAGAGATTATTTCAAAACTACTCTGGGAATAAAAGCCTCTTAAACTTATTTGAACACAAAGTAACACAGCCATTCTCAAGCTAATTTGTTTTCAATTTCTATTAAAACATGTGCCTGGCAGCAGTACTGTTATATGAATCATGGTTAAAACATTCCAGTGGAAAGAATTTACCTACTTGCAGCCCTTTCTGCCTGTAACACTGACATTGGGATAGAAATGATAGAGTGAAACATATTTCTTCTTTAATGACATAAAGTGAATGTGTAAATATTGACTAACAAATCCTTTTATTAATAGTCCTTGGACTCTCTAGGAATATGGACTTTCTGATTGTCTTCCATTTCCTTTCTGAAAGTAAGGAGAGATCTAAGCTCTCTGAGGATGTTCTGGTGGACCTGGAGGAGTGTTCTCCTTGTGGGTACCTCGTGCAGCTGAGAGCAGAGAATTGCAAACCCGTGTTACATCATGTGTCTTCACAAATAGTACAGATTGAGAATTGCAAACCCCTGTTACACTGTGTGTCTTCACAAAGAGTCCAGCTTTTCACTCTGGCAGCTGATAGATGCAGGGTACAAACCCATTAACAAAGACTAAGCTAGGTAAGGCTGGGTAAAGTTCCTATGTGCTGAATGATCTTTCAGTCAGAAAGGTTTTGTTTTTTTTTTTCCCAAGTCAGTTAAATTAAATGCAAATAATACAGTAAGAAATTGCATATACCTTGCTGTTATGAATGAAGGCAAATTATGAGGTTGGAAGGAGAAACTTTCACAGCAAATCAAAGTAGGAAGGATTAACAATGGATATACAGCTTATTTAAGGCTTCAGAAGAACAAAAGATAGTTCAAACAGGCAGAAAATTCTCAGAAGGAACAGAATTTCGTCCTGGGCATCTTGAAACATTTGAGTTTGACAGTCTATGCCTATGAGACTTGCCTGGGACTCCAGGCTACGGAAGTTGATATCCACAGTGAGCTCCCCTTGGCACCTGGGCACTGCTGCTACCCCTAATTTTTACCCTCTGTGTAAAGCAATTGGAAGAAAGGAAATTATTGGAAGTGCCAGTGAATGAGCCTTAGGAATTCATAATGCCAGAAGAGGTTTAGGGGGTCATAAAAGGTGATAGGGAGCAGTTCATCCCCACATGAGGCTTGAGGCATTTTCTGCCTCTTAAGAATAATTGAGATCTTAGTGTTTGGTAGCTTTGTCATGTGCTCTCTGCAGCTGCTTTGCCCAGAGGACATGTCAGTGGAAAACCCGTGGGAATTTAATTCTGTGTGTTTTATTACAGGAAGCTATACAGCCACACTCAGTCTCCTCTTGCCCAGAGAATGATACAATGCTCTGCTGTGCCAAGCAGGAGAGTTCTCTGCTTTTCTGTTGTCTGCTTTTCTGTTAGGAGAGTGATGCAATGAGGGAATGAAAGCTAACTGGCTCCTGTAATTCAGGGAACTGTCTTATCTGTCCCAAAACCCAGACTTCAGAACTTCAGGGTCAAGTTTATGTTTAAAGTTTTTTAAACCCGAAATTATAGACATTACATTGTTCAGAACTCTGGTAGGAGAGCAGAGAGGACTGACCAGAGATCTTATTTCATGTAGAAGAAAATTTACTTTATGTTTGACTTGCACGGGATAAGCTGATCTTTATGCATATTGTCATAACCAAATTTTTCCATTAGATCCAGAACTGTTCTGGAGACAGTTAAATCTCTTCAAGCTGAATTAAATATTAGAGATCCTAAGTTGCTCCTGAACCTGCCTCCAGTATGCCCTAGTCTCTGCCACAGTTATCCCTACAAAAACTTCTGTTACTCCTGAGAACCATGTTGTCTGTGCTGCTTTCAAGGGACAGCAATCAATACTCAATTCCACACTGCTGAACTCCAAATTTTTTATTTATCTCACACTACAAAATATTTAGTGACTATTACTTAAGAAGGTCTAATATAATAGATCTTCCCTTTCTGACATTCTTCCTTTTAGCTTCATTTAGAATACTGAGGCACCATTCAGACTGAAGTGAATAAATGAATATTTGCTGATTTTGTTGGCCCTGCTGTGCAGTCCTGTGAGCCCAAGTTGGATGCCAGTCTTTTCAAATGCATATATCTATATATATATATATATAGATGTGTATGCTTTTATAATAACTACCAAAAGCTTAGGCTGTACATTAATAAACATGGAAATAGAAATCATTTATCCATGCAGCACACAACAAAATGAGGAAAGGTTAGCCACCTTCTCCTGAATGTGCTTATTTTTGGTATGGAAAAATGAGTTTCAGAGTTATTAGGGTGGTCTTATTAAAGCGATTTATTTCTTTTCCTTCCTGGACAGACTGATAAGAATCTTGATGGGGCTTATCTTTATAACTGTGAGAAGCTGAGGGCAGGCTTTAATGTCCCTGGGCAGCCTCACCTGATTTCTCCATTTAACCCTCCCAGCTCCCCATGGGCCCAGGAGCCCAATTATGGTCAGTCCTGGGTCTCTGGTGCCTTCCTAAGCTGTGGATGTGCTATTTTCTGTGCCTGTCACTGGTGTTTGCTGCTCCTGACCTGGGCAGTGATTTTTTCACCCTGACCTTGTCACTGTGGCCCTGTTCATCAATCATTGCCTGTACCTGACCTTGGTTATCCTCACTGCAACTGAGATGCATATTGAATTCTGGGCTTGACCTCTGACTGGCCTCATTACCATGAGCCTGTCTCATGATCTGGGCTCTCAGATGGCCCTGCCTGTCCTCTCTTGACCTCTCAGAAGTGCCTTCAGGCAAAGTTTCAAGACCATTTTTACAATAACTAGTGATTTTCATGAACACCCTTGATATTTTACTGTTCTCACTCAGCTTGGAGTCAATGAAGTATTAATCATGAGATACAAAGCAAAGTAAAAGCCCAGCTTGTGCTATGATGACTAATAATTATGATTGGAGCCACAGGACAAAGTGAATGGCTGTTTAGTGCCTTAGAGAAGATGCAAACAAGGTTTTCTTTTTAAAAAGATGTTGGCACCTGATTATAATTGAATGTCACAAGAAACAGTGTGTTGATACAGCTGAAGGCAGAGTGGGTAGAATGGGAAACCACTAACAGGAAAGGTGAAAAATAGGATGTCTTAGCTTTTTCTGTTGTTGATAGTTTGCATTATCAAATCATGTTCTGAGAATCCCTTTCTAAATTTCAGCATGGCCTTGGGGGTTACAGTGGAACACAGTTTATAAAAATTGGTTTTGGGCTGAGTTTTTAAGGTGGTTCAAAGTGGGCATGGACACATACAATGAGATTAAATCACTGCAGGAGCACAAGGAAGTTGTTGCTCCCTCTCAATGCCAAGGCTTCTTCATTTTAACTGCAATGATGACTTGACTTTTAAATATAAACATTAATTAAAAGCAAATTACTTTAAAATTTTAATAGCATTATAGTACAAGACCAAATATAGGTCAACTAGCTCTTGAAACTCATCTGGAATTGTATAGTAGTGACATAATCTGTGACAGCGTAATTGGATCTGAATCTTCTGCTGAGTGATCTTCTCTATAAATAAGTTTTTATTTCAGATCACAGGGGCTGAAATCAAGCCTTGGATAGCAGTGTTGGAGTTGCAATAACATCTAGCTGTCAGTTGCACTAAGTGTAGTACTATTAATGTAGGTGAGACAAGCCCTTCTTTTCTATGTGAACACTCCAGTTAATCTTTAAAGCAATGTTAGGTGGCTGTAGTAAACAAAGTTTTGATTTTATAATTGTTATCATTCTGCCAAAAACCTGGAAGTATGAAGTGTTAGCAACTTGAAACTCTGGAAACTGTTTTTGACTGAGAATGCCTTATGACAGCACTCGAGTTAGCTTTTAGGCTATTTTTAAAACTATTTTTTCAGTGATTATCAAAGTACTGATTATACTGGAATCCATAATATCTGCCAATGTGTAATCTCTGAAACTAGCTGAGGATTTTCCCAACTAGGTGACTTGAAATCACATCTTTAGTAATGTCTTCATGCACTTACTAATGACAAAAAGCAAAGGATTTCTGAGAAGTGAAAAGTGAGATAATAAAAAGATGCTGTAGTGTAAAACATGCTGATCTTTCTAGTATTGCCTTAGTGTCCGAAGTAAACTAGTTAGTGATCTTTGAAGTGGTGTGTGTATATATACATTTGGGAACCATAACAGCATTACTACTGCACATAAACAGTATTGGTATCACCTAAAAATGAACACTCCTGATGCTGGACTGGAACATTGCATAAAGTGTCTGTCCTGTAGCAGGGAAAAGCAGACATGGTAAAAATGGAAGGTTCTTTTTTTTCTGGAATATTACTGTTGTCTCTCCATATTTTTAAATTGTATATTTAATTGCTTTTCTTGCTTGCACTTATGCCGTATGGACTGGAGTTGAGTGTGTTATTCATGCTGTAGTTATGGAGCCAGGTCCTGCATTGGTACTTTTTTGGGTATGTGGTGGTGAAGTGTGAGCACAGGACTTGTTCTGTCTGCTGTAACTGATGCTATATTTTTTACATTATTTCAAAAGCAAATTCTCCTACATAGTGCCTGTCTTCCAGAAAGTACCCCACAGCAGTCTAGAACTCTCTTGTCACACCATCTATTGTTTTGGGGTTTTTTTCAGCTCTTTTGGCTGCAGTGGAATGGTTTCTGATCAAGCTGGGCTCAGAAAACTATCTTCACAATATTTATGTATCTATAATGCAAACAGTGCTGGAATGAGAGCCAGCATCTTGTTGAATGTTGCTCTTTTTTTCTAATTCCTCATGCTGTAATGGTAAAATCTGAATTTGACCATGATACTTGATCTGAGTTTCTCTTGTAACTGGACTTAAAATGCCTTCACTGGTTCTTTTGCTTGCCAATGTCTCTCAGTAGCTCAGACTGACCTTCCACAAGATGACCTTCCACTTCAATCACCCTAATGGAATCTCTTCACTACTTACTTAAAGAAATCCAGATGCATTGTATAGCTCAATTTGTGATGTGCTGCCTTTGATTTTTCAGTGTCTTAAAGTCTGGAATCAGGATGGACTTGCCTCCCCAGGTACAGACCCTCTGCATGCAGTCACACTGTAACCTCATCCTGCTCAGCTTTTGTGCTTGTGAAGCTGTTTTTCTTGGAAATTGCCTCTAATAAAGGCTTGGTCAAGCTTTTATGCTGGTTGTGAAGCTGTATGAGATGAAAGCTTTAGGAGGTATGGCTGCAGGCCACTCAACACACATGTAAATCTTCTGAGTGTGTCAGCTGGAGTTCACAAGGACCATGCTGGCTTTTTATTTGACAATTAAATACCACTGGAAGAGAGGCAGTATTTTTATGGAGGGTAATGTATCTTATTGATACAATACTAATGTAACTGTATATAACTTTAAAAGCCCTCAAGAAACCATGAATATATAATTCTGGAATATGCTTAGTTTCTTTTGTGGTGTCAACATACCAAGCGCTGAGATTTTCAGATTACTCATCCAGAGGCATGAGTAATTTTTGAAAAAGGCCTCTAATTATGTGGTAAAAAAGATCAGATGTTCTTCATTTTTTGTCTGTAGAAATGATCTGTTTAAACTGTTTGTATTAGCTCTTGAAGCTGTAAAAGTTGTGATCTCGTTTCTTTCCAGTGCTGTACAAACACTCTTTGAAAAATATTCTCTGCCCATGCAATAGAGCTGCAATCAGAGAACAGGAAATTCAGAGATTTCAAATGACTTATGAAACTTCATTCAAGTCTGGAAATAACAGTCTAGGTTGTTTTTATCTCTTAGGTAATGCTTTTGTTAACTAACAATGTAAACCCTTCCTTTCACATACAGTTGTCTTCTGTTACTTCTCTGCATCTTTCCCACTTGTAGTTGAAAGAGATGAGAAGTAACTCTTCATGTTAGAGTGATTTTGTCAAAACATAGGACTTGTAAATCTTTCTACCCATTGCTTTTCAAATCACATTCAGAAATTAAATTAGCACTTTTAGTATCTAGGTATAGCTGAAAAGTGCTTTGGAGGACAGGACAGACAGAAGTAAAGCCTCTTCTGCTACTGTAAGGTGACTGTGGCAGTGTTTGAGTGCTGGACAGAGAGTAAAAAATATTCAGGGAGTTCTAAGGAGCTGTGTAACCAAGCTAACCCTTGACAAGGACAAAAGCCTTTTAACCCCTCTCATTACTGTTGATCTCGCTGAGGATGCACAGGTCAGTAAGAGACCACGGCCCTGGGCAGAGCAGGTGCCAATGTTTCTGCTCTAATGCTATTCACTGTCTTGGAGAGCTGGATCCCTTTGCAAAGTAACAGACGAGTTCCATTTCTGAATTCTTGGATAGGAGGATTTCATTCTTTGATTATGTAGTGAAACTGAACTTGGAAATGAGGGGAATGTGATTGCAAAACTGTGGATACTGTTGTCTTGATTGTGTTCAGCACTACTTGCAGCTGAGCTTCTTATCCAAGCTGCCTTATGTAAGTTCTTTCTGCCAACTGAATTGCAGGAAATAGCTGGTAGTTAATCACTGATGATGAGCTTTCTCTTTGCCTATTCCTTGTTTGATCTGTGTGTGTGAGTGAGGTCTGGGTAAAATCCAGTTTATAAAATAACCAGGCCTTTTTNTTTTTTTTTTTTTTTAGCTAATAAAACACCCTGAGTAGGGCAGATAGAGTAAGGGTAAAGGTAAATTGAGCTTGCTGGCAGACATTTAATGAGTCAGGGAGGAGGAAGCCAGAACACAACTGATCAGTATGGTCTTACCAGCACAGGTGAGGGCAGCATCCCACTTTTGTCTGCATGAATAGAACCCTGGAGCTCAAAGGTTAAAAATCTACCTGCCAGTCTCAAACTGGCATGTCAGAACTTGCTGCCCTTCTTTTGTGAGGGGCTAGAAATGTGCAGATCCTAGAGCGGAGAAATTAGAGTCCATCTGTGCTGCTCTCAGCAGCAGTTAGGAAGTTTAAAGAGCAGCTGAAGATGTTTTGAAAGAAAGAAAGGGATCTCTGAAAGTCTGTTTGCACATAAATGGACACAGCATGTGGTGGACTGAAGCAGACTGTTCAGATCAACTCTGAATTATTTGTGCAGACTGCTGAGAGCCAGAGGAAGAAAAGACTTGTAGCTATAACTTAAAGAAGCTGCTACCATAAATACAGCTGCAAGCATGTTGAGGTTTCTATAATCTATTTGGTTTTATTTATTAACTCAATGTTTTGCACAAACATTTAATACTCTTGCATCATGTAGGGCTGTGTGTTTACTGTGTGAGCAGTTGTGCACCTTGTTTTAGTTCTCTTGGTTTCTGAGAAGAGTCTGAAGAGGTTATTTCAGGACAGGCTAGGAGTACATCCATAAGAAATTGAGAGGGATTGGCAGTCCACAGAGGTGAAAGCTGTGCTTTTTTAACTGGTTAGTGTTGTTGTGTTTTACCTCTGTACATGGGCTTATAAATTTTCTGGGCTTTTCCTTCATAGATGTAGGATGGAAGGAAGCTGGTCTAGCTTAAAGCTCTAGAGAAGACTTGTGCTCATTTTTAATAATAATTTGGGTTTTTCCATGCTTAGAAACTTAAGTGTGTTATTTAGGAAAATGTGAAATCCTACTATAATAGCAATAATCTGATCCTAGTTTGATTAATCTTTGCTTTACCATGGTTTCTTCCTAAACTGTGAGATTACTGCCTTGGTGCATGGAAAAACACTGCACCCTTTCCTGTATTACAAAAACATCACGACTTATCAATTATATGGGAAGGCTCATCCAAATGCCCTTGAAACTAATTGGAATGTTTACCTTTGCTTCAACAGGCCTTTCTGTTTAGTGTGGTGAGATTTGGCTCAGACCCCTTCTAAACCTGCAAGATGTTCCAAAAGTAAGGTTTTGGTGATGTTGACAGGCCCCTTACCCAACAACAGCCTCCCTCTTGTTAGCATGTCAGATGAGGAGACTGAAGTGGGTAATTAACATGTATGACCTGAATTTACAAGCTGAAAAACTTTATTGTTTCATCCCTTAAAGTCTGACTGTCTTGCTCAGCAGTGAATGAAACCAGGATGAAAATGATCCTAGTTTTTGTGACAAATCTAAGGAACTAACTGGCTGTGGCTGTATGCAATTCTGGCAGCTATCTAATGGGATCAGCTGACAAATTCCCATTCATCCATCACTGGTACTCAGACAGAATTAACTCCTTTGTGATACCTGATACTAGATTTTTATAGTGCAACTCTATAAAGTTGAAATTCAGGCTTGTTTTCATGTATTGCTCAGACACTTGTAGGTTTTGGACTTCTTTCAAAACAACCTCATGTTTGTGAGGTTACATAAACGAGGAAGGGGTTTTTGGTGGGTATCTGCTGCCTCCCAGCAGGTGATTTCCTCAGTAGATAGGAAGGCATCTCTGAAGGTGTGGGGTGGTGTTACTCAAATGCAAGGCACCATGATCTGTGTTTCCCAGTTTTGGAGCGACTCTGTGGTGAGCAGTGTCCTGTGGAATAGGATGTGTTGTGGGGCACTTCTGGCTGCTGGTGGAAACTGGTTGCTGCTGAAACCAACAAGTTTCCTCCAAGGAGTTATTGCACCTAATCAGCTGGAGCCATGGGTTTGTTTCCCCTCAGGCTCTTTTTCTCTCTCTGCCTCAGGTACCTTGTGAACCTGCCTTCCTGTGCAGGCACATTCTTGTGATGCACCAAGCACTCCTTCAGCAACCTGCTGAGATATCTGCACCAGTGAATATGCCAGTACTATTCCCAAAGTAGTGTTGGGCAACTGATTTCCAAAGACTTTGGCAGAATTCTATAGAAAACTGGAGTTGATATCGTCAGAAAAGGTTTGACATGGAGTTTTGCCTGACTCAGTTGTTTCATTTCCCAGCAGAGTCCCAAATGCAAGCTCTCTGCTTCATGCCGTGTTACTTTTGACAAGTTTATACCTGTACCATGGCATGGAGCTGCCTTTTGCAAGTTTTAGAAAAGAATGTTGCCCCTTGGATGAAGAAATAAGAAACAAGAAAAAAAAATTTTTGGCAAGTTTCAGAGGAATTTTTGTAGGGAAAAAATCCTTGGAGGCAGCATAGTTGCAGTATATGATTCATCTGAAACACATAACCATGAATTGGGTAGTAAAGTAATCGTACCCATCTCAGAAAATTAAGTTAATTATTATTTCTAGATGATTTGAAGAGTAGGGGAAAGTGGATAGATGTTTAACAAGTTGACCTTCCAAAGTTCATGGAAGTAATTTCTCAGTACAGGCTGAAGATAAGATCAGAAGCTGTGAGACAAGCATGCCTCCAGAATAAATGCAGCAGACAAAGAGTTTTGACACAAAGTCCAACAAATATGCTGCAACAGACTACTTGTTTTAGCTGTTTACTACTTTATTCACATATATACTAGGAAATAAATGCTTGTATATTGGAAAATAAGCAAATTTTCTGTAGAAACTGCAATTCTGCAGGAAATTGCAACATCTTGGAGAGATGTGAAACTGAGAAACAACGTAGCTATGCAGAGGCAGGAATATCTGTATCACAGACCGTGCCTATGGAGGGGGTTTTGGCCAGAAGGATGCAGTGCTCTGAGGTGCACTCCAGCCTAGGGATGCTGAAGGGTTTGGCCACTGTCTCAGAAGAGATGCCTGTTCACAGCAGAACATGCCTGAGCAGAGCTTGGGTGTGTTCCAGGATGCTGCAGGGCTGAGGGGACTGACAGATGTCTCAGCCCAAAACAAACCCACTGAGGGCTTGCAAATGGGAATTAATTCCTGGGGGATTGTGTGCTATAAATAAAAATGAATCTGTATTGTAAATAACTATCATAAATCACTTCATCTGTTGAATTAGAAAGCTTTAGCCCTTTTTCATGAGAGCCTCAGTACTTGTGATCAGGCACAGAAAGGTGTGACCGGTTGGTCACCTGTAGCACAGCAAGAAATCTGGATAATTTTTGTCTTAGACTATCTCTGTGGCTGAAGCACAGAGATATGGGCTCATCTCTTGTCTCTGTTATGGCAATTAATAAGCAGACATTTAATCTCTGAACTGTTTCTGTGTCTTTAAATGATTAAGAGTATGTATTTGATAACCAGTCACGCCTAGGTGTGAGTCAGATGGGACATACTGACAGCCTGTGAAGATTAGGGCTGTTCCTCATATTATTTAATTCTCTCATTGTTTTGTAAGAGGATTTCTGCTATCACATGTCAATTTGTGTGCCATTTGGTTATTTAACTGGATAGTTTTCTTTTTTGCTACACTTTTGTGTATTTGAGGTGAATGGTGCAATCTGAGCACGCTCTCAGGATGCAGCTCAGTAATGACACTCCAGCTTTTATTGTTTTCCAAGACTAACAGCAGTATGATGACAGCTGGGCAAGTTTGTTTATGCTTTCCCAAATGTCAGAACAAGGAGAAAGCCATCAAGGCTTTATACTGAATGCACGTCATTTGCAAAGTATGAAAGCACTGCAAAGCTAAGTGGGACTCAAAGTCCTCTAGCAAGGCTGTATGGGAAATTAAAAAAACAAAGTGGGGGATTTTCTAAAATTGTGTTCCATTGTAATAGTTTGTATTAATAGCATATTAAAAGGTATGAAATTTCAGAAAAAAATGGATGTATGTATGGCAAGCTTGCATAATTCTATAAATAAGTGCCACTAAAATTGTTTTCTGAAGTTACTTCTGTTACATTCTATCTTGAGACCAATGACTACCATAATAATTGACCTCATGGTTGATATTTTTATTCACTGCCTGAACTGATGAGTTTAATAAAGTGTCAGTTGTAGTCAGGTACACAAATGTACTGCATCAAGAGGGGTGAGCACTGCAGTGTGGGTAGTAGACACAGAGGAGTTTTGCTCTCCCAGGCCCAAGAGTCTTGTCTATGTTTCCCAAGTAAATTCAGCATAGGGAGTATTTTATAAGTCCTGGACATTACCTCTGTGCTGCTTTATATCCATTGTGTGTTTTATCCAGGTGAGTGAAGGGTCATTACACTCACTGGTGGTGCCTGTACTTTGTCTCTCTCAGATGTGTGTGAATAACAGCCACTCCCGAGGCAAACCTAGAAGAGACTTTGCATAAGCTCCTCATGAATGCTTTATTCAGGTGAGAGGACAAGAGCAGATCAAGATCAGGCCAGGGGATGGAGTGCAATAAGAGCTCTTTGAGCTTCTCTACTGTGTTTACCCAAGGCCACCTCCCTCCAGAGGTACCAGGTGAGAACATGCTTTTTCCCACATGCATGCCCTTCAGTAATTTTGTTGAGGTTTCTTTGTGAACAAGGAGTATCCAGAAAGTCTCCAAGGCTTGCCACTTTTTTTTTTATCAGGCTTGTGGGTGGCTGCATTGGTTTGAAGAATAATCTGTGCAATGCTTCTGTACTGTCCTAGTCCTATTACTTCACACTTTTGCACAATTCCTGTGTTTTCTCATGCTCTGGCACAGGTCCATGAAAGGAAGCTCATTCAGTGTAGGGATGAGCTTGAACTTGAATCTAAAGTCAAGAAAAATAGTCCTGTGGAACTGTCAGCTCAGTACTAACTGGTAATGAAGAAGATTAAATGCTGGGAAAGGATGGAGGGCAAACCAGACGATGCATAAAACTATGGTTCATCTGTACTTAGATTGCTGGATTAAATGCTGTTTTTTTCATCTCAGCATATGAGATGAGCATCTGGAAAAGGTAAAACAGGTTGATGTTGGGTATGGAACAATTTCTGTATTGGGGATCAGTCAGAAGACTAAGAGAAATATAATAGAAATGTATAAAAAAATATGCTGAGGAGAGAGAACAGTTGTGTGATCTCCCTTTAGTACAGGAACTAGAGGCCACATGTGAAATCACTAGGAAATAGATGAAAATAAATGGAAGGAACTAGCAAGAGAATAAACCTCAGCAGATTTCACCCTGTTGGCTCAGCTGCAAATACCTGAATGCAAGGGAAGACAAAAGACAAGCATCACATACTTGTCCTGTTGTCTCCTGTGGGTGGGATATGAGGTCGGATGGATCCTTTGGGTCCCTCTGGCCTCACTTGTGCATGTCCCAAGAGGCAGTGCAGATACAGTGAGCTCTACTCACCCAGTGTGACAACTGAAGCAACAGCAGAGACAAGGTCATAGGTTTCCTGTGACATGGCAGAATGAATCTGATCTGCAGTTACTGCTGCCAGCCCTGAACGTTACCCTTCAGAGTGGCAGGAGTGAAAAAAGGCTTTAGATAATGCCCCACTCAGAGCTCCCAGGGACAAACACCAAAGATAGCCCATGCTTTGCTCACCTTGGTGCCACATCATTCTGCCTTGCCAAGAACATTTCAGTCTGGGCTGATAAGCAGAGCTGGTCAGGTACTTCTCTGTCACAGCACTGCTGTGTGGCTTCAGCCTTGAAGTAAAGGGTCACTTAATATCACAATCCCTGTCTCTTTGGCAGAGGTGTTGTTTGATGATTCAAACTTAGCATTTTCACAATCAACACAAATATTGACCAAGCAACCAGAAACACCTCCTCCTTTTCATCTGTGCTTGGGACAACTGCTCTGTGGAAAAAATAAAAACTGCAGCTGACCTGCTAGCTGCCAAAAATGTGAGTGGATTATAAATAAGTTACTTCTCTTGATAAAATAATTATTTGCAAGGACGTAAAACTAATCTAGAGTCTCATCTCTACTCTAGAAATAGTTGCTTGATACACAAAAAAAAAAAGCACACTAAAAAAAAAAACAAAACCCCAAAAAAAAGCCACCACAAAAAACCCCAAACCAACCAATAAACCAACCAAAAACCCAGCAAAACAGTAACAATAGAACGTGAACTAAAGTAGCTCAAGCAAAAATACACCTGAAACAGAAATTGTAAGTATTTTGTAGAATAGCTGGGGATGAGAAACAAGGAAGATATCTCTAGTGAAATTTCTCCAAAACAAGAAGTGCAACTTAAACAAGATCCTGGAAAAATTCGATTTCAATCTGGCACAAGCTGAGTATGTATATTGACAGATAATTCTTGCTACAGCAGCACTGCACTCTTGTTTCGATGACCTATGCTCAGCTTTAAGCTTTAACATGTGCAAAAATGGGTATCTGTCAGCTAAATGTGGAATTACACAAATTGCTGCATATTTCTATAACAAATGCTCTGGGGAATTAGTTACTGAATGGCTTTATTCTTGTGCAGAAATCCTGCCTCTTTCTTACCTGTAAATCCACTGTGTGAAATCTTTTAAGACATCATAGTAAATATTTCTCATGTTCCTAAGCGACAGAAATGACCCCAGAATATATGCATGTGTTTCAAAATAGGACATTCTGTTTTGCAGGAAGTGACAGCTCCTTTTGTGTTCCAGCCTCCTTAAGCTAGTCTAGAAACAGCTGTAAATTGCAGGTGAGAAACCTTGACCAATGAAATAGTTTTTTTACACTTTAATGCATTGCTGCTATATTGCAACTGAGATAAGATTTCTTTTGTAAGAGATACCAGTTCACCCAGTTTTATGCAGAATAGTCCCATTTAAATTTTAGTCTTGCATTCAAATTTTACTCCTGCTCACGGAGATAGCTGCTCCTCCCACAGGGAGCTACTGTGAAGGGAAATTGGGATCTAAGAGAATATCACTTCTGTTGACCTTTCAGCATGCATGAAAGGCCTCTTAAGGAAGGACTTGCTTGCAAAAGCACTAAGAATTTCCTGGGGACTCCTAAAGTCACAGCAGAAAGGAAATGTTGCAAGTGGGGAACATTAGATTGGGTAACCTGGATCCAAGCAGCTGTTACCTCTGATAGAATCAGGTGCTTAAGAGGAAGACGAAAATAAACCCTGAGGGTAGGAAGCTGCAGGATAACTCTAGTCCAGTCCTTATCGAAACCTTCACAGCTATAAACTATTGTCTGCTGCAGAATAAATTGAACATGCTGGCTGGGTAGCTCTGGGTGTCCTTAGCTGTACATATTTCAAAGCCTTTCAGGAATGCTACAAAATCCTTTATCTTGATTAAGTGATTCTTGACAAAATAAGGAAAACTAAAGCTGGGTTAAAGAGCTGCAGAATGGCTTAAGCTGTGGCAAAGAAATGAATCCAAGAAACTCTAAAAGGCTTGCTGCAGGCCTGGTTTTGAAAGTTTGTGTTACTGAGTTAAACAAGCTCATTGCATCACATGCTCCTTTTCTGTCTTTGGATGGAATTGTATTTGAAAACTACAGTTTTGCCCTAAGGGAAAGTATGTACAGAGAAGATGCTCAGTGCTCACAGTTCAGCTGTACCTACTACTTCAAGTTTTCTTCTCTGTTAGTTATTCCACTCAAGAAACGATGAACATTAACTTTTGTAGGGTATTTTGTGCTTTGGGACATATGCACACACCACAACATTTTACAGCAGTTTATTAAATTAATCAGTTTCTAAATGTCCATGTAGACTAAAAGAACATAACTAAACACTGACTGTAAGACTGTAGAAGCTAAAGGCTCTATATTCAAATGATGCAGCTATCTGGAACTCACATAAATGTTTCGAATATATTGACATTTAGATAAGAGGAAAATTCCCTACCAGTTTAATGTGTTGTTTAATCTTTGACTAGGTCATGGCTGCTGTTTGTTTGACATGAAAGTGCACGTGTTTACTTTTTCCCCAAAACACCGATGCTGAGCTCATGATGGAGGTCTGAGGGCAGAGCATATGAGCTGAGCTTCCCTCTGCCTGTGGCATTTGGGGAACAAAATATCTGCAAAGATCCTGTCCTGGGAAACATGCATGGCTGTAGTCCCTGGAGCCTAAGGACTGCACCTCTTTGCATCCTACTAGTTTTTGAAAGGAAGCACATGTGCTGGGAAGTAGAAAACACCCTAGATTTGGCTATCATCCATCCCTCTGAGGAGGGAAACTGTGATCCTGGCCCGTTTTCTAAGGAAATACCTGCACAGCTGCTTGGCTCTCTACGACTTCTCTACATGGATACTTCACGTGTAAACTATTCTTGCAAAATATCCAGTTACCTCACAGCATTGTACTGGGAATGTCTCTTTCAGGGTGTGCTCATAGGGACTATCTTGATCATTGCCAACTCTGTTATTGCTCCTTAGGGTAGAGAGGAGGTGTGGAATGTCCCAGTAAGGCACTGGCACTGTGCACTGCAGCACACACTGTGCACAGGTCCTTGCTGCAGAGTAGCCAAGGGTGTGACTACGTGAATGCAGAGAGTAGAGCTTCATAGCCCTCCTGGGAAGTGTGATTGATTCTCACCTCCCCAAGTTTATTTCTTAACAGTTGTTTTCAAAACAAAGTGGTGGAAGTGACTAATGTGGCCAGTGAAGGGTGGCGAAAATCTTTGGTTGCATCTCATTGCTTTAGGAGGACAACTCTCTTAGAACAGACAGGAAATTATTTCAAGGCAATGTATTGAAAGCAGAGGAAAGCAAAAATAACCATCTTAAAATAGTTCCAGCAAAACGTAAGGGTTTGCTTTTTAGTTTCCTCCAACAACTTTCCAAGTTACTAAGACAAAACTGTTTCAGTCATTTATGTGACTGGGAGGTCAATGTTCCTGTAAACAACAAAAGGGTGCAGTGAACCTTTACTTCTCTTCCCTTGGACCCAGCTGCCTAAACACTGCAAAAAGAGGTATGAACACAGGAGAGATATGGCCTTGGCAGCGACATGGGGTTGGGACACATGGTCTGGGCCAAATCTTTCTTTAGAGGAAGCCATGTGAAAGCGCAAACACATGTAGGAAGTCACAAGTTTAACTGAGAGCAGAACTGGGTCTCATACTTGCAGAGTTGCCCAAGCTGCTTTTTCTCTCAGACCTAGCAACTGCCTGGGATTTCCCAGGCTTTTTTACCTCTGTCATTAGCAGAGCAGGTCAATTATTCCAGACATCCAGCTGCTCTCAGAGGTGGTATGGCCACAACTTGCTGATTCTGGCTGGGGGGTGCCACAGTATTTACAAGTAACATCTTGCTGATATGGTCTGGGTTGTGGTGTTGGTGATGAATGTGGGTTTTCTTAGTTGAGGCAAAAGGAAATCAGGTGAATTGTTACAGTATTGATGTCAAACCATTTATTGTCAGGGCATATGTGGGTCCTAGTTTTGGTACATAAGCTAACATGCAGCTCTAAGTGTAAGCCTTCCTGGGTGATGCAGGCAGAGATGATTTAGGCAGCAACGAAGTGAAGCTGGGTTTTAGGTTCTGCACAGAGACCACGTAGAACCAAAATACTTGATCAGATTTTCCAGCATTTGATTTTGTATTCTGTCTTAGATAAATGATCTGCATTGTGTGTGTGTGTGTGTGTGTGAACAGAACACTTAATATTCTCTTAGGCAGAAAACATGCAGAATTTTAGATTTCTGTTTTACCATAATTGAGAGAAACACCAAAGCATCAAAGCACTACTGTGGCCATTGAAGGATCACACTGGGAGTGTTCCTCTCATTATGAAAAACCAACAGAACATGAAGTTCTAATGAGTGAAACAATGTCATATGTCATGATAATTTAGCAGAGTCTGGTACCCTTTAAGGCTGGCTAGATGGAAGGGTGAATGCTGTAGGAAGGGTTCTGCCATGAGCTGTCAGCAGCAATGAGTTGTGACACCAGAGCTTAAGCTCCCCCAAATCAGGAGACAGCAGAATCAGGGCTGTCTGACAGGTTTCATGAGTAGGAGGTGGATGGGTAGAACTTACATAACCTAAGGTGAGAAGTCAATAAGTAACAAGGAAATTTCTTTCTAAGGAAATAGGTGTTGGTTCAAGTGCAAAGTATTCCCCAGTACAGTGCTACGGCTTTGTCCTTAAATCTGGGCACCAACGAACTGGCTTTGTCAGTTCAGGAAAAAAATAGAAGTCAATTGCATGAGTTTGTAGGTCAAGGGCTGGCTGCAATGCCAGCTACAGATTGCTCAATTACCTCTTCTTCTGGAAAGTTTATGGAAAGTGTTGGACTGAATTATTTGTTTGCGGTCAAGGTACGCAAGGAGAAACAGTTCCTTTGATGTATATCTATTCCATGTCATGTGGTTGTTGGGATATCAATAAAAAAGAAGCTCCCAAATTGCTATGTTCAATGGTCTTATTGTACAAGCAAATGAAGGACAGTGGGTTGTTGTACATTAATATTTTCCTGTAAAGAATTGTACTGTGCACAAAACTTGTGGTTTTGGAAAGACATCCTAGCTTTATTCGCAAAGGTAATAGAGATTCTAGTTTTATAAATTCTAGTAGGAAATGGACAGGATCTCCTATTTTTTACATACAGGGCAACTTTATTTCTGCAGATTTGCACACATAATGTGTATTCACATTTTCCTTATTACAAAGCCAGCCACAGTGTCATATATGGTTTTGTCTTGTACCTATGGTATCAGCAAGTATGGACTTGAACATCTTTGTTCTACAATGTTTGACACGCAACACTGCAATATATTGAAGACAGATTTGAAAAACTTAGTAACAGGGCAGGCTCAAATCACCTAAGCAAACAAATGCCTTATTTTCTCTGAAAGCTTAATTTTTCCTTGACTGACATGAACATATTGGTTACATGCCAATAAATATCTGAATAATGCATATAAAAGCCTTTGCTGTCAAAAAATCAGTATGAGTTATTTAAGAGCTCTGTGCAAATGCTACCTTGGATAGAGGCCCAGGACACTTGAAAGAGTCCTTACTCCCCTTCCCCCACCTCAGTCTGACAGCATTTACTGAGTCAGATTTTTCAAAGGGTTGACTGAGAATTAAACTTTGAGTGAAACAATGGCTTCACATTTATTAAAACAACTTTTGCTGGTGGAATTAAAACAGAGTGTCGTATTAAGTATTCTGCTCTGATGTGGGTCGTGAGAGTAGATAAATCCTTCTCATGAAGTGCTTTTATCTTTCAGATCACATGAATGAAAGTATGCATCTTAACTGCATATCAGCAGTCCTGTTTTCCTGGAAATTGTGGTTTCCAAACAGATGGCCTCAGAGATAAACATGTGCTGTATTTACTACTCGAACTGGATGCTTCGGCATAAAGGTATTTCATTTGTGAAGGGCACTTTAAATTTAGCAAACCAGATCGATTATTCCCTGAATTGAGTAAGACACGTTGGATGAAACCCCTGGTAGGTTCTAAGTTTTATAAGAAGCAGTTTGACTGATTTTACTGCTACTATGCAAGAGGTTTATAACACCTTATCTCCCTGAAGAAAAAGAAATACAAATTGAAACCAGTATTTTCAGATCCACTATATATCTATGATGTCCTGAGGGTTAAAAATGGAACTATTTGTTCAATGCAGGATTTCTGTCATGCATGGTTCCTGTAAGCCTGCTTTTGCTGTATTCACATAGTCAGCTGAACATTACTAAGTTCACTACATCATTCATTCAGGAGCCGGGAAGGGAAATATTCCTGCTGACTCATGCTTATTAGTATTTTCCTTGCTCCACCTCCAGTCATTTTGGCTCCTCCTCTCCTCTCTTGCTGCTGGTTGCTTAGTATATTTAAACAGCTGTCTTAGAGCACGGAGAGGATTCCAGGCTTGTAGTTTGGTTGGCTCTTCTGACTGTAAAATCACTTTCATAAAGATTCTACCTCTCATCAGACCTGCTGCTAAAGGTAAGAAGGCTCCAAATAAGTACAGAGAGCTCTGTCTGGTGTACCCTAACATCAGTTTCTGAATATCACAGGGGTGTTTTTAGAAATTCACAAAGCTGAACTTTTTCCACATACTTTAGTTGTGTTCGGGGGTAACTGGCCTGACATGTAAGAGTGATGATGCAAGGAGGGAACCACTTCTGAAACTTGTAGGGAAATATAAAATGAAAAAGCTGTCAAGATCTCTGCTTTTTTTTAAAAAAAGTACTAAAAAAGTACTAATCAATTAAATATTAAACTGGTGAAACAAATGAGCTGATAAAGAAATTGAGCTGAAGAAAGTTAATATTGCGTTTGTATTAGAATTGTTCTTTAAAACTGTGTGTTGTAGCTTTTTTAATCTCCCCCAGTATTTATACCCTGACTGCATTGCTGTCTTGAACTTTCCCCACATGCTGTTCAGGCAGCACCTGGTGGTTTTTACTTTAGCAAAATCTCGTGGCTTTTACAGGGAGAGCTATCTGCATATGGCTGATGTGACCTGGCTTTTTATTTCTCTAAGGATCACAGATTGTCCTTGCCTTCTAAATCTATCTTTGCTTTTTCATTTGCTCACTTAAAACCTGTTTCAGCCTGGCACTAGTGAGAGCCACACTGACCGAGTTTGTGAGTTATAGTCCCTGTAGACATGAGGCTGTGTCAGGAAGATGTGCAGAGTCTGGCCCAGAGTGAGCTGGGTGCTTTTCAGCCAGAAACAATTATGTAACATCACAGACACTGGAATGTTTTGGAAGCAGCAAGAAGACAAGTTGTGAAACTTGCTGCGTTCTCTCAAATAAAGAGAAGGAAAGGGACATTCATTTAAAGTTGGAAGCTCATAGCAGGAGCCAAACTCAGTGTCACTAAGCTAAGTGTGAGTGCCCAGCAGGCTACACTACATAAAAGGAGGGTGAGAAGAGCAGTCTTAAGTTTCTTGCTATCTCAAGCTTTTTCTTGGTGCTAACTAGTTCAGTATAGATTTGCAATCAACTTCAGTATTGCTTTCCACTAGCCTTTGCAAGAGCAGGCTTTCCTCTGCTACACTGTATTGGCTGGCCAAGTTTCCAGGTATAGCAGTCTAAGACTGCAAAAAGGAAATAATTAAAAGAATCCACCTTAATGGCAGGAAAAGTGAATGTTTGGCTTGAAACTAAAATGCCCGAGATGCTCTGAGCTCAGTTTTACCCCCAGAAGTCAAACCTTTAGCCTACAGGATGGGAATAGCTATAAACAGGTTCAGCACCTCATTCACTTACTACTTACAAAGAAGAATTAATAACTATTAATTATAGATATGGCAGCTGTAGGACTTCTCCCGCTTGTAGAGGTATGCTAGGTTGGCTAACCTTGTGTTGATAGAATTGTCAGTGTCAAATCTTCAGGAAACAAAGTGTGTAGTGCAAAAATGTCATTAGGGCTTTTGTGAACCCAGGTACTGCATATATCCACGGCTAAAAATGGTCTCATATGTGTACACATCCAGTAATTTCATCAGACTAACAACTGTGCTCCTCCAGCTAATAAAGTTTGATTTAATTCCAGAAAATGCTCCTCTTTCCTGTGTCAAAAGGTACAGAATGGAGGGGGAGGAGGGAGCTATCAGTGAGCTCACTGCTGCTGGCTTCTGTGCTTTATCAGGGTGGAGAAGGGTGGCACAGTGCAATGGCCAGGAGCCAAGGCAACCTTCCTCTAAAGTAAACAGGACTGCCAGGCTGTCTTCTTCTGTCTTGTGCCTTTTTTGTCCCCTTCAGGCTCCCCCAGAAAGATGCTGGCATACAGCAGCATGCCTTTGTGCTCACGCCTTACAAACAGGCTTGCAGGCTCCTTATTTATGTGCTGGCTCTGCTGCTGCCCTGGAACTGCTGCCATGTGCTCTGCTGGGTTGGTTCAGCAGTCCTTGCTTCCAGCGAAAATCCCACGGACGTTGCTGGGTTACCACTACAGAGTGCATGCAGCTGCAGGAAGCTATGGAGCAGGAACCTGGAAGATTGCTTCCAGAGATCTTGCTTTCCTCTTCCAGACTCCCATTAGTTTCACAGCAATAAGATGTGTACTGTGTGTTAGGAAAAATTAATAAGACCTTTTCTTCTTGTGTAAGACAGTCATGGAAAGGGGGTTATTTGTTACCTTGGAGAAAAAACTTCTGCTAACCTGCAGCTGGATACTGCAGTTTACTGGTTTGAGGGGAATACCTTACTGGTCACACCAGTGCCCAGTTGCTTTGGTGTCTCTGGCAGTCCCAGTGCTGAATTCTACCAATTGCAGCTCTGGAGCTTTGTGGGAAGGAATTATTTGGGGGTAAACGTACACCACAGTCTGAAGGTGGTGCAGGTTTTGGTTAATGTGGCAGAACCTACCCAAAAGGCTGATCCTTGGGCAGCTGGGCTGTGCTCCCACAGCTTCCAGGGCTGGGATAAACATGCCTTAAGGGGAGTTCATCTTCTGCAGGGAATGCAACTACCTTTGAGTCTCAGTTAAATTTGGAACATCAGTTTCCCTGAGATCCAAGTCTCTTCAAAGCTAGATGCTTCAAATTACTTAACTTAGAAAGCACAACTATTATGTCTTTTAAGTGGTTCATGCCCTGTCAGGCAAAATGCATGAGAGTCTTAGACTAATGCTTACTTAAGTGGTTACAGGCAACCAGTTATTAAGCTGTGATCCAAAAATGTGGACAAAGCTGCTAGTTTTGAATTAATCTTGTAAGCCATATGTGACAAACTCTTGGACCAGAGCTGTCGAGCCCAGCCATGGCTGGATATTGGTGTCTGTGAGAACTGTCACATCTTTGCAAGCAAAAGCACTTCCAACCCTCCTGCTCAAGGCTGGAATTTGCGAATTGTAAACTCACTGGTGGTTTCCTGGCTGCCCATTCAGCCACCAGGGTCCTGGGCTTTCCTGGAGCTGCTGTGACGTAAATGTCAGCCTTAAAGAGGGGCATTACACTTGTAGGAAGACATTTGCTGCAAAACCTGTGTCACAGGCAGTGATGTGCCAGGCCTTATGGCAGTGTGTGGTGCGCTTGCCAAAGAACTTTCTGCACTTGGGAAGGGTGTGGAGAGCATGCCCTGCTGAACAAAGTCATGCTATTCAGTGGATTTTTGCTTAGCTTTCCAAAATGAGAGTAAGGTTTTATAAAAGAGAGTATTTTTTGTAGAATAACTTAAAAGCTTATGCTGAATTTCAGAAATCTCATGTTTACTGTGGTAAAAATAACTTCTCTAGGTTAGTGACAGCAGAGTTGAACTGCATGGAAAACTAAAGAAGTTGTTATTTGACATGGTAGGCTTCCTGCACGAATGACAAAACATTCAGTGTTCATTGAATATCTGCATAATTATTTGATTAGTTTTGTAGATTCCACTCTAATGACACCTTAGTCTACAAGAGAATTATGATGTACATTTTGTTCAAAGACTTGGTATTTACTTGTTCAGGCCTAGAACTCTCAATTTTCTGGAAAATTAAAAAAGAAGGTTCCAGAACTAAACTAGCATTTCTCAAAAAACCCAAGTGATGGAATGGTACCTATGTGAAAATGCAGCCAGGAGATTTCCAGCCTTTGGGCAGAAGTGTTGAGTCAGGTTTACTTTACTTATCAGTAAATGCACAAGTTACTTTAAAAAGTGTTAGTGATGCAATTTTCTACAGAGATGGTCAGAAGTGAAGTTTTTGTTAACAAGCTGCAACACTTCAATTGACATGGTCAGAGGATTACTGAAATTGCCAACTGTTCTGGAGTAACTGGAATTCATGTCTGAAAGAGAAAGATAACTGTTCTCTCCCTATTTTCTGGTGCATAATCAGAGAATCATCCTTTGATTGTGGGGTCAGGAGGAGAAAATGATAAGAAGGTCTGTCCTGAGTATGGAAGTGTGGCAGTGACTGTCTGTGCCAGAATGTGACAGTCTGCAATGCAAGGGTAACACTTTAGACTAGCCTGAGTCTGTGGGCTGGAGAAAGTCTTGTGGGGTTTTTCTTGTTTGTTTGTTCACGGCTTTTTGTCAAAAAGTACAAATAATTCAAAACTTATTTGTTTCAGCAGGTAGATCCCAGTGCATAAATGCTTCCGGACGGGAAGATGAATCCATTATTGACCAGGCCCTCGAATAAGAGTGGCCTCAAGACAGTGCCTGTTGTGATCATAGGTAAGCCTTCTCCTGCCAGCATTGCTGTGTTCTCTCGTGCTGTTGTTGCTTTGGACTTGCTATCTTTAACTTCTGTTCCACGTGTTCTCACTCACACCAGAAATGCCTGACCACTGTGTCTGCATCCTTTCCCAGACAGCCAAACTTCCTATAATACTGAGAGAAATACCACTAAGAGCTATGGGAAGTAGGGAACAAGCTGTTTGACAAATTAAGACACAGACCTATTTTTAATGGTAAAATTGGTAACCTTTTGATCATCAGTTCATCTGGGTCTGGTTTTTCTCTGTTGGATATTTAGAAAGATTTTAAACCTTTTCAGTACAGATAGCTAATGAGCTTGCTGTGATTATCTGTAGTGCTTGAATTAAAAGTAGGTTTGTGTGAGTTTTTCCACCATTATGTCTGTTTAAAAAGTACTCCAGATGCTGTTAAGGTTTCTTGACATTTTTCACAGATTTCTTTTAAAACATGAGTGAGCTACACTGATTTTATACAGATATAACAGATTTGTAAAAAGCAGTTTTCTACCAGTTAAAAAAAATCAGGTTATATAGTAACTGTATTGCCTCCCTTGCAAGAAGGAGCTTTGCAATGTGAGGTGATTCCAGGAGCAAAGTAATGATGTCAGTGCCTTCCTGTCTGACCAAGCATGAGCTGTGCTGGAGTGCAGGAGTTGGACCCTGTTCATCTGAGCTTGTGTTTCATGCCTTGCAGAGCTGGGCTCCCTCCTCATCTGGCATTGAATTCAGAGCACCTGAGAGAGCTGCTCCAAAGTTAGAGACTGCATAAATCACCCCTAATCCTTGCTAAGAGCGAGTTTGGCAAGGATACTACTACCAGCAATTTCTTGTCTGCGAATGACTTAGTGCTGCTCAGTTGTACAAGTCTCTAGGTGGGAAGGAGGATATTTTGGTACCTCCCTGGTGCACCTGTACAGGGATCCAGGGCAGAGATGTCACTAAAGCCTCAGAAGAAGAGTGTGAAAATATGCAGTCTGAGGAGGCTGTTGGACTGAGCAGCCCAGCTGTTTCACTGCAGCTGGACAACACTGCACGAAGGTTCCAGCTACTTCCCCAGGCCCTGCTCCAGGAAGGCTGTGTGCTCCCTCAGCTGTGCTGGCAGCCTCATGGAAGCAGTTGCATTGTAAAATAGCTTGAGCTCCAGATGTTTTTGTGGCCATCCATATCAAACTTAGACGTGATTCAGATTAAATCCTCTGTGTGCAGTTGCTGAGTGTTGTGCACTCAGGTGGTGAAGTTTGGCTTAGGTACCTCCTTTTACTTCCTAAAGCAAAGTAGTAACCTGAAATTTGTTATGTTTTACTATAGCTGCAGTTTAGTTTGTTTTTAATGTCTGTTGCTGTTGGTTTTGGCTAACTTTCCTGCAAGCGGAATATTCCAAACACTGACCTGCAGCTGCTGGTCCATGCCCAGCACAGCAGACTCTGTCCCCAGCTATGACACATAGTGCCCTTCACACAGCTCACTGTTGGCTTTACAGCCCTGACCTCCCTCTTTCTGGGCTCCTCAAGGATCAGCCTTAGCTCCAGTCACCCTTGCAGTGCTGGCACTGTGCCAACAGGCTGCTGTCACTTGGGTCTCCTCCTGTGTTCGTCACTGCTCTGTGTCACGGTTGTTGGTCACACAGCAGCAGAGCCTGGGCAGCCAGGCAGGCTGACAATTACACAGACACTGTCAAAGATTAAACGTGCTGGAGGACAGCTGTGTGCAGACTTTCCACAGGCTGCTCTCACTGGGCTTTGGGGTCACATATATCTAGTTTTTCCACTGGCTGTTGGGTGGTCAGCAAAGGCATTCAGCCATCCAGCAACCTGTTCAAAGTGCGAAATTCTGAGGGCTTGTCTTGGTGTGGCAGAAACTTTTTCCATGACACACTGCAGTACCATGGCAGAGCTGGCTCCCATTTGAAAGTGTCCTCAAGACCTGTTAGTCAAAGCTTCTATTGCCAAAAAGCCCTGAAAAGATGGAATTTCTCGCTGAGAAGAGCTGGTTCCCCTTCAATATTCACTCTCTTTTCTGGAGCCTGTATCCTGTTGACAGTGAACTACCCTGCACTGCTGTGAAATGTGCTTCCAGGAGAGCTGAGGCCCCTGGTCAGTACATGATCAGTTTATAACCTCTAAAGTTTAGGGAAATAACTCCATTCATCACCATGCTAGAGACTTCAAGCTTCAGGTGAGGGTAACCCTCTGACTTATTTAACCCAGTATCTTTTTGGCAAGTTCTAAGGACCTTGCAATGTAAGTAGGAGTAAGTGAGGAGAAGATGGGTAAAATTACTTCCCTAGCTCCATCCAATAGGTCAGTGGTCAACCTGCAATAGGAAATCCCCTGTATCCATAGCAGTGTCATATCTTTTGAATTGGTCTGGATATTAGAAACATTTCTCAAAGAACTGCTCTATCTCCAGAATTATAAATTCTTCTCTATTTTTTTTTCAGGGAATGGACCTTCAGGAATCTGTCTCTCATATTTACTGTCAGGTTACACCCCTTACTTCAAAAGACACTCTCTTCATCCTCATCCTGTTCTTCAGAGAAAGCTGGAAGAGGCACCAGAAGTCTCTCTTTTGGACCAGGTTCGTGTAAAGATAAACAGTGTGACATCCCAGTAAAGCATCCTAGGCATGTATCATAAGTGATTCCCTTGTTTGGCTTTTCAAAGTACACAGGCAGAATGAGCCTTAAGCAAATTTTGCTTTGTAATCCAGATCTCCCTTGTATGAAACAGCAGCATTGCTGCTAAGGTCCTCGAGGTAGCCCTTGGGCAAGAACAGATCTGTGTGCCCGGAAATGAGCTTCCCAGTACACCAAACTCCCTGATCAGAGACCCTGGAGTAACAAGCAGTCTGCTGCCTGGCAGAACATGCACTTTGAGCATCTGGTCTTTCTCTCTTTAGGATTTGGAGTATCTGTCTGAAGGCTTGGAGGGACGATCCCACAACCCCGTGGCTCTTCTGTTTGATACTCTTCAGCGTCCAGACACAGACTTTGGTGGGACAGCAGAATCTGTGCTCACTTGGTGGCATGAGCCCGACAGAGCCATCCCCCACCTGGTCCTTGGCAGAAATGCTCCTGGAGGTGCCTGGCACGTAAGTGAATTGGAGCTGAGCCGAGATCTGCATGTTGTGGTACAGCCAAATGTGTTGATTGGAGAGAGAAAAACTCCTCTGAAATGCCAGTCAGCCATATCAGACTTTACATACACAGACAAGTGAAAGTTTAAAAGGAAAAGAAGCATGAGAGGCCCTTATATTTCCCATCTCTTGTTCTTTTTGGAGAATATGAATGGTTTCATCCATGACAGCAGTCAGAGGAAATTACTGATTTCATCATCTGTGCTATATTGAAACATGGAAAAGTTGCCTTTCACTTTTTACATTAAAAAATTGAAGTCATTTTTCTCTGCTTCTTGTTCCAGTCTATAGAAGGCTCTATGGTCACCCTGAGCAGAGGGGAATGGATGGGACTCCCAGATCTCCCTTTCAAAGAATGGTTAAAGCAAAAGAGAAGGTGAGATATCCATGGTGTGATCGTTTGCAAACATCTGGAGATTTTTAGAGAATCTGGAATGGACTTCTTGAATGCACCTACCCATCTATTATGGATTATTTTAGTGAGAGAAAGGACACCCTCCCACACCCCAAAACCAGTTCATTCTACATTCAGTGATTCGGATAAAGTTGTAGTGCTGCTTGGAATGTGTCTTTCTCCACACCCACTGGGGAGATGAATCAGTGACCATGAGTTCTGAGTAAAGCCTGAAAGTGTGGTCACCTGCCTTCTGTGTGTGCTGCTCCTCTCCCTGATGACAAGTATGATCAGTTCAGCTACTGTGCAGTCTCTGAGGTGCTTCTTCTCTTGACATGTGTCACAATTAATCTTAAGAAGTCCAGGAGTTAAAAATGGAATTGAAGCAAGATATTAGAGAAAGGCTTAAATAACCAACCATGTTCTTCGGGTTGGGATTAATGCTACCTCTGTCCAACAGCTTCTGGACCTTACTGTTAACTCTATATATCAGGAATAATTTTTCTGAAGTCAGGGAAACTAGATCAGTCTTCGCTCGTAGTGCCAAGACAGATGGCTCTAGGATACATTAAGTGTAAAAGGGGACAAATTCCAGTCTCTTACTTAACTGCTGCTTGACCTTTGTTTGTACTTTTTTACAGAGGCCTCAGAAACAATAGAGCCACAGCAGAGGACATTGCTCAATATTACCAACATTATGTGGTGAAGAAAGGACTGCAGAAGAATTTCAGATGTGGCACTGTTGTGACCTCTGTGAGGAAAGTGAGTGCAGAGAGCATCTCCAAACACACCCAGGAAGATCTGCAGGAGGATAGTGACTCACTCTGGAACTCTAATGAACAAAGTACAGAAGTCTTTCAGGTAGATGGATTTTTCAAAACTGTGGAAGGTGATAAGGAGCCCTTCTCCATCTACGCAGAGAATGTGGTCTTGGCTACGGGAACATACGACAATCCTACCTGGCTCGGGGTCAAGGGAGAAAACCTTTCCTATGTCCACCACCAGCTGTCTGCCCTAGAAGAAGCAGTGAAGAGCAACAGTGTTGGCATCATGTCAGATCCAGTCTTGATTGTAGGTGCTGGTCTGACAGCTGCTGATGCAATTCTCTTTGCTCACCATTGCAATATTCCAGTAATCCATGCTTTTCGGAGACGAGTTGGTGATCCAGGCCTTATTTTTAACCAGCTCCCCAAAATGATGTACCCTGAGTACCACAAAGTCCATCAGATGATGAAAGAACAGACAGCTGCCTGTGCTGGGCCCTATGAGCATTACATCAGCCTCCCTGAACATCACGTGCTCTCCTTTGGCAAGGACAAGAAATGCATCTTGCAAGACAAGAATGGCTGTCAGAAAGCTTATAAAATTTCCATGGCTCTTGTTCTAACTGGCTCAAACCCCAACCTCTCCTTTCTGCCAAATGATGGCATTGACTTGGCAGTGGTCAGTGACCAGCCAGTCAATCCAAAGAGGAATCCCATAGATGTTGATCCCTTCACCTATGAATGCTCTCAGGAGAAAGGGCTCTATGCTCTGGGACCTCTAGCAGGAGACAACTTTGTGCGCTTTGTGCAGGGAGGGGCCCTGGCTGTTGCCAGCTCTCTGTCAAAGAAAGCCAACAAAAATCCCCCCTAACAAAAAACCCCATCCCTATACTACCTGTATCTGGATGGGTTAGTGCTGTCTCCATGGAGCAGCAAATCATCTGATTTGTATTTCCTCAAATCTAAAGCCCATTCCTGTTATTCTCCAAGGTTATATGGAGAGTAAGTACTTGCTGAGCTATTTGAGAAGATTAAGTGACCAAATACAGGGTGGGTGTCACACACAGCAGTATCTCCAGTTCCTGGGAATTCAGCTCCTTTCCTGCATAGCTGTGCATGGTTACTGGGACTGAATCTTGTGCCTGGAAAAGCAAGGGCCAAGATAGGAATTGCTCTTCTATCTAAAACCCTCCAGGTGACCAAAAATTGGATTGAGGAATCAATGTCAATTATTTTCACATAGCAGTGTCACAAAACTGTGTCTGTTGGTGTCCTGCAGTGTTCTGTCATGAAACAAATATGACCTGGTTTTATTTGTTTCTGTGGTTGGGCTGTATCTTCATTTAGGCCAGAAATCACTGACAGGTCCTGCAGGTACCTCTTTGGCACATGAAGAGGTGCTCTGCAAATAACATTTTGAAACTGTATTGTCTCACTGACACCAGCAGCAAGTAATATATTATTTTTTAAAAAATCAAGAGATTCTTGTGATTTCTTATCCTTCCTGAGAAGGAATGATACTGATATGCAAATACTTGGTTTGCCATCTTGCAGCTTCCTGCTTTCTAAATCCTAAACCTGTGATAGCCAAACTCTTGGCAGCTGCTGTAGAGACAAGCAGAACTGAAGGGGAGCTGCTGGTCTGTCTTGGAACTTCCCAGGTGCTGTATGGGGCTTCTGCTGCACAGACTTTTTTGGAGAGGTGCAATATGTTATATACTGGGTGAATTGTTAAGGTATTATGATTTTTTTAAAAAAGTAATATTATTTGTATAAGAGGGAAAATGGCACAGTCACTTTTTGGTAGCTTTATGCTATATATATGTCTCAACTTTTTTATACTGTTTTTCTAAAAGATTTTTATTGGCAGAATATTTTGTTACAATCTTTCAGTTAGTGTTCTGAATGAGCTGGGGTGGATGGCAGTGATGCCTTATGTTGCAAACAGCATTCTCAACAGACCTACAGGGCCTTTCATACCTCTCACAGGAAAAATTGCAGTCATGGCTAACTTAATTTGATGTAAAGACAGACTGCTCCCTGTGCTGCACTGAAACTCACTGACATCACAAGTCTCTGAAAAACTGAGTGTGATGAGACAGTGGCTATTTGTAAATGAATTGGCCTCAAGTTGAGATGTGGGAGGAGCTCATCTGTGGTGTTACTGTATCACACTTGAATAATTTTTCTGACTGACTATTCTTGTATGAAACTTTCCAATAAAGTGATTTCAGATTTACCTTGTGTTTGTTTTAACTCTGAATCTCTGACCCAGAGAAGAATGACCCTAATGAACTTTCCATCACCATCATCTTCCTGGTGAGTACCAGGGCATGGTTGATGCCTGCTAAATCTTTTATCCCTCTGTTTCCTAGGAGGACCCTACTATGAATTTTCTTTGTGTATCTTTGTCTCTCCAGCAGAATGAAGAACCCTTGTGAAGTGCTTTGGCCCTGTCTGTCTCTTCTGAGGCAAAGATACAGTGCCAAACCAGCCTATTTGCCAGGAGGATCTTACATCTCTTTCCTGTTCACCTACTATCTCCTCCTGTCTGCAAAATAACCCCAGATCACAGCCTAGATCAGTAAGTCAGTAAGACAGTTTAGACCAGGAGGGACATTTGAAGGTCTCTGGTCCAACCCCACTAAAAAAGGACACACTTTGAAGTTAGACCTGGTTGCTCAGTGCCTTATTGGGGAAATCTTTTAATATTTCCAGGATAGAGGTTGCACTATCAGCATTTGATTGCCCTGTTCAACATTTTACCACCTTTGTTGTTGAGAAGTGTAGGGTATTTTCTTAACTAGCTGAATCTCCCTATTGCAGCTTATCTACTGCCTCTAGGTTTGGTGACTTTGGCTCTTTTTACTGCACAGCTCTGAGAGGAGTCTGGTTCAATGTGTTAAAATATCAATACTCACTCTTCTCTGCAGGCTGAAACTGAAGTGCCCTCAATATTTTGTGAACACAGAAGAGTAGAGGTGAATGAATTTCCTGGTCTGTGTAATTGCTCACTGGCCAGAGGGGTGGCAGTGCCCCCAGGGCTCTCTTTGGCAGCATTACTCTGTATGAGCTGGTACTTTTCCCCCTGATTCTGTTATCTGGGCAATATGGGCGTTCCTGAGAAGGGATAATGTGGTTCTTCATCTTCTGCAGCTAAGCTTTGCTAAAAAAAATTCAGAGATCAATGCTTGCCTCTCTAAAAATACTGGTTTTAGCTACATCTTCCTGTCTCAAAAGCAAATTAAGAGGAGAACAGAAGCCAAAGAGCATTTGAAAAAACACAGGGCATTGGAGTGTACTGAGGATAAGGTCATAAGGTTGGTGTCAAGTGAAATGCTGCCCTTCCCATCACCAAGATCAAAGTCACAGTGGTCATGCTGATCATTCCTGCATCCCATATTACGTTATGCTGAACTAATTTACCCTGCATGGGAGAGCTCCTAACTAGGTCAGCAGCCTAAGCCTCTGTCAGGGGAGCTCATGTGTCTGTTTTAAATAACCTCCTTTCTTGCCCAAGAGGGACAAGCTAATTGCCTGCCCCGTGCAGGACAGGAAAGGGAAGTGTTTTTCCACAACTGATGCTTAGAAAATATCCTACATTTTGCCTCCTGGGGATGTGAAAGTAGAGGATCTCAATAGCAGAATTGGTGATTTAGTCATAACTGCAGGTCCTCGGGGCAAGGCTGTGTGCTGCTAATCCAGGTTGTCATTCAGTTCTCTGTATCCAGGGAGGAAACTATGAATTATTGTTCCAAAACAATCAGCTGTGAGAGTCAACAGATGCCAGCTTTGTTATGAGTGGAATTCACCCGAGCATTATAACCTTGACCTGCAGCATGGGACAGCACAGGAATAAACCCAGTCCCCTCCTGGGCCCTCTGCACAGCCTCACCCTGCCTGCGCTAGTGACGCAGCTCCGCCAGGCCACACCGTAAATGCTCTCACCCTCTCCTCCATTGCTGCTGGTCAGGCCAGCCCAGAGCTCACCCTGGTGAGCCAGCTGGGTGTTTAACATCAGACACCACTCTGCCTCACTTCTGTCCCCTGCAAGTCTTTGTGTGTCCTCCCCCTGCTGCCCAGCAGGAAATGTCTGCAGCCACAGTGACCAGAGTAGAAGGCCCAAGCAGCTTCCTGCTCCGCTCAGTGTGGATGGAGCAGATTGCTTTTTTCACACAGAGGTCTGGCTGCAGCTACAAAGTGATGCTCATCTCTCCAGTACAAGGACTCCATGTCAGGGATTTATTTTCCTTTCTTCAGGGCTCCTCAGCCTCCTTTGATCCCCAGTTGTATCCTCACAGAACAAGCTCCTGCAACCTGCCGGTACTTGCCAGGAACAATGGAAAATTATGCCTTCAGAATCCAAACAAAGATTTGAAGTTTACCAACAAGACAAAAAGCAGAACTGTGGTTTTCTGATTTTATTGTGTTTGTGAGTCCTTACAGTCAGGGCTGATGTGTTTTAAACTTGCCTGCAGGTGTGGCAGAACAGAGTGTACAAGTCTGAACTGAGGTATATTTATTACGCAGTTAAAGTACAAACTTACTACTTCTGCTTGTTGCATTGCTGAAGGTCTTGTGAGATGTCAGAGCATGTTTGTTGAGAGCTTTTACTTCTTAAATGAAGGGAAGGGTGGCCTCTTTTTAAAAGGAGCCATCTTATATGTATCACCTGAATTGAAATAATTTCTGTGAAATAGTCTTGGGAACTCCTTTGATTGTTCAGCCTTCACTTTTTTGGCAACATATCTATCTTTGAGCACAGGACTAAATCCAGCCACATCTTGGCCAGACTGCTCTATTTAAAAGGTCTACAGAGCATTATGATACATTGTAAGTCCAATGATTGCCTAAATCTTAGTTTATAAGGGCCCTTAGGGAGCTCTCAGGCTGTTTCAGGCTGTGGTGGTTTAAATTAACCTGCTTTATTTGCAAAATACAAATATTTGTGGGCAGGCCAGCAGCCAGCACTGCTGACTGACAGCTCCTGGGGTCATGCTAAGCTGCTAGTACCAGGGGGCACTTGGGGAGTGGATGGTGTGGGGCAGTCTTCCAGCAGAAAGGGTTTCAAGGTGGAACCAGCCCTGGAGGCTCCAGAGAAAAATACCTGACTTCCAAGGCTCTTAAGCAAGCCATGGAGGTTGAAGAAAGCTCCTGGCCAGAGAGCAGCTTAGTGGAGAGGAAGCAAAGAGAGCACAAATTTTGTTGCTGTTGTTGGCTGGCTCCTGCCTTCTGCCAGAGCCTGGAAAGCTGCGTGGATACTCTGTTCAGGAAGAGTTTTCTTTGACATTCCTGGGGACAAGCCCTTAGGGCCACAACAACAAAACCTCGATTGTTTGATGTACAGGTCAGAGAGACTCTGAGAGATTGTGCTCTGGCAAGAGAAGGAAAACATCTCATAGCTTTTCTGCCTCTGTCTGTGTGAATGTGCCCTTCTGCTCCATATGGGCACCGGTGTTACACAGCTTGGCTTAGGAAGAAGGACCTACAAGTATATTGACTTAGAGAAGCAGAGCAGGCAACTCTCATGAACTTTTTGCAAAGGAAGCAGAATGGATTTTGTTTTCCACGCCAATTTTTTCTGGTTGCAATAATTTCTTGGAAGCGCTGTCAACAGCTCCGCTTGGTTTCATGTCTACACCACAGCGAGCTGGAAACGAGGGGAAGGAGGGGAATCCTGAGCCAGGCAGTACCCATGCCCAGGCAGCGTGGCCCTGATCCATAACCAGCATCCCTGCCAGCTGGGAAACCTGCTCTGGAAGGTGACAGCACTATTGACTTAAGATATTTACCCTGCAGGTTAATTTCCAGATCTCAGTCTCACTGGAAGTGAAGGGGATGGGAAAATAACTGCAGGAAGCACCTTTGTGCAGTGGGATGCAGCTGCAGGGGGCTGTGCTCCCTTGGCCAGGCCGAGGTGTTTGAGCAGAGCCCAGCTCTCCCTGGGGTGAGCAGAGCCAGGTTAGGCACAGCTTTAGAGCAGGGCCAGGCCAGAGGGCTCTGCTCTCTGAGAGCTGCTCCTGCAAACTGGGAGTGAAGGGCCAGGGCAGCAGGGGTTGTGGGCGTGGAAAGTTACTGCTGGTGACAAAGTGGGGATTTTGTATTTGGAAATCAAAGTTTCCAAATTTGACTTGTGCTTTTGTAACCCACTGAACCCTTTGCCAGGGAGGCAAACTTTAACCAGAGGACCAGCAAAGGGTAGGATGGAGCTGTTCCTTTAACGGCAAATAAGTAGAGAATCAGCAGAGTTGTGGTTGTTTATGAGACCACAGGCAGCTTTAGGCCTAAAACATTCATTCTTTTCGAGAGCCAGCCCAGTGGAGCAAACCTCATTTGCAATTTGGCATTAATACCCAAGTTATCCAGCATTACCGTAACTCGGAGTCAGCAGAGGTCTCGGAGGCATAGATAGCTTTCAAAGCTAATAAACCAACCAATAGATCTTTCTACTGAAAAAGCCAGGGAATTTTTATGCCAGAAAAAAATCCTCGGTGTTTTCCCAGGGTAATAAATGGACATTAAGGTCTAGCAAAGCCAAGCAAATGACAAACTGATGGGATGCTGAATGCAGATGTCCCAGTGGCTGCAGTGCTCTCAAAGCACCCTGGGCTATGCCAGGTTCAGCCCATCCCTCACAGGGCATCCTGCCTGGGGACCAGCAGGGACACAGGGCCTGCCAGGCCTTGTGCAGCTGGGAGGAACAGGAGTACGTGTGATGGGCATTTTGACACAGAGAGGGATGAGATATTTATCTTCCCAAGCTGCAATGGAGGCTGCAAAAAAGATGAATGACGAGTGAAGTTGCACAAGGTTGATTTAGCAGTGTTGTTTCTAAGCAAATCTGAATGGTGGAAAGTTTATGCCATGTGAATCTCTCGTGCTGTGCAGCTGAGTTTTCTTTTTCTTCTAATTTTTTTTTTTACCTAATCTGGTTGCTGGGATGCTAGGGATGGATTTACTGTTTTATCAAACCACAGCCTGGGAAAATGAGCACCACTGGCAGATGCTGACATGTCATGGCCCAGGGCTGGAGGGATTTCACAGCTGGTGCTGCTGAGCAGCTCTGAGGGTGGGATGTGCTGTGGTCCCACGAGGGGATGAGTGACAGCCCTGCCTGGAGCAGGCAACCCTCACCAGGGCATCTGTGGGTGTCTGCCAGGGACTGGGGGCAGTGCAGATGGGAGAGGTTTGGCAGAGTCTGGCTCTGCCAGTAGGAAATCCAAGGAAAGGGGGACTGGATACATGGGGTATCCACTCCTCAGCAGTTTTCCTGCAGCTGGTTGGGAAGGGCAGTGTCAGCATGGCCAGGAAGGCAGAGCCAGACCTGGGCACTCTGATGGGAGCAGGATTCCAAGCTCAGATGTTGCAATTGGAATTTCCTCTGAGCCCTTTCCAGCACCTGTTTGCCAAACTCCCTTTGAAGCTGCTGGAGCAGCTTTTCTGTAAATGCTGCTCTTGTCACAGAATCTCTGCCCAGGAAATTAGGGTGATAATAAGCAGTAAGGCACCTGAGCAGTGAGAGGGAAAATGGACACTTCATGTGAATTAATTACAGGTGATGGTATCCTTCATGCCCCATACTGCATCTTCATGAAGTTTGAGCAAGAGGATATCTCAGTGAATGACTGGCATTGTTTCTGCTGGTTGGAGTATAACTAGGATGGGTTGGGGCAGCATGTTAAAGCATGTAGGATGCAACTTCTGCAATATATTGACCTGATCAAATGTGTAATAGTAAGAAGATTTTCTCCTCTGAAAAGAAAAGCTTTCAAATCCTTCTTCTGTTTTACATGGAGGGGAAAGTAAGACCTTTGGAAAAGTTACACTAAAAACAGAGGCAGAAAGCAGCATTTGATCTGGGACTTACAGCAGAGCCTCAGACATTGCAATGAACACTAACCTCTGCCTTTTATGGTGGATTTCTAGTACCCTTTTGGACTAGTGCTCCATCTCAAGGCTGGTAGAAATTTAAGGATTGTGTTACACTGGAACTGACTTCTTCCTCTGCATAATTCTAGTTTTGGTTAACTGGTGTTTATAAGAAACAAAAGAGGTTCCCAGGCTATGTTGTGGGGCTCTGCAGCAACCACTTGTATTGATTTATGGTGAAGCTGACTGTCATCCCAAGGCTGATATTAAGTTCTCATTCCTGAAAACATAAATATTTATATAAATATTTTTCAGGGAGTTGGAGAAGCAACGTTGTTCAAAGGAAGAGGAAGTTTTTGGTGGAAATGTAAATGACAGAGCACAGGGAAGGTCACAGGGGACAGGCAGCACATAAATTTTCACTACCATGACATCCTGGGACTCTGTCCAGAGTCAAAAGACCTCTCCTTGGGAAACACAAGCACTGCATTTTCTACCCAGTCAGGGAGTCCAAAATCTCTGTGATTTTTTAGAGGTGGGAATTTGGTTTCCTTCTACTTTCCCAGTAGGGTTATCCTGCTGACCACAGCCTCACCAGGTCTGCCTTCAGGTGCAGTGCCTGCATCGCTGGAATGTTTGGGTTTAATTCAACCCCACCCTGGGAACCAGAGCCAGCCTTTGCTGTGTCCCTAAGGAACATGTCAGAAATACAGCCATGCCTCTCAGCTCATGGCAAAGCCCTTGGAGCAGCTAAAATTTCATCAAGTCGAGAAAACCTCCTTAGGGAGAAATAAAAGTTTAAATGGATGAATATTCGTACCTCTCCCCTTTCTTCACAGAGCATAAAAATCATATTTTCATCACAAAAATGTGATCCTTGTGCTCATGACTGCCCAGGATCCCAGCTTGCCTACAGGTCTTGCTCTTCCTCTGTAGATCAAATGATGTGTTTATCCACACTCATATATAGAATATATACATATATACACAATATACACATATACACAGCTGCAGCAATCCATTGGTCTGGTGAGTAGTACAACCTGTTCAGATTTATTTAGTAATTTTGTTATATTTTAATTAGATATGTAGGTTCCTGCAGCAATTTGCAGTTTTTTACACAACACAATTGCAAAACACAGTTTGAGGAGAGCAGTTTGATTCCAGCTCTTACTCGCTGGTTACCAAGTGGGGATTTTGCAATAAGAACATAAAGCAAGAAGGTATTTTGCTCTTGCAAATATATAGTAAATAGCAATATAGCAAATACATGTTGCTATATTTCCTGGGTTACATTCTTCCTCTTGCTCTAATGAACATCAAAACTTTACAATTCCTAACCTCTTCCAAAAAAAGTAATAAAAAATTCTTACACTAAGCTGAAAAAGGATCAATTACATCCATAACTGGAAAGTTTTTGAATTCCCTCAGCAACAGAAGTTTCGTGGGAGATTGTTTTCATCAGCAGGATGAATAAAAGATGAGTTGGCAGGTGAATCAAGTAGAAATATTTATTACTAGCATGCACTGAGAATGACACTAGAATGCCTCTAAAAGCCTGACTGTGGGAAAAAAATAAATGAAAAAGCCATTTAAAAATTAACTCTCACTCCAGAAAAGGAAATGAAGATAACCAGCTAACCAAGCTCACCTACTTTTATATTATATGGTTAAAAAAAAAAAAATGGAAAAATTGAAGTCAAAACAAAACTGAAGCCAAAATGAAATCGAAGCCCCTTTTCCTTTATGTCACATGGTCACAGAAGGGTAACAATGTCCTATTGTGTCTGTGGGTTTTACAGAGGGCTCCACACTCTCTTCCCCAAATGTCATCACAGAAACTCAGATTATTGGCCAGTGCCATCTGCTCGACTCCAGCCAAAGATCTCAGAGACATAGGGCTTACCACAAAGTCATCATAAAAATAAATAAATCACCTTTACAGCAGTGTTGGGATTTTACTATTATTGTCATAGTTTCAATACAGCAATTATCCTTTATTCATATACTGAGCCCTGCAAATGAGGGGAAGGTTCTATGTGCCTGCCTTGGGAATTCACAGGGGATTTCACAGCAGAGAAAACCCCTGGCAAAATGCAGGTTTCTGAATGCATGGCACATCAGAGTTAGGGCACTGATTTTATTTGTTTTATGTATGCTTGCAAACAGTCAGAGATAACTATTCTAGTTTTCTTAAAATAGGCAGATGCAACATGACCCCCAGCCCAGGAAGATTTTAATAATTACCTATTTCCTCTGAAAATCTGGCCAAATGACTGGATTTTGCTTTAAAAAAGCGAGAGCACAGAAAATATCTGGTTAGCAAAGACTCCCAATAGGTTTGAGATCAGAACCTGACCCAGGGCCGTGTGTGGAGCAAGTCCATGGAGGATCAACTCCAAAGGCCACAACTTTGCCCTGCCCCACCACTGCCCAGCATCTCAGTCTTTCAGATGAGTTGCCACCTATTGTCTGATTATTTTCTTTTCCTGGTAAGTGGTTAGAAACAGACTCAAACAAATCGCAGATGGAAGTTTGGGATTACACAAAAGGTAAAGTTGGTCTAAGAGGAGGATGCATTACTTTTATCAAATAACAAAGAGGACAAAGTGATTCCTCTGTCCCCCAGCACTTCAGATTTGAGTTATTTGCTGTGCTAATACTGCGTTGCTGTGACAGCAGCAAACAGTGGGAGAAGCTTTTCTATGGAATTCTGGATAATTCATATGTGCATGTGGCTGAAAGCACGTCTAGTCACACTCTGGAATTCCCTCACCCTCCTGTGTGGAAGAAAGTCATGTTCCCCTTCTCATATTGCTCTGAAATGACAACGTTGTCCCTTTTTCTTGATATAGTTGTTCGGAACAAGAATCAGAAAATATAGTACCATGGAGGAACAGGAACAGGAGGGGGAGAGGCACGTGGGAAATGCCACAGCAGGAATAGACAGAAAATGCAAGTTTTCATAAATTGCATCCAGTGCAGGCAACTGTGTCCAGAAAAAAAGGACTGGAGAAGAAAGGAAAGGATAAAGGGTGGGGAAACACTCATCTTACTCAAGAATGCCAGCTGACAACTAGGTTGGAGCAAGACAACTCTGTGAACACCCAGACTAATCGTGTATCCCATTCCTCCCAGCAGCAAGCTCCTCCAGGAGCATTCCAATGCAATTCCCAGACTAGAATTTTCTCCAAATGTTTTAACCTGAGCCACAGCATGGCCCTGAGGCAGCCATGGTACTGCAGCAGGAGCCAGACACTCGGGTTATGGCTTAGCAAATTTCCTCAGCTTTGGAAGCATCTTTTCCTCTTGTGCAACTGAAGACTCTACAGGAAGCTCAGGCAGGTGTGTCCCAGCCTCACCTACATGTTCTTGTACCTCACTTTGCCAGAACAAGGAGACTGTTCCACAAAGCTTAACTTCTTAGGGTACCATTCAGACTTGGTCTTGTTAAACTCTTGCTCAGATTACCCCGCTCATAGGTACTAAGAAATCACATAGAATTTTGAAGATGTGTGTAAGTGATTGGTGGGGATTTTTCTCCATTTTCAAGAGCACCTGAAATTTATGTTTTGAACACGTAAGTAAGAGAGAGGAGAGACTGGTCACAGCACAGCAATCCTTTTGCAAAGCTCAGGTGACATCGTCTGGCCAACCCTGGCTCTGCAGGCACCAAATCAAGGATTATCCAGTAATGCCCTGAAATGGGAATTCTGCTTGTTAAGAAAAACACCGCAGAACGGTGGAGCGTGAAGCTGTGCTGTAAGAGCCACCTCAAACCAGCCATGTCCGCTTCAGAGGGGACAAAACCAAGCAACTCGACACAAAAAGAAAGGAGCATGCCCGAGGCTGCGCCCTGGGAGCTCAGAGCGCCCTGCACTGGCAGCAGGATGCTGGCTCCGAAAGCACTGCGGTCGCCCACAGGTGGGAAGAACATCTTCCACAGGGAGCACCTCTGGGCTGGTTTGAGAGAAGTACAAAGCCAGAGTGTGAACCAACCTACCCACCCTAGAGCAATCCTATAGGATTGGCTCCAAAATTTCAGCAGGGAGGCATGGGAAGTATGCTTTATGCCCCACTCATCTGCTGCCCATGTAACTTTAAACACTGCTTGCTGACCACACTTTCCCCTTCTGTGCTGTTTAATTCAAAATAACCTCACCAAGCCATATGTTGATCTGATGGAACAGCCCTGCTTCTCAGGGGCTGCTCCAAGAACAAACAAAGTCCATAGATTGAGTGATCAGAAATTAGAAGGCTTTAATAAGATTATTTAGATGAAACAGAGATATGAAAAGGGAGAGGAGAATCCTTTCAGCCTACTCGGCTTCTGAGATTCTCTCTGTCTGTCTGTCTGTCTCTGTCTCTCTGTCTGTGAGAACAGAGCAGAAGAAGTGTCAGTGTACAGTTACAAAGTATGAAAACAAATCCCAAAATAGAAGTGTTTTCCTTTGGCCAAAGAAACAATTTGAGATATATGAAAAAGAGTGCAAGAAGAGAGCTGTGATGTTTGCATATTATCAAACTGAAAACAATCCGACAGCTTCAAGGCTGCAAGAACCAGTGAGGCACAAAAGTGCCTAAAGAAATCATCTCAGAGTTAGCAACAGCCATACAGTTTTTCTCTTTAAGAAAAATGCCCAGATAAGTTCCCTTAACCCAAATAAAACCCATAATTATTCTTCCCTGCTACAATTGCTGGCTCTCAATTACCTTTTTCCTTGAGGATGTTACGGAGCTTCAGTAGGAGCCTCCCCAGGCCCTGACACCCGAGCTCCAAAGGCCAAGCTGCAGCAGAGGTGCCCGTGTGCCCTGTGGTGCTGGCACAGGCCAGGAGGGGCTGTGATGTCCCTGAGCCACCAGCACAGAGATGACTCTCACCCCACTGACAAGTGCAGAGATCCAGCAGCAGCAGTGTGAGCCAGCTCTGCAGGATGAGTACAAGGATCTGGTAAAATGTTAAGTGTTTCACTGGCCAGTGACAATTTGAAGGTCAACATCCCCACCACAGATACAAAGAAGGGAACACTTTTTTTTCCCGTGTCACAGTATTATTTTTCATTGTAACCCCAGGAGAAACACACCTGTGGTTCTTCCCTTTCCACTTGCTACTGAAGTGTGCAGCCTGTTGTAGCACGGAGCACACCCCAGCAGTGTGACCAATTGATATCTCACAAAAGCCCAAGGTGTGAACAGCTCTGCCTTCAGTTCTCATTACAGCTACACCTCTGAACAGAGAACCTCTGGCCAACTTAAACACCACCAAAAAACTCTTCCTCATAGTCTAGACAGGTATCTTCTTTTGGAAGAAAAAAAAAAAATCAGTCCCAGATAATTTTCTTTTCTCTTTACCTCTCCTGGAATATATAGATACTTGAAATTAATAGGAATAGTTAAGCTTTGAAGACTGAGTACATGAACAGTTGCCTTGCTACTGGTCTATTGCAATTTAAGGATTTATTGTTTCCATAGGTTTTTGCATTATTTTCAGACAATTACAACACTTGTAATGTTACAATGATGTTTTATCTGCTAATGAACACATACATACTAAGTTCAAATAACTTTCTGTAAGTGTCAAATTAACTAAAGCCCAATTTGGGTATTGGGTCAGTGAACTCATGTCCCCTGTGCTGCCTGGTTAATTTAGTGGAACCTCAATAGCGTCAAGAGGTCTTTACTTTCATTTATTAAGAGTTGTTTTCATTGTGGAAAACCCCCAGAGCTACAAACACGCCAGCAAACTCACACCTACTCAAGCTGTTTGCTTCTACCCCAAGTTGAACATTTGTGCTCTCTGACCTGGAATCTGGCATATTTCCCTAGGAGCTACATTCCAGTGCAGCAACCAAAACATTGCCTTTCATCCATTTCATAAAGATTAGTTTTAAGTGTGAAAGGAATATTTCTGCTTAGAAAAACTGTGCCAATTACAAAAAAAGTTACAGAAAAAAAAACCCTCTCCAGACTCCAAATATGTTATGGAGGTCTGAATACTTTAAATAAGCATCATCATTTAAAAGTTTTGGAGAAAAAAGGAAGTGACAAAGCTGTATTTGAGCTCAAGATGCAAGTTTTAGGGAGGAAAATAATATTTTTTTCTACTATTTACATCCATGCTTAACCTCAGATGTTTCACTTCCAGGCCATAATGCCCATAAATACTACATTTTAAGACAGAAGAAGTTGTGTGACTGCTACTTATAATTACTCCTCTGACTGCTATGGAAGTGAAGAACACAAAAGGCAAGCAGGACTATCTAACCTAAACCAGACAGACTGCCTGCAAAGATGTTTGTTCCAACATATTTTCAATACTGCAGGAGTTGCATCTAAACATTCTTCACACCACTGAGCTTGCAGGAGCAGGTTTATGCAGTTAGTTTGCTCACTTAAACATTGTTGAATCTCCATGTCACAGAATACTATTTTTATTAGTGCCAGTTAGCTCTGATCACACTAACTGATGAAGCAATTAAGAGAAGAAAATCCCTATGATCCAGTTCAAATGGGTACAATCCCTATTTTCCTCACCACAAATGTATGGTGTGCACATTACTGAGAATTTAGAGTGACTGAAATCTGGAACTCCTTTAAAATATGTTGGATAGAAGACACAATTGAATTGCTGTTAATTCAGGTAATTTCAGGGTGCAGTAAATTGTTGATCTCATGCAACTTACCGTGGTTGTAGTGGGTGAATTCATCATGAAACATTTCACTGTGTGTACACTGTCACAGTTCAGTACAACCTTTAATTTCTGCAGTGACCTTAAAATGTGACTTTTTCCTGAGTAAATAGGCACACCTAAAACTGCAGAGGATTCAGACTGAAAGGAATTGTAAGAAAAGTGCAACATCTCAGCATGGTGGAGCAGAAAAGTGTCACTTTATTCTGTTCCAGCAGCTCTTCAGAGCTGAAGATTCCTCATGCTTGTTGAGATCCCTTGTTTTGATCAGGTACAGTTCTTTTGGGTCACCTGGCTAGCAGCTGTCAGAGATCATGAAAGGAGGGGGAAAGGTGTTGTCACCTATGTTCCTATGTGAGCATGGAAGTACAAATGAACCTCTGTGCTTATGTGGCTCCAGCTGCTCAGCTCTGATGGGATGAAGGAAACAAGGAAAGACGGGAACCTGCCAGAAATTCCTGCCCCTCCACAAAATGTGTGTGAACTAGAACTGAGCAGGATGAGAAACCCCCAAGGTAAAAAGGCCACACATGTAGAAGTGTGTGAGAGCTCTGCAAACCCAAAGCTGATTCTCTGAGATGGATGTCCACTCTCTGTCACTCCAGATGTCACACAGGTGATGGGAGCAGCTGGCTGGAGATGACACACCCCAGTCAGCTGCTGTGGCAGCTACAGTGACAGAGAGTGGACATCCAGGGGTTCTGTGGTAGGAACCACAGATTCTTACCCACAGGGGTTCTGTGGTAAGAATCCAGAGCTCTGTCATTCCACAGTCCCAGAATACAGCCTAAGAACACAAAACTCAGTGCTCTGATAGGAATGCAGAGTAACACCTTGCTCACCTGAAGGTTGTCTTTGACAAGTGCTTGGNATTCAATCTTTGAGATCTTTTCCAACCTGAATTATTCCAAGTATGGATGGGTTGCATTCATTGACAGCAACAAATTCCAGGGAATATGCAACTGAATCCATTATTTGTATTTAAAAAACCAACCAACCAAACCAAATCAAACTTGTAACTAGTTTAACATCATCCTTTTCCACTGTAGGATGATTATAGTGCTGCATGTTAAAACTGAGTAAACCTACCATGAAATGCAAAATCATCTTTCTGATTTTCAGACACCTTCTCCAAAACAATCATTACCAATTTGCAGGTGCAGGTACAACCTACACACAGTATCATCAGGAGTTACACTTGATGAAAAAGTGCCACAGTGACTCCTTCAGAAGACGACCTGGATTTCACCACCAGATGATGAAAGGAACAGAAAATCGTGCTTATTTTATGGCTAGACAGTTGCTGGTTTGCTACACTACTCTTGCAGCAGCAGGTTGGCTCTACATTAGGTGTTTTCTAGACTATCTTCATAAAACAAGTCTCATTTCACATCTCTCTGACAATGGCTCATTGCTTAGTAGTTTCTGTATTAAGAGGTAGTTGAGAAATGCTTCCTTTTCACTACTTTAGGGCTAAATTTCAAGCAGTGAAGCCTGTAACTGATCACACAAGAGGATCTGCAAGAGCAAACAGGAGCCAGAAAGAGCCCACTGAAGCCAGAAGGGTCCAGGGATGCTGCTGAGGAGCTCTCCCCTCCTCACCCACTGCACTGCAGGCAGAGCAGACCCCTCCCAGGTTAACACAGGCCCGACCTCCCCTGTTTGCCTTTCCTGGCAGAGGAAATCTCAGCCTCAAAGATGAGAGAGGGGCACACTTTCCAGCAAGCTGGACCCCAGCAACAAGAACTTCAGCAACCTCTGTAGCATCTGGCACAAACCCAAAATCTGCCTGCAGCCCTTATCACCCAGAGCTCAGGGGCAGATTTCCTGAGGTAAATGCTGGTTTGGGGATATCAAGGGGAACAGACATACTCATCGAGTCTGCCTCCAGGCTGAATTGCTGCATGTACTCCAATATGTACTAGATGTAAAAAACATCAACTCAAAGGTTTTTTTAAGGATGCATTCAGCGACTGCAATTGTAGCACTGATTTACAGTCAATCCTGAATAGGCAAAAGCATGAATATTTTTGAACGGTTTCAGTTTCCTTCTCTTCCTAATCCCATCTTCCAAACAGATTAAATGCCTGAAAAAAGCACTAAGAAATTTTATGTGTATGGAAAAGTATACAAAGAGCCCCAAATGCACAAATGCTACCAGTTTAAGCTCAGAGACCCTGCCTACTTAAGATCTTGAGAAAAAAATAACTACTTTTTCATCTGCTAAACTGAGGAAAGATAATGCTTTTGTTTTAAGTGGATTTAAGAAAAAAAGCAATTTTTTTTTTGCTCTGCTGCACCCACACAAGTTCTTACTCAGCAGCAAGAACAGTGAACAGTCCTATATTTCCAGTATTCCTCTGGGCAACAGTTCCTGCTGTGTGTAAACAAGGAAGAGGCACCAGAGAACACCATATGTAAAAGCTAATTTGCAAGCTTGGATGGCACTCTGGAAAACTCAGTGTAAAAGGAAACCATGGTAAAATACACTTTCGTGTATGTTCAGAGACTAAAACATACATTCATTAGCAAAAAAACCTCTGTAACTAAAAAGAAAAGCAAGAATGAAAGATTAAACATATTTTGGAGAAGTATCAGCACTATTATTTCTTCTAAGTTAAATCTAGAGAGAAAGGTGCTCTCTTTTGCTGTATTTACTTTTAGGCAAAGTTTTGAACCACAGCTGGTGGATTTGATGCACAGCACTTTATAGATCAATACTTAATAGAGGGTACATTCTTATAAGGAAAATACTTAAATGCTTACATCTAGTGCTGTTAAATCCTAAACAGGGAATTGTGGAGACCCTCACGTGTTTGAACTCTAAGTTGTCACACAAGCCCACACAGAGTTAAGAGAATATGCACTTAAAAAGAATTGCACAAGAAAATACAATTTTTCCCTTGCTTAAGGAAGAGAATCAGGAAAGACATCTGACAATCTCAAGGTACTTTAAACAGCCTTCTTTCATGTTGTTTTATAAATATGGGGCCATTTGTTAAAATATCTGACACATCCAAAAGAAGTTTGGTAGTTAATTTATTTAATTCAGTTACAGTGCTTCGACAGGATGCTACTCATTCTCCACAAGGGCAGAGCCTGACACTCCATGCAGCTACACCTATTATCCATCTCTATTAAATTGTACCAGTCTCAGTGAAATCTGCCTTGTTTGTTCATTTGGAAAGTTTAACCAGAGGTTCTCATGGAATCAGAACTGGTCCACGATCTTTAGTTCAGTTACATTTCAGTGAGGTTTTATGAAAACATTTTTCTTCAGTGTATACAAACCTGGAAACCCAGGGAAATTTCACCTTCTAGAAAGTTATTTTCAAAGCGAACAAGTAACAAAAAGATTTAGGAACTTGCAGACGCTCGTAGCAGCTTGACTACAAGAGAAGGAGAGGAATGGTTCAGCATCAAAGTTCCCTAGTGGTATTGAACTGCAGCAGCACAAGGCTCTACTCGTGCTTCCTGTAGTAATCTTCAATAGTTTCTGAGTTGAAGTACACCACGGTGACTGTGATGTCATCCCTGTACATCCTGGCCAGGTCCTCAGGCAGAGTCAGCATGGCAGCCAGTTTCTCCGGGTCCACCTCGCCGTACTCGTTGCTGCCCAGCGCGTGCCGTATCAAATGGGTGGCGATGTTCTGGTCCAGGGAGGCCAGGCCCTTGCTCTTCCTCTGCAGCAACAAGTTGTGCATGTAACCCAAATTAATTGGTTTCTTAAAAGTCAGTGGTGGTTTCTGCATGTTAAGCTCTGTAAGGTGTCCGGCAACAAGTTTTACAACCTTCTCATTACTCAGCATCTCCCATAGCCCATCTGAAGCAATAACAAGAAATTTATCCTTGCTCCTTAATTTGTGATATGTGACTTCAGGCTCTGCAGTTAAATAAGGTGGGGTATGGTAGTTTGGAGGAACGTACTGATAAATGTTTAGAGCCTCAACATCACAGCTGTTCTCGAGAATGCTGTGTTGCAATTCTTTACTCCATTTTAATTGCACATCTCCAAAAGCTCTGGAAGGCATGAGAATCCCCAGTAATCTGTCATTCACAAATAGGGTTTTCTCCTCAGATCTAGGATGCTCTCTCTTCAATCTTCTAATTTCAAATTCATCATAGGCATTGTGGTCTCGGGTTAGAGGGAGAGTAGACCATGTTCCATCTTCTTCATGAACCCCTAAAACCGCTCTGCAATCACCGGTGTTTGCCACGTGTAGGTGAACACCGTCAATGTGAGCTACACAGGCTGTTGCACCAGAAAAAGCTACTTGCAGGGCAATATTTCTCATCAACTCACTTTCCTGAGGAGCCTGAACTTCCAGTGATATGTCTGAGTCCAACCTTTTGAACGCACAAATCATGGCTTCTTCTAAACTAAACCCCGGCTCAGCATCCAGGTCCAGCAAGTGCTGCCAATAAACCCGGAGGTTTTCAAAGTACTGCGAGGCGATCTCTTGGTACTCTACATCGTTGGGATGCCTGTGCCGCTGCAGGATGGGCCGCACTGGTTTCATGGCCTCCACGGCCAGCTCGATCTCCTCCAGGCTCTGGCGGGACATGAGGGACACGGCGATGTAGTGCAGCAGCCTCTCGCTCACGGCCTGGGCGCAGGCGGCGCCGGCGTGGCCGTCGAACACCCCGAACATCATCCCCGCCGTCTGCAGGCACGTGGCCGCGCTCCGCCGGTCCTCCATGGGGCTGTTGGAGGCCAGCTGGTTGCTTTCGAACCTCAGCACGGAATTTGCATTCTTGCCATTCAAATGCAGTGTTTTGTGGGATAGTTCACCTGCTCTGAGTATGTGGTTGATTTGTGCCGGAGACAACTGGAAAGAAAAATGCTCTTCTTCGGTGGAAGTGTGTCGGAATGCTTTGGGTAAGGAGAAAGTACTGTCTGAGCTGCAGCTCCCAGCAGGGTAGAGACATGTTTTGGAGAAAATAAGCTTCCATTTGATCTTGTTTCTATTTGGGATACAGATGGAGTACCAACGTCCTTTCCCTTGTAAAACAATGCTGCTTCTGGCTGAGCTTAAAATCCAGGATGATACAGTTCTTGACATCATAAGTCACTCCAAAAATAGAGTCCTTCCTTCAGTAACACGGAAAGTCCTTGTAGCCTGGAATATAAATGCAGGAAAGGGAAAATAATTAGAAAGTTCATAAGAAGCTTTCCATACAGAAATACAAAAGCATGTCTAGACCTCTCAGAAATATTCATAACCTTTTTCCAAAAGAGATTGCTATAGTTGAGGCATCTTAAAAGTGATACAATTCCATCACCTAATTATAACCCAGGATATTACTGCTCCTTTTAACTCATCAGAAAAGATAATTTTTACTTTCCAGACAAGTTTTTTTTCCTCACTGTGGCAAGACTAAGGAAAAACGGCAACATTACAAGAAATGCTATTGGAAACTGCACAAGGAAAAGCCTTGTCTAACACGGCACAGAACAAACAGATCCAACGAGCTTGAAAGCAGGGACTTAACTAACAATTAATGCACAACTCTCAAAAAAGTCTGCTGGAGTGCAACTCCATTAACAGACTTGAAACTTCAAACCCAAGAGAAGATAAGTACTTAAACCCTACGGAAAGACTAAAAGATGTGGCCAGTTAATGATTTATGTGAACTACCATGATCCTCACAACTAGAACAAGTCAGTCAACCTTTCCAATTCTGTTACAGCTTATAAGATCAGCTGTTCTTTTTTTTACCTTCAAGGTCTTGACCAACCTTCAGGCAGGCAGGATCACTTACACAGATGAAGGCAGATTCTACTGCTGGTTAATTAACGCTTTTTTTCACAGCACTTTGGTGCAGTGAAAGCTGTAACACAGTTACACTGACAACTTTTACAGCTTCACTATTTGGCTTGTTCATTTGGAAGGCAATTAGAACAACCAGCAGCGAAGGTCTCTCCTGCCAACAGCACTGAAACCTAAAGCACTTCAGCAGCTGAAGCTCTTCTGTTTCCATAGGGGAGATCCTCACATTGTCTCCTGCTTTCAATAAGGTATTCCAGCTGTGGGATATTGCTAAGTACAACCAGATGTTCATTCACAACAGCATTTTGCCCCATGCACTGTAACAAAGCATTGCAAGTACAATTACTCCCAAAAGATCCCACTAGCAGCCACTGAGAACAAGAGAATTCTCTGTGAGCTTTCAAACACTTTGAGGTGGCCTGTGACACCACCTGCTCAGGCCAAAGACACTACATGCTGCTATAACACCGGGTTTTTAGCAGGGCACTTCACAAGAAATACCGAGGAAACCAGCGACATGAGCTGCATGAAAACGCTTCCAAGAAATCAGCAGGAAGTAAAAGTGACCTTGAGCTATTCTAAACAGAAGGCCTACTGATACAATCCAAGGACTGCTGAAATCCCATTTGGAACACAAAGTTATGCGTCACAGAACATTTCCGAAGTGTTCTACCCATACGTAATGCAGAAAAGAGCAGACAAGCATTCCAACAGACCCCACCACTACGATTCTAGGGACCTGGCGAGAACAGGCAAAGAGACAGCATCATTTTATTGCTGATGTCAGGAGAGCAGATGGAAAAGGCAGTGCCAGTTCACTGTCCAAGGCACGCCTTGTAGTCTCCTGGGACACTGCATTTCCCAATACACAATGCCTTTTGTTGTACTACAGAAAGGATGCAACCAAAATAATAGGAAGACAGCTGACATTGGCAACTCCAGGAACAGCTAAACCCAAAAAGCACCTACAGCACTAGACAATCCAAGGTTTGAAAACCTTTTTCAGTCCATTCCAATTCATCCTGTTTTTCCTTCTTTCTTTTCTTGCCCCTCTCAGCCACACCAGTTTGAAACAATGATGACTTGATCAAAACGCCCATTGAAACAGTGTTTGAAAGAAACCTCTCCCGTTCACACCAGCTGGCTGACAGAGCGAGGCAGTGTGGTTTTCCCCCCAGCAGCAGTCACTAACACCAGTTAGCCCTGCGCTTGCGTAAGGTCAGGTAGCACTGACGAGTCCTGGAGCACTTGTGAGCCAGCCCTGCTCACTGCGTCCCCATCCTCGGGGTCCACCCCAGCCGCAGTGTGCAGACGCTGCTGCTCAGGACGCCCCCGGTAGCCGTGCTAATTAAAGCGGTGTGCTAAAGACCATTATGTAAGAGCCAATTATTACATAAACTCGCTCCCGCTCCAGCGCCAGCACTACCTCCCCGGGGACGCGGTGTCCCAGCGGGGCCCGGGCTGAGCCCGGCCCACCCCGGCATGGCCCCGGCATGGCCCCGGCACGGCCCGCAGCTGCCGGAGCCCACAGCGCAGCAGCGCCCGCTCTTCCCAATGAAGTAACAGATATCCGTTACATTTAAATTTACAGCCCCTCTGAGAGACCCACAACCCCACCTTCCCCTCACTCACTCTCCTGACACTGCCCACACCCATCCCTNCACCCACACCGCACCCTGCAGACAGCCCGTACCCCGCACACAGACGCCCACCCTGCCCCGCACAGAACACGTCCTGTTCCCCGCACACTCCCCCTTACCCTGCACACACCCACCCCACACCAACCCCGACCCCACCGCCGCCGTGCTCCGCACAACTCCCACCTCCCCGNCGCCGCGCCCGCCGCCCCCGGGGCGCTGAGGGAGCGCCGGGCCCGGCCCTGGGCAGCACAATAACGTGAGGAAAAAGGAAGCGACTGACACGTGTTAGGAAGAAAAAGCGCCAGCAGGGCTTCCTTCCTCATTAATAACGTTTCAACCCACGCTGTTCCCCTGGAGGGGGAGGGCCTCGGCTTTTCGTTTCTTTTCAGTAGTGTCCCACACTTCAGCGCTGAGGGCACCAGCTGATGAGGCTCAAAATCGCGAAGCTCTTTCGTAATTAATTCGCCATATAAATTATGGAGAACAAAACGGTTCATTTTGCTGACTCCCCGTTTTTTTTTGGTTTCATATGACTCCTTGTCTTGGTTAAAATTTCCACTGAGCGGTTCTAAGCCGGGTAACGAGGGGAAGGAATGGGCCCAAAGTGCATGGCGGTTAATCAGTAGTTACTGCTGTTAACACAGTGGTTACTAAGTAGTCCCCGCTTGAAAATCTCCAACAATCTTTTTTGCAAAAACAGAGGCTCAGAAGTCACAAGAGGCTTTGATATTATCAGTGCATTTTTTAAATTCGCCTGGCTTCTTGTACTGAAGGATTTTTTTTAGTTAAATAGTGTGGTGCAAGTATCCTAGATGAGATAAGAGCGTTCCCAGGTTATCTTACCTGGAAAGATGTGGGTCACCTTCAATGACTGAGCTTTCCCTTGTTTTTATTAAAACAACGAAACATAGCTTCATGTTGCATGGAAGAGTAAACAAAAAAATAGGTCATCTTAACAAAAATTTTCAGAACAGTATTTTAGCACATGCAAAAAAATAGCTTAAGTTCTTAAGTTTGAAATAATTTTTTTTTTTTAATAAAAAATATATCCAAACGAAGCTGCTGAACTGAAAGAGGGCACTCACTCTCTCTCTTACCTGCATCTCTCTGCTCTGTCCAGTGCTCGGATACACCAACAGCAGCTTCTGGATCTCCCCAGGGAATGGTCCCAGCCCCGAGGCTGCCAGGGATGCCCAGGGTGGGATTGGTGGGGTGTCTGTGCAGGGCCAGGGGCTGGGCTCCATCACCCTTGTGGGTCCCTTCCAACACAGGATATTCCACGATTCAATGATTCTTCCTTTGGGCCCACCAAATTTCAGCTTTTCTAACATTTACAAAACGGATGCAGCCTCCTACAGCAGCCTGAAAATGAACCTGACTGCTCTGAATTTCCTGTGCTCCCACCATGGTTAAATGCTTCTCTTCAGCTGACAGCTGTAACTTATTGCTCACATGTGCATGCAGTAATTTCATAAATTCATATGCATAAGCTGAAGTGACTTAGGAACCGTGTAAATGAAGGTGAAACAATTAACAGTCCTGCAGGAGAAGATGTTCCCTTCACGTTTTCTAAACACAGGAAGGAATACCATATTGAAGGTACTGGATATTAAGTTGCATTGAGATTTAGATTCTGCTTTGGACTGTGATAATGCTGATGAACTAAAGTGATTTATAATTAAAGGAAAAAATAGGAGAAATGCTACTCTCTGATATGATCTGAGGAAAGAAATATTATTACTCAGGCTTGCAGTATTTTTGCTTTTAGGAATATCTAATAAAAATGGCAAATTTCTGTAGCAATGGTGTTTGGTTGCCATAGTGCTCTATGTCCTTAATTTGCATTGAAAAAATTAGAAGTCAAGTTTCTTTAAATAAAACTCAGATTTGGTTTTGACTTTGCTTATTATAGGTGAGAAAAGTTTAGACCTGCGCCAGAAGAAAATCCTTACCTGTATTTATTAGAAAATGAGTCTAAATCCAGGTATTGTATTAAGATGCAGCTATATGTTAAAATGTAGCAAATCCTATATTTAGATTTTTTTTCAGGGAACAATTTCATCTGCTGACTTGTACAGTCAGCAACTCTGGTTTTCTTTGGAAATACATTCTTGTACTTATTTCTGTGTTCTTGTTTAAGCCAGACTGCACTTCCTTCCCATGGTATGTTATTTTTTCCCCCCTGCTTGTTTGTTTGGATGACTGGTTGTGGCTACTTTGGTGCAATTGAAACATCTTTTGCTTCCAGAGGCTGCAAAAAGCTGCCCCTCATCCCCACTGCCTTCACAGCAGGTGCTAGCATGGATTACTTTCCATGACCTTGTTGATATTCATGAAAAGTCTGGGACTCCTGATGCTTTGTAAACACTTCTTGTTATGAGAACACACCAAGATCAGAACCACCAAATAAGCCAGATATCCCTAAGAAAGCAAGTCATAAATTGGACTAATATTTCTAATAAATAGCTAATCCCTTTGTCAAAAAGCTGACCAGTAGCAAGAAGTTTGAATCCAGAGAAAAGTAGTACACTACTACTAAGAGCAGTTTCCTAGTTGTCAGAAGTTTTTCTGCAATAAGGAGAGACTCGGCCTAGTGATACAGATTGGAAAAAGCCACAGATCCAAACCCTTTGGAAACTTGTGAATGGCCAACATGCAGAGGAAGGTGGGTCCTTTGGATGAATTGTCTCTCTGGCCCATCTTAGTGAACACAGACTGAGTTTTGTGCTTTTTGCACAAAGAGCTCAACAGTCTAATAACCAGCTTCTGGAAAGGAAACAGCACCAGCCCACAGAACACCTTCCTGCTGAGTGCCTTTGTGAATGTCCACTGTTTGCTGGCTGTATCTGCCCTGTCAATAGTGACATTTCATCTGCTATATTTGGCATTTTGGATTTTTGCAAAAGGCAAATTGGCACCACATATGCAGAAATCTCTTCTTATAAACAAACAAAACCCACAAACAAATGAAGAAATGAAGAAGGCTCTAGGTGTGCTAGAGCAATTGCTCTAACATCGTTAACTGTTCGTTTACAGCTGTTTCCAGTCTGGTCTTCCTAAATAATCTAAACCAAACACTCAAATGCTAGAAAAGGAGGCAAGTGAACAATTGTAGGAAAGGTGCCATTCCAACTCTGCAGCTTCATTTAGCCTCTCCTGTTGCAGCAGAGGCTGAGCAGTAGCTGGAGTGGCAGGGGTTAATCTGAAGACCCAGTTTAAGTCAATGTAATTGCACTGGTGCAAAGTTCCAGTTGCTGTGATGGGATCTGAACTCTACATGGATCATTCTTATTGGATGTTGCTTGCAAATTGGTTTAAGTTAAACTGAAACAAATGTTCATTAAGGTTCTGTGCCACTGTAAAATTTACACTTCTTGGGGTCAGTGTTCAAGTACAGGAAAGTCTTGTGGCTTGGGAAAAAGTGCTCATGTGTAAAGAAGTGATTATATTCCTTTCCTCTCTTCTTCCACCTTCTCCTCCAACAGACAAACAGGGTGAGCTGGCTCCTAAATTGCTGTATTAGTATGAAATTAAATGATTTGTATTACTCCGTTGCTGTTCGCAAGCTGGAGTAAGGTGCTGAAATTTTACTAAATTTCAAATGCAGTGTAAGTAGAGCATAAAGGGAACATCAGAGGAAAGAAAATTCCCTGCCTTACAACTGTGCAAGTCAGGTTCCATCCTCTGCTGTGCTTTCCTCAGGGTAAATGAGAAAAAGTGTGAGCCCCCACACTCCCAGGTAGAATAGAGAGAGCTTTGATGCTTGGTGCTGTTACTAAATGATCACTTCTGCATGCAGAGGAGTTCAGAGAGGAAAACAGCTACACTGAGGTATAAGATAACATCCCATTTTCTTCAGGCTTATCTCTGTTTTTTTCCTGAAATACTCTCTTTTTTATCTTTCTGACCTATGAACTCTGCCAAAAACACCATCTGATGTTGAGGTACCTTGCAAATCTTTTCCCCTGATGCTTATATGTGGATTAATTTACACTTATCATGAAATGTGTCCTTATAAATCTGCTACATCATAGCAAATGTATGATGGAAACTGCCTAAAATTCTTTCTGCTTGTGAAAGATTTGGGAAAAACCCCAAAGTTGAACTGTAACTATAGCTATTAAAGTTTAAAAGCTAAAGTTAAGAAAGTGTGCAGTTCACCAAGCAGAGGATATCTCTGCTCAGCAGTGAAATGAGGAACAAAAAAATTGTAACTGGTTTATCAAGTTTCTTTTGTAAGACTGATTTTTATCTGAGAAAGGAGTACATACATAGAGCCAGCAAGGGGTTTTCAATTACAATCACTCAAATCTTTAAAAATTATTGTTGTCAGAGTTAAATTCTCTCATCTGTTCTATTTCGACCGAATGGGCCTTAAAAATTATTTTAAACATTGTGGCAAGAAATGGAAGGAAAGCCACTAGATGGCATTTTTAATCCAGCTTTTACAGCTGTGCAAGTTCAGTCACTGTCCTAAATGTGAGGCCTCTGTTCTCTCCGTCAGGACAGCTGCAATCCCAGGGGAAGGTAAGTGAATTCTTGCTGGAATAATTACAGTCAACTCCCATTTCTCCTTCAACACACTCAGTAAAAGATAAGGATAGCTCACATTTTAGAATCATTCAATTTCAAAATAAATGAAATGCATTAAATAGGCATTTATACAATACAATATTTTTGGGTTTTTATTGAAAGATCAGGGTCTCAAGAAACAACAAAGAATATTAAAGTCTTCCTTTTATATTTTATTTCCCTGTGGTAAAAAATAGATCATGTTCTTCCATCCAATGACTGAAAAAAAAACCCAAATCCCAGACAACAAAAAGCCCCTGTAAGTAGAATCAAATTTATTTCTAAAGGAAGGTCCAGTTCAGTTTCTGCCTGGAACTGAACACCTTGGGGTGATGCAGCATTTAAAGCTCTTTGCAGTAGCTAAGCTTTTACAATAACCTTGTAAGCTAAACATTATCCCTCTGTTGTTCATGACTAAACCATGCTCAAAGAAGCTTAAGTACTGTGTGCAAGGTCACAGAATGGACAGGCTCTGAACATGAAGAAGCTTTTTTTTAGATTGAGGAGTTGGAGCTGGGGAAAACTGGACAAAGTTTCAGTGCACAAGCCCTCTTTACCTGCTGCAAGATACAGGGAGCAGAAACCTACTCCTATGCTTAAAAAGAGAGGAAAACACTGAAAATGCTGATTTTGACCTGCATTGTGAACACCTGTAATAATATTAATGCAGCAGTACTGGGGGAGCTTGACTGTGCTACATATGGTAAATAAGATTGGTTATATTTTAATCAGGAAAATATTTTAAATTTGCCCCAATAATTTTTTTTGTTGGCTATCAAAATGCAAAGTTTTCTGCAAGACTTTTTACATTCTAGAATGCATATCTTCCTGTAAATTTTAACAGGGACATAAGATTCGTGATAATAATTTAACTCTGGGCAAGAAGTCACTCAAGGTATACAGTATGTCAGAACCTAAGTGAAAGGATTAAGCTGAAACAGAAACTGTTAATCCCAAAAGATGGTAAGAACTGTGATATAGACTAAAAAGAGGTATCACATAATTTCTAGAATTTAAAAACACACCCACAAACTTGGGAGGGATAACTCTTATTTGTACCTAGATCATTCCACTATAGCTTAGTCAAGGTTTCTATAGAACTAAAGGTAAGAAATCAAAGCATTCCTCAGTCCAAAAGAGATGCATCAGTTGAAAACATCAAACATCATTTCTGTTAACGAGAATCCAAGGAAAATAGTGCTGTAAGTAGGGAGAGGTGGGTCTTCTCAAAATAAAAGATGAAGATATGCACATGTGATTTTTAAATTCTCATTTATTTCATTTGTTAAAGAAATTAAGATACATTAAATAGAGTTTCTGCAATACCAGTTTGCATTACTAGCAAAGTTACATTCATAATAGCTAAAACCATTGCATTTTGTAAGGATTTTCCATTACCTTTAGCATCTGCTGGATTAGAATCTCACATCTAAAACAATGCTGAATTAGCCCTCACAACAGCCCTGTGAGGTAGAGGTCAGTGTTATCCTCTTTTCATGTAAGAGGAAACTGAGAAACAAGTTTTAGGTCAGTGTACCACAAAAACCATAGAGATTTGAGGAGCAGAATTCTAGTCTTTCATTCCTTGTACTGTGCTCCATATCTCATGTCTTCCTTCCTTGGAGAATGGGAGCAGCCCACAGCAGCTGCTCTTCTCCCTTCTCCCCACTTTCCTTGGCATTGTACATCTTTGATTTCCCCATATCAGCTGATAAAGTGACCAACATCAGCGATTTCCACCTGAACTACACAGACAGAACAGACCATGTGAAGCCCAGAAGTAAAGCAACTGGGAATTGTCTGTGGGTAGTCACAGAAACATCACAGTATCAAGTACCAGAGTTGGAATCTTGTCACTGATCTGCAGAACCAACACATGGCTTTTCTAAAGCAACTTCTGCAGAGGTAAAAGGACTCAGGAGTGCTGAAACCTTGTGTGTGCAGTAAGTACCTCTGCCAGGCAGCCCTGGGGCAGGGGGATCTGTGCAGCAGTGCACTCAGGGCAGACAAGATCTACCCATGTTAGGTCCCTAAAGGAAACAAAATAGCTGCTTTCTCTAAGGGCAGACACTGAAGGAGGTCGTATTGCAGAGCATAGCACTGAACTGAGGTAGAATCTGAGCAATTGAGGACCACAAAACATACCTGGATCACTACAGAGGAACTCTTCAACCAAACTGACCCTGACCAGGGCACTGTGGTCCTGTGTTCTGCATGGGCTGGAAGGACAAATACCTAAATAACACTGTGCAGTAAACTGCTCTGCTTTTCAACACGGCTTGACATTGTTATTTTCATTGTAAGATAGCATTTTAGAACAGTAGATTTAAAATATATATTTAAATTTTCATACCAGGGCCTACTTGAGGCGAATAAAGAACTTTTTCTAGTGCTACTCATACACTCTGTGTCATCAGGCAGCAAGAATACAGTGAAAGCAATCTTTAAATCAGAGCTCAGCAAATGCTAACAACAGATCTGTAAGGAAAATTTAAGTCAAATTTGTCCAAAATTCCTGGTTACTGTTTCCTCATGTATTAAATGAGACAATTAGAAGTTGTGGCCATCAGCACTAGTATATCACTACTAGTTTCCCATTTTCTATCAAGTTCGATTTTAATTTCAATTAAATTTTGTAGAGTTTCAGGTCTTGAATAATAACCTAGTACACTCAGCTGTCACTTGAATTAAATAGTGCTGGTTAAAAAGATCTCATTTCTCCAAAGAGTGAGCACTTCAAATAAAATACAAAGCCAGGAGATTGTTTCCCTCCAAGCAGAGGGTTCATGGAAATGCCTGTCTCGTGTGTTCCATGAGTGGTCCTAAGACCAGGGTTTCTGTTTATAGTATCTCACACGTGGAAGCTCTTGGATATATCTCAGGACCATTATCAGTTTTCTTCAGGCCTTGAAGGAAGCTCGAACAATTCTCCCCTTCAGAGGCTGAGGGGGGCGAAAATTATTGGCCATTTGGATCCTCTGGTCTTCCTCACCCGTGAAGAGCAGCATGCGGAATTTCTCCAGCTGGAAATTCAGGGGAGACAATTCACTGCTTAAGGGAACAATCAACAGTAGTGTTTTTTAAAAAGGACTAAAAGGAAGTATTCAGTGTATTTTAATCTGTTAATGAACCAGGTTCAAACAAAGCTCCTGGAAAGTATTAGCAGAAAGTAACAGAAGCCCTGAGGATTGACCAGGCTGACTATTCACAGACTTTTAACTTAGCCTCATTTCAAATCAAAAGAGTCTTTGCCTGCTTATCCAGCATTGAATCCTACAAGAACTGAGAGTATCAGAAATTTACCTGTTTCACAGAGATTCTGATGGGTTCTTTCAGCACTATCCATGTCACACTCTCATTAAGGGGTGGGGTTGTCAGAGAACCAAGGTATGTCCAATAATCTAGACTCAAGGGCAGGAGACATTTTGGGTTGAAGCCTCTAAACTGAGCTTTTGTTCCCTGGGAAAAGAAAGTGGACTTGAAATTTATCCTTTTACTTTTAAGTGCAGGTTAAATAACTTTTTTGAAAGAGAAGAAAATGTTAAAGTAACATTAAAAATAGGGGAAAGGAGAAGTCTGTAAAGGTTTGGCTGCCTTATAACAACTGTTAGCCAAAAGTAGATGGCACATGCTGGCTTTCTGGACTTTAAGGTCTTGCACAATTGTCTCTACCAAAATTTACCTCCTGTCACAACAGGCCCCAAAATAATGCAGGAGGTGTGTTCTGTATATAGCCCTCGGTGTGAGCTATAGATAATATCACAGCAGGGTTCCTTGTATCACTACTTGCTATTTTCTGTTCTTCTCATCTATTTTAGTAGAAAAATTTAAATCCTATAGTCATTGTCTGCTATGGTAAATATTGACTTAAAAAAAAATCAAACCTTCAAGTCTAAAATCAGAGGAAGGTGGATTGATAGAGGAAGATGCATCAACCAAAAGATTGTAGAAATAGAAGGAGATGCTACCTAAAGTAGTGATTGCCTTAAGTACCACAGTCTAGAGCAAAACTCTTCAGCCTGTAGGAGCAACCAAAAGGATCTCAGTCACTCAGAAAACACTTCAGGAACAGACTAACCCTGAACCTCAGTGAGATTATCCCTGACAGAGCTCTGCAGCAAAGACAAACAGGCAGCTTCCACTTGTTCCAGCCTGGGCCTAATGGGAAGGGATTATTTTGCTGAGTCTAAGAGCTGAGCCTCAAGGGTCATGGAGCTATTGGGTTTATATTTTCAGGAAAGGCAGAACCTCTGGATGACTAGTGGGGGTCAGCACAGCCTTGTGAGGCACTTGAGATTAGGAAAATAATATGAACCTTGGAGGGGAAAAAGAAACTACAACTACAGTTATGTCTAGTTATGGGAGGATCTGTGCATGGGTGATTTTAATTTTTGTCTCAAACATGTACATGAGCATGATTTTTTAAGGATATCCCAGAAGCAAATTTAAAGAGCTGAGAACTTACTTTAAATTTTACCATGTACAAAGCATCAGTGAGCCTGTTCATACTGGCATGTTCTTTTCCAATCTAAAAATAATGGAATAGACAGGTTAAAAAAGAAGGACTACAACTATGCTTTAATTAGGTGCTGTTTTCTTACCTAAATCTTGACATTCCTACCAAAGTTTATCAGCAATGTGCAATGCATTAATGCTTCCAGTAAGTCATCTGTTTTCCTTAAGCACTTCTTAAATATGTGGCATGGTCCTCAAAGACTTTACAGCATAATGCTTTTCATCATGTAAACATGCTATTTTTGCAATTCTTACCTCCAAGAAAACACCAACTACTGCCAAGCCATCTGGAGCTGCTGCTGCCTCTCCAAATGTTGCATATTTTCTGGCATTCCAGTGAACTAAGTGGAGCTTTAAAGAAAAATAACAAGAATTAAATTAGTGATAGAAGCTGTGAACATGGCTTCTCCTTGACAGCACTAGCAGTTTTTCATAACAGAACAGTTTTGTGTCAAAGGTATTGCTGGAAACATGAAGAGGTTCAATCTTTTGGACAGGTCCGTGAGTGTGGGCAGGCACTAAGCAAGTTTTCTGTAACAGCCCACACTGGGGTGGCATGGCCAGGCTTTGGGAGTGGGAGGGTACAGGGGTGGCTTCTGTGAGAAACTGCCAGAAGCTTCCCCAGCTCGTGATCACAAGGAAGGGACCAGGCTGGAGCAGCTCCTGAAGGATTGACTGCAGCCATGAGAAGGGACCAGGCTGGAGCAGCTCCTGAAGGACTGACTGCAGCCATGGGAAGGGACCAGGCTGGAGAAGTTCATGGAGTTCACTGTCTCCTGTGGGAAGGAGCCCTCACTGGGAAGAGTGTGAGGAGCCCTTCCCCTGAGGAGGAAGGAGCAGCAGAGACAACCTGGGATGAGCTGAGCACAGCCCCCATTCCCCTTCCCCCTGCACCACTTGGGGGAGATGGAGAAAGCTGGGAGTGAAGTTAAGCCCAGGAAAAAGGAGGGGTGAGGAGAAGGTGTTTTAAGATTTAGTTTTTATTTCTCATTATCCAACCCTGATTTGGTTGTTAATGGATTTTTTTGTTTTGCTGTGCCAGTAACTGGTGAGGGTTCTCTCCCTGCCCTTATTCCCTATGGGAAAGACCCATGAGCCTTTCCTTACATTTCCTCTCCCTGTCCAGCTGGGAAGGGCAGGGATGGCTGACCTACCCATGGTGAGCAAGGAGTCAGACTCCTAATCCTGTCCCTACTGCAGAGCAAGCCATGTGACAACAGCATTTGCATGAAATAATCCCATCAGTGAAAACACATCCTCACCTCACAGGGAAAAGGTTTTCCATCAATGGTATGCTCTGATCCCTGGTTGTGCGTGGTCCCCCAGTGGAAGTGGAACTGCTTTAGCCGGAATGGATTCTGAAAGGGCCCTCCACTGATTGCTGGGCAGAAGAACAACAACAACAAAAATTTATAAAGAGAAAAAAGCTTAAGCATGCTGTCTTTTTAGCTTCCTGCTAGTAAAACTAACCACTGTTGGCACAATAGTGGAAAAAAGCCAGCAGCCTCTGCCAGCAGGAAAAAGATGCATCATCCAGGCACTTTAAAGGGGTGGATTTATTAATGGAAAGCCTAAATTCACCTAAATTCATTTGAAAATGTAAATTAAAACATTGTGTGGCCACCTGTACAGAATTTGTAGCTTTCTTCCAAGAGTGTATTTGGCACATGAAGAGGTGGTAACCACCCTTATGGTTATGCCTTTCCTGTTAAACACAATAAATACAAGTGGAACAGATGGAGTAGCCCTGGGAGAAGCACTTGGGGTGCTGTGGGGAGAGCTAGCCCTGCCCCAGCCCTCACCCCCCTGCCCTGAAAGCCCCAGCGTGGGCAGCAGGGGAGGGGGGATTCTGCCCCTCTGCCCCCTCAGCTGAGCCCCCACCTGCAGAGCTGCCCCAGCCCTGGGCCCAGCACAGGAAGGAGCTGGAGCTGCTGCACAGAGCCCAGAGGAGGCACCAGCATGAGCAGAGGGATGGAGCAGCTCTGCTGGGAGCAAAGGCTGCCAGAGCTGGCATTGCTCAGTCTGGGGAAGGCTCCAAGGAAACCTTATACCCTGAACATCAGGTAGACAATTCAGCTAAGTATTTCCTTCTTGCAGTATCTTTACTTCCAGTGGAGGTTACCTATATTCCATTTCCTTTAAATACCTGATCCCATAAAAGAGGAAATATAATAGCTGGTACTTCACACGACACCGTTAAACCTCAAATCACCTTCTAAAGGTAAGGAAATGCCACAGAGACACTTCATACATCATTTAGAAATAACACCTAAGAACAGATGAATGTTTAAGATGCCACCTATAGAAGATGTTTTATCAACAGCATCAGTAAGCCCTGTAATGTTACATGTCACCAAATCTAATACATTTTGCCCAACAGACATCAAAACTTGATCAGTGTCTCACATTAAGAAAATTAAAATTACATTTAGTATTTGTAAAGCTTGTATCCTCAGTGCAGTTCATAACACTTTATTTAAAGAGTGAAAGCTGGGGCTTGCACAGTGCTACCACATGTGCACAGTTCCAGCTGGCCTTTATGCACAAAACTGGCCTTGCCAAAGCAAAGGTTTTAGTATTAATTAAGGATATAAATATCTCCTAGTATGTTTTTCTAAGCTTAGCAAAAGAATGCATCACCTGTCCCAAATATTTTAAGAAATTTAGCTATTATAGATTACTGTCAAAATTCTGTCATGACATTTATGCAGAGCTTTGAGTCACTAGATTTATTTCAACAGAACTAACACCAGTTTAAACCATGTTTTCCACTCCTAGCAGTCATTTTCCTTGAAAAAGTGTTATTGAAAGACATGTCCTTAGTGCAGAAAGGGTCTCGAGTCTGTATTTCTAAATGCAGAGTAATAGATGTTCTTAAACTTCTAAAGCTGAATAAAGTTCATTGTTACACAGATACAGTTCAACTGAAAATTGCATTAAAGTAGTTAGGAAGCTAAGATACTTCCACAGATATTTTACAAATTCTATTTATAGGGTGACATTCTGAACAGATCTGTGCAGTAAAAATGGAAAATGCTCACCCAGTCTTCTCTGCAAATTCAGTTAAGATACTTGAAAACCTGACCATTCCATTGGGTAGGTACTTGAATTCATTCCAGAAGAAAACTTAAACAAAATGGCTGGAATTTTAACTTCTAATCCATATTTCAAAGAGTTCCCAGCACAGACAAGCCACTTCACAGAAAAAATATCTTGTTTTGAAGATTAGGATATTCTATTTAGCCTGCATCACTCATCACACCCAAAAGGAGGGTGAAATCAGCTGATATGTTTAAAAATTGTTCCAGTTCTTTTTGTTTAGTTTTTTTTAATGCACTCTTTCCATTTATCAGCTGCTTTATCATCTCCATTTGAATGCTCTTCCCCTACCCCAGATGTAAAAGCACAGCCTACCATGGAAACAGACCTAACAGAAGAAATAATCAATCACTTAAAAGAATTTACATTCTCTGCCAAGAGCTGAGACAAGAATAATGTACAACTGCAGACAGTCCAACATCCAAGGTTGGCTGCTACCAACTCAGAACCCAGAATTAGCTGCAGATTTTATAATTCCTGAAGAAACCAAACTGCTACTAGTCAGGGAGGAAAGAGAATGCAAGGTAACGGTGACCAGTGCAGGTACAGCTTGGAGTTTGATTATGGTGACTGTGCTGCATGAGCCATCTCTGCCAATCCTCTTCCCTTCCCTGAGAGTGGGAGCTGGGCACTGAGCCAGAGCTGGCACATGAGTTGGCATCTTTGATGTAGGTGATCACGAACCAGGACACCGAGGAGCTTACATCCCTGCTCTGGGTGCTGGATGGGGTCTGGCAGTGCTGGACAGATGCCCAGCAAACTTCAGCTCTCATTTGAAAGAAAAGCACTGCAAACAAACTTCTAATTTTCCTAATGCAAGAGCTTTTCCTAATGAAGAAGCACTATATTGATCTGTGATATTGTACTGCTAGAGAGGCTCCAAGTGAAGACAAAATAGAAATGGCTCCAGTCACATGCCTTGTTCTAAACTGAAATTATACATCATAGAATTTACATTACAGAATGTACTTAGTTATCTCCCCCACTAAGTCACAAACTGCTGTTCTGAGTTCACTGGCTGTGTTAGTCTCACCTGTCCTGTCATCAGTGTCTTCAAACTCCACCATAACCGAGTGGCCAGTGTTGGAGATGCTGAGAGAGGTACAGGACTCATAGGAGATGATGAGAGGCTTCAGGCTGGGGTCATAGACTGCTCTTGCAGAGACAATGTCAATGGGGGACTGGCGGTTCCCCTGGGCTATAGGGTAAGCTTTGTGCCACTCGGAAGGTCCTTCAAAAGCAAGCAAAGGAAAACATCATTATTCCCTTCCTACCATACACAAAATGGTCATTATGGGTTTTCATGGGGCTTGAAACAAAGCTTGCTCAGCAAGAGTGACTCGAATGCTTGGAATGTGAGAAATTCATTTAAATTCTAGGCTGGTATGTTTTTATTAGCACAAGCAGGCTGCAACAAGATGGGGATTCAAAAACCTTGTACAGAACAGACTGAGGAGATCATGGTGCATGGACAGACTGCTGTACCCCCGTTACTTGTGCCACTCTCTCTCTCTGCAGAGGCTGCAGTCACCTTGCTAAGGTGTTCCAAGGTGGGTACAGGTATAAGCACTTGCATGCACAAACACACTCCCCCAAGGAAACAGCATTTGATTCTCCCTGGGAAAGAGAGTGTAAAAGCTCCAGCAATTCAAATTAGATGCAGATGACTCAATCTCTTAGCTACTGACTATGCAGTTATTTTTAAAATCATTTTATGACTGCAGTAAATCTTTGAGACAGCTCCATTCTTCACTCATGCCCATGATGGTATCTCTCTAACCTGAGTGAAAGGTACAGGATGATAATTAACACTTTGGGACTTCCTGACCTCAATAGAGCAGGAAGACAAATTTAATAGCACAACTCTGCTGCCAGAGCTGGAACCTTCTTAAGCCATTTGAGATAACAAAAGCTTATCCATATCAGAGAATTCCTTTTTCTTATGACTCATTTTCTACTTTGCTATGGTAGCAAAAGCAGCAATTAAATTCCTCTGCTGCTTCTGTTCATAAAGTATAACAGTAACAATTGTACTTTGGGATTCTCAGGAAGCACATTTTTAATTGTAGCATTCTCAAATAAGTTCACAAGGGGAAGCTTTTTTTAAAATCAATCTCAGGTATTTAGCTTCCTTGAGTTTACATAACAAAACAGTGATCTATTACACTGTTACTTGACTTTGACATTTTCTGCAAAGCTAAGCTTATAAAATAATATCTTTTCTCAGCTTGCCTGCAAAGCAGATTTAGGAATTAAGTGCTGTTACACAACTAAGGCAATATCATTTGGCTGTCACAAGCTTCATAAGAGTATACATAGCTTTATTACTACTACCTACAATCACAAACACACAACATTATCTACTAGCACTAACCAGCTTCACTTGCTATTCAAACTTCCTTTTAGACTCACAGAAACTAAAGTAATTGCTGTTAAGAAAGAGACTGGCCCCTGAAGGTTATGCAAAAGACTCTTGTTGGACATTCAGCAGCTAAAATAATTGCTGTAAAGAGAGACAGACTCCTGAAGTTATGCAATTGTCTTATTGGCCAGCATCAGCCACTCATCCATCCTCTCTGTAAAGGATACAGGCACTATAAAGCACTACTGTGGCAATCTCTCACGAGCTCCACATCCCCCCTCACGCTGTGACACGCATCCTTGGAGGTGGGAAGCAAAGGAGGAGGACTAAATTAAAAACTGTCAAATCAGAAAGCATAAGCTGTTCTGTAAGAGATCTGATACTGATCTGTACAATTTATTGATGTACTAGATATGCATAACATATAGCTTATTTTATTCACTTTTATGAAAGCCTAGATATCACATTTCAGCAGCCACACAGAATCAGGAGATCTATTACTGCTCTACTAAACCTTTGCTTAACAGAATTGCTTTTGGAGAGAGACACAGGTAATTTTTTTAATAACAGCATCTTGGAAAGGGACTCATCTATAATATCTGCAGTCTGAAAAAACCCCAAACCACTCAAACTGCTTCCCTCAGTTTAGGAACATTGATTGCAACACTGAAAGTCAGCAGATGTAAACTTGTGCATCTTTTGGTGCCACTTTCTGGGTGCTATTGATTATCAATAAAGTAATTAATTACCTGCTGTATATACTTGATTCTTGCAGACATCAAAATGCAGGCAGCTCTGCAGGGCTCAGGCAACAGCTCTAGAAAGAAAACGAGTGGGGGAAGACAGAGAGATGCAGCACGGAAATGCCATAACCTACCGTCAGCCTGCCCATATCCCCAACTGTGGTGGCCAGTCATTTTGGGAGCTGCCCCTGCTTGGCTCCAGCTCCCCGAGCAGGGCACTGCTGCCTACCTGCCTTTATACCGGCTCCCCGTGGGATAGGGTCAGCCCCTTAAAGATACAGAGCAGCCAAAGCAATTCCTGCAGGACAGGCAAAGCGCCCGAGTTCTGCTGCTCCAGCCTTGCTGCTCCTGCTCCTGCTCCTGCTCCTGCTCCTGCTCCCCCTATTTGCTAAGGCAGCACAGGTGAAAGAAAATGTAAAACTGAGATAACTGAAGTCTCAGGACTTAGAGAGAAAGACAAACTGTGGATCAAATTTAGGAAAAAATATCAGTGTTTTCCCATTCTCCGCCCCAAGGAAGCAAAAGCCATAAGGTGCTCTGAGCATCAGGACAGTCATGTGCAGGTGGGACCTGCCCTTCTCACATCTGTGCTCTGCAGGGAGGAACATCACTGCCTCTCTGCTGAATCCCTCCTTCCAGCTGCAATAAAGGAATGTTTTCACCAGGTCTGTAATTAATCACAATCGGTGCTTAGATGAGATGGAGAATATTCTCATCTTGGGAAAAAGTTTCTTGTGCTGATTTTAAACAAGGTACAAAATCACACAAAGTAGGGATGAATTGGCAATCTGATTTTAATTTTGCAACTTTGAAGAAACTTTTTAAATAGACAAAATTCAAAGTGTGGTTATGTTAGGGACAGAACACAGAAGACTCCAGAGAAAGGAATTGTTCTGTGAAGCCTCAGTAATCTGGAATGATCCAGTCGTTGCTTGCACCCTGCTAAAGTCATGGACAGGCTACAATGAGACACCCAATCTGCAGCTGTAAAATGTCTTCAAACATCTCTGGGGCAAGGAAAATGGCTCCTTCACTGTAATTTTATTAGCTCTGATGAAATGCTGTCTGTCAAGGCTACATTTTAGGAACACATTGATTTTCACAAAGACAACAGAACACAAATATAGGGATTCTTCTATTATGCAATCAAGAACATGGAAGGAGAAAATCAATAAGAGCATTTTATGCAACTTTTATGCCGTGGTCCTGCCTTGTAAGTATTAATTTCCTTTTTCAGGAGGTTTCCATGAGAGTCAGCTATAAAACCTTAGAGAGTTGCTGATGCCAGCTAAATTGCTCACAGAGGGATGTAAACTGCTGCAAAGTTCTCCACAGGAGACTTACAGTGACTTACTCAGGTCAGCTCCTCAATTTATTCCTGTTAAGCTGCTGTGACCCGCTCGGGTCCCTGACACACGCCTGGCACAGACACTGGGTATGGCTGTGTCCCAACAGCCTGGGCACACAGGCCCTCGTGGGGACCCAACCCTGGGATTAGGACCTTAAAATACTCACTGAAATGCAGAGTCAGGAAAGCTGTTCTGGAGGAAAGTACAAAAAATGCCAATGCAGCCATGAAAAGAAATGGAAGAGGGATTTTGTGTGTTGAAAGAGCAGACCATAAACTGGGGAAAGCCACACACAAGGCAGAGAATGCTGAACAACTGTTTTCAAGAGCAACATCAACACTGGGCACAGCACAGGGCACACTGGCACTGCAGTGCCCAACCTGCACTTGACACCATTGACCTTCAGCTTTTACCTTCTCACTCAAGCCCACACAGGTGTCTGCATATCTGCACTACAAACACATGGCACAGGAAAAGCTCTGAGACAAGTGAAAATATCCTGAAGACATGGCAGGAAGCAGACTGAAAAAAATTGAGGTTTAAATGGATGGATTTCTAAAAAGTGGACAGGGGAATGACAATACCTGAGGGGAAAGAAAAGAATTTTAGCTGTAAATGATAGTCAGTGTGTATATGGCAATTTAATGTGCTGCCAATCCAATCAGCCTTCTTTCTTTATGAGGAAAATATGAAATTGCCCTTACATATAAGGTAACACTGCTGCTTATACAAATATCACATTATTCTGTAACCCTGATACCTCTGGATGTTGGCTGACTCTAAGAATGAATTTTCACTGTTTGTGTCCTCAAATTATCCTTTTTCCTTCAAAAGCTGCAGTCATCATGTAATTCTGCTCTCAGTTTTACTAGTTTGAATCCAGGACAGTTCCATCACACTCATGAACTTATGGAAGTGAGAACAACACAACGGTAGGTGTTTAAGGGGTGGATCTCTCCAATGCTGAGCTAAAAGTGAAGTACTCATGATTTCCACTAATTTCTCCTGGGCTTTTGACTCTCATGTCAGAAGTGTCTGCTTAGCAGTGAATGACAGGAAGACATCATTCCATTCACTATAGTGAGATGTTTCCAGCTACCTTAAAGCAGAAATCTGTCTTCCCCAGCCTTCTCACTATGGTTTTATTCCCCTTTGCCAGTAATCATGAGTGAACATCAACAACAGCCCAGGAGAAATACAGGAGTTCTGAACATGCCACCAGGTTGTGATACAGAACTGACAACAAAAGCTTCAGGTTTCCCATCTCCATATATAGAATTATTTTTCTTTATTATTTAATTGGAGCTCCTTTTATTAAAACTGCTATATAAGGACTAACCACTACAGTTAGAAAACTCCAAGTAAGATTGGAATGCTGAATTGAAGTTGGACATATTTAAGCCTTGCAGGTTTGAGGAAATTGGTTTTTTTAATCTCTAAGGTAAAATGTCTCTACAATACTACAGGTCTGGAGTTATTGGGAGGTTGTTGCACAAGGAGATATCACTTGAGGTTAATGCTTCTAATAAATACGACTGTGGAGGGGCAGAGCTGCATTTTAAGGTATGTAAGATGAAGTCAGAGTTATTTGGTTCCAAGGTGATTGGCTCAATGGCACTCTAAGTGTATTGAGTAACTTGGCAATTACATCTGCTCACCTCATTTATAACAGTGACACATTTGAACAAGGTGTCATGTGCCTTCTTTAATGCACCCCAGTGTGTCTGGTGTGTCACTGCATGCTGACAAAACCCACACCAGTTTGGGGTAGGCTGCACACTTGGAGCTGTTCATGTACCGTGGGTAGGAGCAGATGAAATGTTAAATGAAACATTCATCACTCCAGAGCCTGTCTGTGCCTCAGGTTCTTGACAGAGTATCTGTTTATCCAGGCAGCTCCTCTCTCCTCTTACATTGCCACGAAGGATGCTGGCAGTTCCCAAAGGGGGTTACACTGAGCTGGCATCTGTTCTTTACATGTGTGTTAAAGGCATTTATAACGAACCCAGGGACTGCACAAAAATACTCCACACAGTAAATATAAGCAGAACAGTTTCCTGCCAACACTAAACACTGAAAAGCACAATCATTCCAGATACATTTTCTATTTTTTAGGTTTTTTTTTTAAACAGGCTGCCTACGGTTTTTGACTGACCACAGAAATTTCAGCTTTTATATTCTCAAGCTTTTCCTTGCAAACACAAAAATGTGATGGCTTTTGTATATATACTGAGATTATTTATATAAGTATATTGATATATTGAGATTTTCATGCATCCAGTGTAGCTTTGGGAGCTGAAAGTGCTCATCCTTCTCCCACAGCTACAGAGGGAGAATCGTGAGATTTCTAAGAGAAAAACTCAGCTGGGAATCTCCTCCTGGCATCAGGGGGAAAACGAATAAAGGCTGCCAATGCAAAGAAGGGATTAAGAAGGAAAGGACAAAAAGGGCATGCATATAGTTAACAGACGACTCTGTGAGAGAAAAAGCTTGAATCACACAGGGGCCAAGATGGCCAAGGGGATAGAAGGAACTTAGTAGGAACACTCTTGGGAAGGTGGGGCAGAAGAATGGGAATGAGGTACCTGGTTCTCTAGGAGTTTCTCAACCTTCACACACCATTTTTTTATTCCTTATTTTTGACTTTTAAAGCTGTACACAAATGGCTGTCTTATACTAGGTACAGGAACTACATTCTGGAACTAAGCCTGAAATACTAATTCTTGCAGTTTATGGTTTGTTCAGATTAAGGAGTGTAGCAGAGAGCAAGAACAGGAGACTGCTTTTGATTTTGGGAAACAGAATGTTCCTGAAATACTGCCACAGTCACTGAAATGACAGCAAAAGTAAGGACTGATTTACTGTGGCACAGCAAACACAAAGCCTGAAAAAATGAACTTTGGTGCAGATGCTGGACATGGGAAACAAAAGAGGAAGCACTGTATTGTAGTGCATCACCTGCAAGACATAAACCACTCCATGACAATGCACTGCTGTGAACATCATTCCAGCAGATATACAGAAAACTAATTTTACTGAAGAGAGGCAGATTAAAAGGATAATGGACTTTATTCAGACTAACAAATCAGTGTGAACAATGCAGATATTTCAGGACCTCTCTTTCGTTGTTGGAACGTAGTGCAGAAATGTTGGTGGAAATTTTTTAAGATGTGGAAGTTTTCTCCTTTTTTTGTACACTTGTCAACATCCAACCAATGCTGATCCTGCATGGAAAGATCGTAACAGAAGCACATACGCAGAACAGATTTCACATGTTCTCGTCTCCATACCAAGCAGGAATAACTGCAATAATGTGCAACATCTCTGCAAAATATATCTTACTGGATTTTCCTGACTGCAGGTACTTATTGAGCGAGTCTCATGAGACAGGCTCTTGTTCTAGGTTAAGTGAAGGTGCCCATCCACCTTGGTCGAAATTGGTACATTTCATCCGAATAACTTAGATGGTAACTGGATGATGTCGTGATAAACACCACGAGGTGTGAGGACAGAACCAACGAGTTCCCCTGCAATGTTTGGAGTCGCAGTCAGTTACAGATTGGGGTACTGCAGTACCTTACCAGTGACGTGGCCCTGTACAGCATGATGCATATACCCTTTCCATTCAGTCTGAGGTACAGCTGATGCACAGATGGGGTTGATGCCTTAAATGGCTCACTAGAAACAGAGACTACACAGGAATAAAGGAATAAAGGAGGGATTGATTGGAAAGGCCTTCAGAGGTACACTCTGGGCTCCAGAGGCTCCTGCTTCAATGCATCCCAACATGGACAATGACAGGTCACAAGTTATTCACACTTTGATATCAGCATCAATTCCCCAAGCAGAAGCCAGGCAAGGATGGAATTTGCCCAAGCTTGCCCCCCTGTCCCCAAGATTGTGGTTTGCAGTTGTTGGGCCTAGGAGGGTCTGGGTGTCCTTGGAGAGTGAGCTGGAGAGGCTTTGTTGTGGGTGTGTGAGCATGAGAGAACAGCACTGAACGAGCTCCAGGGAACTGCAGAGTGACACTGGGCAGGGCAGGGCTGGAAACATAGAAAAGTTCAAACCTAAGGCATCAGGGTCTGGTACAAGGCCTCCAGGGCTGCCGTTGGGTTGCAACCAGCGCAGAGCATCCAGATGGCAGCACATCGCTTACAGGTTCATTCTTGCCCCCCCATTGTTGGAACAAGGGGCCCAGGAAAACAGATTAGGGTTATAGCCCTGCTTGTACAGTTGCTTGGCTGACATATGTTCCCCTCAAAATACAGAGGTCAACCATGCTGGCCCTGGCATGCAGAGGATAAACCTCGCTCCTATGTGGGGGTCCCTTAAGTCCTGGCAGCACTACCCCCCGAGCAACTGCCAGACTTTACCAGCTCACCACCCCATGGGCGAAGGGTCTTGGCAGCTCATGTCTCATGTCACCACTGGCAAGAGTGTCATGAGTCGCATGAATTTTGTGACACCAGTTTGGGTTACTACTGAGTGGGTGGTGAGGCCTCATGATAGGGTGAGAGTGTCCTATACTCCCACTCCGGGGCAGAGGCCAACTTGGTAACCCTTGTGGGCATCCAGCGGGGCCACGAGGAGGCAACAACCTCTGCAGCTGAGCCCAGTTAGCAACACAAGTCCCATTTTAAGAGAGTCATAGCTCAGGGCTTCTGCCTCAGTCTGCCTGAAAATGTCTCGGAGGTCCATACAGAAAGTGCGTTGAGAGATGCAGAGAAATGCCCGTTTTGAACATAAATTCTGGGAATGGCACCGTTGTCCAGACGAATTGGATCCATTACTGTGCAAAAGGCAGTAAATAAGCACTTGAGAGAGACACTGATAATTTATGTCAGAGTTTCCAAGCCTCCTGCTCGGTGGTGTTCCACAAATCAAGCAGCCCAACTATCCATACTTTTTCCTAGTTATATATTTTAGCAAACAAAGGCATGAATGTTCATTGGCTACAGGTTACATTTTCTCTAATTAATTAGTTTTCTCTCTTCTATTGGTTAATGAGTCTCTCGCTTCTCATGCTAATTACTGCCATGCTCTATCTATCTCCTCCTTTGGCTCGGTGGTTTCCTGTGTGAGTGGTCCATGAATTGGTGCTCCTGATCTGCCCCTGCTGGAATTCCCTTACCCAGCCAGAGCTGATTCCACACAGTTGCTGAGTTGGCTCTATTGGTTTCTTCCTTACCTTGGGTGCTCTGCCAAATGTCCTCGTGGCCCACGAGTTCTGCATTCCTCATGTATCAGTGGAAATCCTTCTCCCCAGGCTTTGTTAACCTCCCCCTGGGCTGAGATCATTGAAACACATCCAGCCCCAGACCTTAACAAGGCAATTTAGCTGACCAGGAATTTGTATTTCTAACACTTGGACATCACTTAGAGCTTGTTGGCTGCTCTGTTTCACGGATTAAATCTCCCTCCTTGTTTATGAGGCTTGAAAATTACAAAGATCAAACATCACAGAACACATTTTCTTAACAAAATTTTACATATTCCACATTTTATGAGGAGTAGTGCCAAGGCATGGGTAGGATGTGATTAAACTCTTCATATGCTCTTTTGAGTGGAATCCTGCTAGGAATGGGGTTCCTATGAGGGCTCCATCACCGATGGTTAGGTATGGAGTGCTTGTTGGAAGTATTTTTTGTAGGCCTCCTATTTTTCAATAGTCTTGTTCTCTGTTCAGGCTGTGGATAACGGACCCTGAGCAGAGGAGTAACACTGCTTTAAAGAATGGGTGGGTTGAGATGCCGAGGAAAGCTGCTGGGGGCAGGTTTAGCCCGACTGTGACTATTATTAGGGCTAACTGATTTGAAGTGAAGAAGGCCTGGTTTTAACAGCCCTCTGTGCTCGGCCGCATGTGGCGGCAGATGGTGTGGAGAGGGTCTCCAGGAGCGGCACGGAAGGGCGAGAACAGCCTTGGTGAACACAGGGTAAGTGCGAGTGAAGGGGAAAATTCCGGGTACCACCGACCCAGCCGGGTTCGAGTCTCCAGTAGCGCAGGTGCTGCTGCCAGCCAGGGCTGAGAGAGCCAGAGAAGCGCCCGTTCACCGCGCACAGCCCGGGCGCGGCACGGCTCCACAGCACCGCACCCCGGGCCCGCTCCTCAGGGCAGGCACCGCCCCCCTGCGCCGGCCCCGCCCC
>VZTN01020302.1:1285013-1319054 GCA_013400515.1 Erpornis zantholeuca | reverse complement strand
TCGGCGCCGTGCTGGGGACAGGCCCCCGGGGGCCGCGCCGGGCCCGGCAGAGTCGCGGGGAGCAGGAGCTGTGTCCGACCCGGCGGAGCCGCGCACGGCCGGGTTGTACTGGCACACGGAAAATAGATATGTAAAACATAAATAGTGTATATTAAGGGGAATGTATTTAAATATATATATTCATACATAATTTTAGGTATATAGATAAAGGGGGATAGAGATATATAGACATACATATATCTGCATAGGTACTTATATATGATTTTATGTAGTATATAAGTTATTTATACAATGTTTGTTATGTAAGTATATGATGTATGATATATACATCTGTACATTCTATATATTTATGTTACGTATATCTATCTGCATCTCTCTGATTCTGTATATATATGAATATATAAAGGGGGTGTGCCAAAAAGATGGAGCCAGGCTCTGCTCCGGGGGCCCAGCAATGGCCCCAGAGCCACGGGCAGGGACTGAGCCCAGGCAGTTCCCCCTGCACAGGAGGCACAACTTGTGCCCTGGGCAGTGCCCGGCCCTGAGCACATTGTGCAGAGAGGCTGTGGAGTTTCCTGGCTGGGGATATTGCAGAGCCACATGGACACACTGCTGTGCCCTGTGCTCTGGGATGGCCCTGCTGGAGCAGGGAGGTGCCACCAGAGGAGCCCCCCTGGGCCCCTCCAGCCTCACCCACCCTGGGCAGCTGTGAAAGGGCACAGAAAAGATTCAAGTTAGCAGGGAAGGGTAATGGCCCTGGAGTCAGGGGTGTCTGTCTGCAGTGTGGCTGTTTAGTTTCCACATGGATTTGTGTGAGTGAAGGGCTCAGCACTGGTGATACCTCTGTGCTGTCCCCTCCATAGCTTTGTGCAGCTCGGGAGTGCAGAGTCCTGGGCTCCTCCGTACAGGAAAGATAAGGAGCTGCTGGAGAGGATCCTGCAGAGGGCACAGAGAGGATTTGGGGTCTGGAGCCTCGCTAGTGAGGAGAGACTGGGAGCTGGATCTCGTAATCCCAGAGAAGTCAGTCTTAGAGGGATCTCATCAGTGCATAGAAGTACCTCCAGGGGGTGTCAGAGGATGGTGCCAGACTCTTGGGTGGTGCCCAGCAGCAGGACAAGGAGCATTGGCCATAAACTAAAACACAAGAAGTTTCTTCTTAACATGAGGAAGACTTTCCCTGGGGGGAGCAGACTCCCAGTGGAGTCTCCCTCTCTGGGACATTCCAAACCTACCTGGACATGCTCCTGTGTCACCTGCTCCAGGTGACCCTGCCTGGGCAGGGGTGTTGGACTGGGTGATCTCTAGATCACCCTGAAAAGCATGATCCTTCCTACCCGAAAAGTTCTGTGAGTTACCACCCCAGTGAAATCAGCAGCACGTGTGACCTGGGACTGTCCCAACCTGATTTCAGCCTCAGTGCTGTTTTCTAGGGGTCTGAAATACCAGATTCAGCAAGACTGATTTCTGCCTCTTGTATGTTTCAGTGTCTTGTATGAGAAATTTTTAAATATATATTAAAAATTCTATTATTTATAATAAAAGGAAAACTAGAGTGTTTGGCATTAGGGCAAAATTTGGGCATGGATTGTTTTAACCCGTGCTGGTTTTTAAAAAGTTAAAGTATGTTCCAAGAGAAAGAGGCGTGTCCATGCATATGGGGTAAAGCTGGAGAAAATGAAATGCAAGGGAAACTGAGGTGCTCTTTGGAAAGTCTCAGAGTTTCCACAGTAAGTTTCCTTAAGGATGTTTATTTTAGGCCCTCAGCAGTGAATGGACAGTAGCACACCAGCCCTCCATTTGTCTTTATTTTGTTTGTTGGTTTATACTGGCTTTGCAAGTTAAATAACTTCAATATGTTTTGATTTCCCTCCCCATACAGGCTGTGGGGTGACCATGGCCAAGAAGCGTTGGAATCTGCCCATGTTTGTGTGATAAATGCAACAGCAACAGGAACTGAAATACTCAAAAACTTGGTGCTGCCAGGTCAGTAGGTATTTCTTGTCTCTTCTTTGTGGTGTATCTGATGACTTGATGATGCCATATTATTCATAGGAAGTTTTTTCCCTCCAAAGGTATTGGTTCGTTTACAATTGTCGATGGGAATCAAGTCTCTGGAGAAGATGTTGGAAATAAGTAGGTTTTTTACTGATTTCTGTTACAAACTGTCAAGTGACAGACTTTCATAGGTAGTTCCATCTCTGTGTTTGCTAAGAAGTCCTGTAAAATTCTTTTAAAAGAAGTCTCTCTGTGTTTCTCCAAGTCTTCGGTGTGTTTGGATGTTGGTGACAGCATGCACAGTCATTTTGATATTAGCTGCTAAATTATTTTACTTGCTGGGTTTGGACCTTACATGTCTGTTTGCTTCACACATCGAGTTTATAAGGACAGTGGTCTGTCTACTCAATATAAAAATACTTCAAATTAACTTGTTTGGTGTAGTCTTTAGCTATGACAGTGCAAGCCTTGCTTGTGTTCCAGTGTAGCTCAATATATTTTCCCTAAATTTGGTAATGCAGATGACTTAATTTTCATTAGTCATTGAGCAAGTGTGACTGCTAGACATTTATTAGCTTTCATAGCTTTGAAAGGCTCTGTGCAGCAGGGGAAACCATAAAAAAATCTTTTGCAAATCCTGTGAACATTATTTTCTTACTAATTCTTGATCAAGTTCTTGAATGGTGCACATAGATACCTACAGGGGTTATGTGAGGGAGAAGGATATTCCATTATATGAGGAAATCAGTGCTAGTGGGTCTTTAATTAGCTTGGTCAGAAAGAACCTGCAGCATTTTCCTGTCTTACAGATGAGTTTGTCATGTCCTGTATTTCAGATTTATGGCTTGGGCATTGAAAATCCTTCTTAAGAAACCATATCTGAGGAAAATACAACAGTGGTGGAAAAAGCAGATTTAAGGGGGAATGTGGTTTGTTGTGCATGAGAATCAGCAGCATATTCTGCAGTACAAAATGTAACTTCAGTGCTGTTTTCTCTTCAAAATAGAAGTTCACATGTAATTCTCTCTTGTCTCCTTTTCAGTTTCTTTCTACAAAAAAGCCATATTGGTCAGGTAAGGAGATAATAAATGTCACTTTTCTTGTATTGAAAGAATGGAAATGTTGAGTATTTAAATGTAGAATTATGAATAATGCGAAAACCATGTATGTAGGGAATGCATTTTTGCTTCAGATGAACAAGGTTTGGAGTAAGGAGCCTTAGCTTATGATGAGCTTTGTTTTGGGGTGTTTTCTGGGGTTGTTTGCTTGGTTTGGCATAGTTAGCATGTGGCATTGTGTAGTACTGATACACTGTACAAACTGCCTTTCATTTTGATTGCTCTGAAACAGAATCGTGCCCAGAGTGCCATGGAGCTCTTGCAGGAATTGAATAGTGATGTTTCTGGAAACTTCGTTGAAGAGGTTTGTCTTCCTAAATTAGTACTCTGTGTGTGTTATACAGTGTGATAAAAATGTGAAATAACAGCTCTCTGTTGCTTTGTAATGTTGCAGTTTAAATAGATTCAGGATAAAACAGCATTTGAGGAAGATGATCTTAAGTTAAATAATTTTTATGTACTTCAAACAAAGAATCATTTTATGTATTTCAAACACGATTTTGTAACTTCATCCTAATTTTGTAACTTTCACTGAACACTTTATATTCAACAGACTTGCTCTGTACTCAGAAATTTTCAGTGTTCCCTGACATACATTTTTTTTCTCCTATTTAGAGTCCAGAAAAGCTTTTAGACAATGACCCTTCCTTTTTTAATCGGTTTAACATAGTGGTTGCAACACAACTAGCAGAAAGGTAAGAAGTACCTAAGATTGTTTGTTTTCATTCAGTTGTAAAAGCAGGTTTATATATATATACATATATACACAGGGACTTTCTTGCAAAAGGACTTAAGCAGGACAGAACTCAGTCATTGTGAAGGAAAGTTACAGCCAGGGATGGCATTTGCTAGAGACTTTTTTGTACCTCTGACTGGACCTGCCTTTGCTGGAAGTTAGGATTGTGCAACACATGGATCTAATTATGTTTTCTCTCTTTCACAACTCCTTGAAGCTTTTTGTTTGATACTTGGGGCATTTGGGAGGATGGAGTGAGACATAAGTAAGATAATGGATGAATATTTTACCCACTTGCTGTAAATTCCTGTATGAAATCATTCACCTTATGTGCTTAGGATCATGATGATATTAGAGAAGCTTTCTGAGAGAACTCTTTCCCAAATAACTGGTGTAGGAGTTAAATTTATAGTTAACTGTTGTCTTCTGTATATCTGAAAAAAGAATGTTTTTCCTTGCAGTACATTGCTGCGCCTGGCTGAAGTTCTCTGGAATTCCAACATTCCTCTGCTGGTCTGCAGGACTTATGGACTGGTTGGTTATATGAGAGTCGTTATTAAAGAACATACAGGTTAGAGGGTGTTCTGAGATAAAGACTTCTCTACAAGGTGTAAAGCTTCAATAACTAATGCCATTTTGGGGGTTTTTGTTTGTCTTTTTTCATCTTGTGTTATATTTAACATTTGTTAAGTCTTAGGTAGTTGGCATTCTTTGAGGAATGTGTAGAAATTATGGACTGCAACAAATAATAAAATTTGGGATTATCTTGACATTATGGTTGAATTACACAGAACATTTACTTTGAGAGTCAAGCAGTGAGAGGAGCAGGTGATGCTGTATTTGCATAGCTCTGTTTTGAAGGCCAGACATAAAGCTGGGAAATGCATTGTGTCATTTTTTCACAGTTGTTGAATCTCACCCTGACAATATGTTAGAAGATCTGAGACTGGACAAACCATTTCCAGAACTGACAGAACACGTTCAGGATTATGACTTGGATCATATGGACAAAAAGGTTGGTGTGTGGTTTGGTCCCCAGGACAGATGCAGACGCAGCACAGGGATGCTGTGAAAGTGGCTTTTGGCAGATGACTCTGGTGCCAAGTCTTGTCTGAATAGAGGCAACTCTAGAATCAGTCATGAGGAACTATTTTTGCCTCTGCCCCAAATGTTCCAGTCTATTTAAATCTTAAGCAGGTGGTGGTCCTGGGAAGCAAGCAGTATTCTTGGATGACTTGATCTTTGAATACCCCCTCATGCCTCTTTTTGAATTTGTTTTTTAATTTTTATGGTTACCTACTGCTGCAGAGCTTTGCACTCTGGGTGTTTGTGCATAGGATAAGTTCCACTCCAGAAAAATATTGGAGAACTTGACTCGCCCTTTTTTAAATAAAGTGATAATAATTTGATAGTTTATTTTATGGTAGTTAAAGAATGTTATGGTTGAATAAAAATCTGGAATATGTCCCATGTCTTTAGAATAGTGGAAGGAATATTTGGAGTATACATTGAAAATAAGTTTTCAATTTATTTCCTATTTTTAATCTTTTCTCAACCTGACAAAGATTTCTCTGCTGTTCAATTACAGGACCACAGCCACACTCCGTGGATTGTGATTGTAGCCAAGTATCTCACAAAATGGTTCAATGAGGTATGTTGCAAAACTGTATTATTATTATTATTATTGGTGTGTCTTTTCTAAACTAGTTAATTATTTTGGCAGTGTGTAACATAAAGAAAACAAGGTGTAATAATAATAAAAAAGTAGCTAATTGAAATACAAGTGAATGTGTGAGCAATGACAGACTCCTGGAGTTCAGCAGTCTGAACACAGTGAGCTTAGTAGTAGGTATTTTAAAGACAAAAATATCTTTGTGTTTTTTAAATTTAGAAAAGTGAACAGTTGCCTAAGAGTTACAAAGAGAAAGAAGCCTTCAAAGAACTGATTCGGCAAGGTAATCCTGTCCCAGGGTCCCTTATTCCTGCTGGCAGAAATATTTATAAGATATTTATCTGAATAAGTTCTCTCGGGTTTAATTTATGAGAGATCTGCTGGTATATACTGTATGGTTCTTTTGCTAAATGGTTGTTTTGTACAGGTGGATCTTGCTTCTAAATGTGTGTTGGCAGTGTTTCATCCTGTCCAAGATCCAGAGTGTGTTTTGATTTGGGTGGGAGGAAAGGCCTTAAGAGAAAATCCAGTTAAAAATGTGGTAAAGAGGAAAGCAAGTGGCTTTTGACACTATAATTGTTATTAACTGCAAATATTTGGTGTGTCCACTGACCCAGCAGACACTTTGCAGTCATTCATCTCTGAATGACCAGGTTCTGTAGCACTGAGTGCACTGTAACCAGTGTGTGAATGACTTCATTTGTGCAGGTGTTTCAGTCCAATACCTTCTGAGGGTGCTAAAATTCATGTGGCATTTTTAAGATCTATAAATACATTAAATGATTGTAGAAGAACACCATTAACTGAATTTTTGGTGTTTCCTCACTTAGAGTGGCCTGTGTGTGAATTTGGAGTGTTCTGTCACCCTTATCCCCAGGCTGTGATAGGGAACTGATCTCTAGTAATTACCTTTGGTAAACCAGATTTTTAGTGGAGGCCCTTTCTTGGGCTGGCTTGTTCCTTAGATGCATAAGTGTTTGCCAAATTTGATAGAAAAACAAAACCAAACCAAAACAACAGCAAATTAAAGAAAAAAAAACAAAAAACAAAAAAACTCCACCCAAAAACCAAAAAAAACCCCAGCAAAATATGACTGGGATGGGAAGGAGAGTTGAATTGTTAATTTAGTGCTTATGAAACTTCATTATCTCTTTCTCACACAAATAAACTGGCATTTTTGTGCCAAGTAACTTCTACTTAACATCACAGGAAAATGAATCTGTAAAATGAATTTAAATTAAGTTAGCTGTATAATTACATCTGGTCTTTTTTCTTGTGATTTATTTTTCTTTTTTTTTTTTTGCTGGTAGCTGTTATGCCATGAATCAAAGCCAATCTGCTCTGTTGGTAAGACATAAATGATGAGATGTAATTCAAACAGTTGTGCATTTAAATTTTTTTTTCAATAAGGTATCTTAAGGAATGAAAATGGGACCCCAGAAGATGAGGAAAACTTTGAAGAAGCTATAAAAAATGTGAACACAGCATTAAATCCTACAGAGGTAAAATAAACATTTCTCTGATGAAATTGAAGCAATTTCAACTGCCTCATTTTCTCAGAACATATTACTCAGTTTTAGGACAGAAATTCCATTTGTAACATTTGTATTTAGCCGAAACAGGATTAGTTTAGAATTGAAATTGTGTAGTTAAGTAGACCTAGCCGAGCTGGCACTGTAGCTTATGGAAATTCTCTTACTCTCTTGCTCTTGTAAGAAAGCTGCATTTCCCTCCTGCAGACTTGAATTCAAGTCTAGATTGAGTCAGCAACCAGAATGCATCAGCAGTGAGATTTGTCTCAGACTTCTGCAGTTCAGTCTGTAAAAAACTCTGGGGAGTGCTGGTTACTATTGTAAGGATTTAGCAGTGAGTGGTGAGGCTGATGCTGATTTAAATACACTGCTGGGGGAGAGGCTGAGAGCACTTACTGAAATTGTGCTGTATTGAAACCAAAGGCTGTGGGAGTTATTCTCTGTAGAAGTGAAGGGCTGCAAGGGACTGCTGATACAATAACTTCACTTCTTTCCTTTTGAAGAAACATACTACAAAATTCCCTTCATAAACTGGTCAAACATAAAATTGTTAGAATTGATGTTTTCATTGTTTTGTAAATAATCCTGACCTAGAAAGTTGTGGCGTAGAATTGAGCTCTGATTTCCTTAGTTTCTCATCTGGGGTAAACTGCAAAGTCTGCATGGGGCAAAAGCAGATTCTGTGATTCTTCCTAGATTATGTTCTGTTGTTTTAAACTGTTCTGATCCTTGTTTGGATGTTAAAGCTCCCAAGAAAGCAGCAGGTAGAATTTAGTGCTGTCATCCAAACCACTACAAGACATGGCCTAGGATATTAATATTGATTTATGTGCCAGACTGACCTGCAGCAGTTAAGGAGTCAAAACACTGATTTTTGTAGCCCCATTCCCCTTCCCTGGGCTTCTTGCTGCTCTGCCCCAGCAGGCAGGGTGGGAAGTTGGGACAATTGCTGCTGCAGTTTTTTTTAAATCTTCTCTGTCAAAGATGGAAATCAGGTGAGATTTTGTTTCTATCAGTGATCTTCCTCAGAAGCATTGCCTTGCTCTTGGGCAGGGCTGCTATTGGAAACGTGGCTGAGAAGCATTGGCTGTGTAGGGTTCAGAGATTTGGTATGAAACTCACAGATCACTTGGAGTTGACTGACCTATGTGTAATTAGTGTTGAGATAAGTCAATGAATTACAAACCAAATTTATTTATTTTCATAGATTCCAAGAGACATTGAAGAGCTTTTTAATGATGAATGCTGCCTAAAACTCACAGAGCAGGTATGAGTGGTTAAGGGTAAGACTTAAAAGTAGGAAAAGCATCATAAATGACATCTGTGTACATGACTGTCTCTTGTGCATTTGTAGTCATCTTCCTTCTGGATTTTGGTTCGAGCTTTAAAGGAATTTGTGGCAAATGAAGGGCAAGGAAGCTTGCCTGTGCGGGGCACCATTCCTGATATGACAGCAGACTCCAGTAAATTCATCAAATTGCAAAATGTGTAAGTAGACAACTCCTTGACAGAGCTCACTTCCATTATGTGGCTTGCATTTTGTCTTTATAACGTAAAACAACAACAAAAAAAGATAGCCTTCACTGTGGTGTTGATGGCTTTCTGCTGTAATTACTTCTTTATTATTGCCAGATACCGTGAAAAAGCAAAGAGGGATATTGCTGCTGTGGGGAACCATGCTGCTAAATTGTTACAGTCCCTGGGCAAGGTGAGTGCAAACCTATGGCCATGCTTCTAATGGAACAAAGTATCTGAGAATCTGCTTTATTTATCACTTTTGGTTTGGTCTTATAAAAGTCAAATGCATACAGGGATATACTATTTACAATTTTAAGACACTTGTTTTGTACATTAGTTACTTGTTATTTTACAATAAGCATACTAATATATCTGAAAGCAGAAATTCTCTGGCCATTGTGTGTACTGGAATGAGTATGTTCTCTCTTTTAGGCACCTGAGTCTATTTCAGAGAGAGAATTGAAATTGTTCTGTGAGTATGCTTGGATTCTGTTCTGGCTTTATGCAAATGATCAAATAATCAAAAACTTTTGAATGATCATGTAGTTATGAAGCAGTAAGTCAATATTTGAACTTTTCAAGTAAGTGCTAAGTGGTTTGCATCCCTCATTTTCAGGAGAAGTAGCAGATGTTCAATATCTCTCAGTAGTGAGTCTGTAAAGTTGGCTTTAAAATGATGGTTTTTTCACTCCAAACAAGAGTTTCCCTATGCTTTCCGTGATGAGTACCTGAGCACTCTTGCCCATGCTGTGGTACTGGTTTCAGACAGTAGGCTCTCTAGACTTGCAGTAGTCTGAAAAGCTGTAACCCAGTTGATGGCACTTCAGGCTGTGTCTGTTGTGGATGTGTACAGGTGTCCAGCAGCAGCCTGGCTGAGGCTCCTCACAGCTGGAAAACTCCCCTGTAAGCACAGAGCCAGGAGCATGCTCCCCTGCATTGGTAAAATATTTGGGAACCTCCCAGTTGCTCCTTTTTCAGTGCTGGGTTATAGCTGCACCCTGGGTTGTTCCACAGCCATGACACTGGAGAAGAACCTTTTCCATCTCGTGGCTGTGCTGTTAATTGAGGACATGTGAGGCAGTGTTAGATGTAGTGGAAGATAGAAAGAACTGTGTTGATTTGCAGCCTGGAAGAGGGAAACAAGGTGGTTGTGACTGATGAATTGCTGTGGTCTAGCTGTTACATTAGCATGGCAGATCCATGGAGATTCCACATGAGCACAAAGTATTTCCCTAGAACTCTCCTAACCATAGCCCTAAATGTAGTTAAACAGACTTTTATTACTGCAAGCTAAGAAGAGGCAGGAAAGTGTTGAGTACAGTGCTGTTTAGTTGCAGTGCTTGCCGTGTCACAGAGCAGTGAGGCAGACAGGCAGGGCTGTGGTGAGCGGTGCCCCTGACTGGCTCTGTCCTTGTGCCCATGCCCAGGCAGCAACGCCGCCTTCCTGCGCCTGGTGCGCTGCAGCTCCCTGGCTCAGGAGTGCAGCCTGAGCTCTGCCAGCAAGGATGCAATCGGTGAGTACTGCAGCTTGGCACAACCTTCACTGCGTTCCCAGCTTGGAATGGGTTTGTGAGGAAAAGGAACTGCAAGCTGCATGTTCTACTGCATTATGTGGTTTCATTGTTTGGCATCAACTACAAGGATGGAGGTTTTAAGTCTAGAATGTTGAATTCAGTTTGATTTTGAAATTTCAAAAATAACCTGACAGATGGATGCACGTTTCAGCTTTTTCTTTCTTGCAGATTTTACTTGTAGTCTATAAACAAAAAACACTGTTTTCTTCAAACTTCTCTTTTCTGTACCTCAGTTATTTCTAACAGAGCTGAAAAGGTGCTTTAACCTGACCAAATGAAAATAATTATCTTGACCCCTTTCAGCTTCTCTTTAGTATGTGCACTAGCAAACTAGTTACTTAATACTGCTTTTTGTTTTTATATTGCCTTTTTTTTTTTTGAGTCTGCATAAATTAAAAAAGAAGCTGGGAATACTTTTTTATCAAAGTTTGTTGAAATTAAGTCCTCTAAATGTTTTGGACAAAATATATATCTATTTTGTGTATACATAGGTCTTGTAATATTTATAATTCCAGTGAAAGCTCCTTGAATTAGTTGGTAATGGGCAGTGGGATATAAGTAGTAGTTAGTATTTACAAAGATTACTGATCTGCATGGTAAGGGATTTAAGGCCTGTTTTTTACTTACACTCATTACAGTTAAAAGCTTAAAGCATGTGTTTCAAATCCTAAAGTTATAACTAAGAAATACCCCATTTAAATTGAAGCAGCTGCCAGAACTGAAATGTGAGTTTCTTCACTGAATAGTTTATATTAAATATATATAATATGGTTTTGTGTTAAACTTGGGAGGCAAAATTGTGTATCTGACAGTTGTTTGATTAAGCTTCTGTCACAGGTTGTATTCACTAAGGTTTCTTTCTCCTGCAGATTTTACAGTTTATTTTCAGGGAATTCAAAACCTTTCATTTTCCATTTCATCTGCACCAGCTAACCAGTTCTCTTGGTGTTTTCAGTTTCCCATATGGATAACCCAGACAGTGAAATAGTGCTGTACTTGATGCTGAGGGCTGTCAATAGGTTTTACAAGCAGCATGGTAGATACCCAGGTATGTTAATACCAGTTACTTCACATCATCAAAAGAAATACTAAGGTCCAATAGTTACTGATCCAATAGTACAAGTTATAAACTACAAATACAACATCAGTTGTGGCTTTGTTTCCATAGTAATACAACTTTAGAAATGTGAAAATTAAAATGAGAATTTTTTCTCTTTGGGAACTTAATTAATTTATCTGAATTAGTACCACTGAAATGGGTTGTGTGGATTATAAATCAGTTCAGCTATGCAGTAAACTGTTTATCATGAGTAGCATCAACAGCATATTCAATTATTATTAGTCTAGTATAAATAACACATTAATTGGCTTAGAAACTTTTTAAGAAAACAAAATATTTAGGCTGCCATTTAAACCTGCTAGCTTTGACTGTGGTGTTACAGTTGTGTGATGAAACAGATGATTTATTTCCCAGGTGTCTACAACTACCAGGTAGAAGATGATATTGGAAAACTAAAGTCTTGCCTTACTGCTTTCCTGCAAGAACATGGGCTGTCTGTAGTGGTGAAAGATGACTATGTGCATGAGTTGTAAGTGTTACATTTGGAGTGTGGCTTTGTTGCTAAGACTGCCTGGCAGTTTCTGACTGTTCCTTTCCCGTGCAGTTGTCGCTACGGAGCTGCTGAGCCTCACGCTGTCGCTGCCTTCATGGGAGGTAAGGGTGACACTGCCTTTCCCAGGCCACACCAACACCCCCCTGCTGAGTCAGAACCTCTGCTGGCTTAATTGTTTTGGGCTGTCAAAGCAAAGGCTGCAATCGCCGGCTGCAGTCAAAGGCGGCACTAGGGCAGAATCCTCCCCTTCATTCTCCAGATGTGACCTCCTATAGCATATATAGAATAAATGGGCACAGCAAGGGTTTAAAGGCAGTAAAAGAAGCCAAATAAACTTCAAACACAATCTCAGTACATCAACTTTTCAAGCTTTAAAATGTGTTTAAAAATGAAATGCTTGAAAGAGGCTTAATTTTTTTAAAAAGAAAGTGATAATTATAGTACTTTCAAAATTGATGCAGAACACATCTTTTAATACAGTACACTTAAGTTAAAGGTCTATGAAATGTAAATAGCCTTGGTTTCTTACCTTCATTTAACCTGCAGATGTTTCAATGGATGCTCAAAATTGGCATATCAATTAACTTACCTTCTTTATTTGGCTTCATGCAGGGTTGAAGATAATTATGTGTTATATACTCTGTGTATGTAGAAATTTTTTTCTGATTAAGCAAAACTTGGTCTGTATCATTCTTTAGAAAAATACATAAAGGTAACTTCTGAAGAAATTACAGAATGTTTCCTACTACAGGAAAACTCAAAGGATGACCCTTCAGTGTAGTGACCCTTCAGTTTATTTTGCAGTTAAGTTTTACATTATTTTTTTAAGTGAACTTCTCAATTTGGAGAGGTCACAACTTCCATAGGCCTGTCTACTCACACATTTTTGCTCTGTGTGTATGAACACAGAAAGAAAGAGTTGGCAAAGCTAACTTTAGAAGTAGCAGCTTCTTTTATGCTGGGAAGTACTGAAAGGATTTTTGCCTCCTAGGAGAGTTATCAGGCACTTCTGAAATAATTCCAGTGCAAGGACTTCTAGATAAATAACATTATTTTACTGTTGTTAAAGTATTACCTGCTATCTTCCTTCTGTTTTTTATTCTCTTTTACAGGAGCTGCTGCACAGGAAGTTATCAAAGTCATTACAGGACAGTTTGTAATTTTTAATAACACCTTTATTTACAGTGGAATGTCACAGACTTCAGCAACTTTCCAGCTGTAGGATAAGCTCTTGCATTTGATGCCTCCAGGCACTGCTGCTGCTGTATTTACAGTATTTACAGTTCTGTAAATACTGTGGTGTTCTGCCACTGAATGGACCGTTCTGTTCTGTATTACCTGCTAATTAAAGTTCTTTTATTTGTAATTATCTTATTTTTGTTGTTGCTGTTTCCTGAACAACATAAAATCGTACTATATTTTGACAATTTTTTAAAATCTAGAATTTTCTGACTAACCTCTGAAAGAAAAAGGCAGTAGCTGTTTTTGGCAAGGTAGGTTGCATTTACAAATTGGCTCCCCTCATTTGCAGCAGAACTGAATTTTTTTTGTAAAAGCTACTCATCAGCTTGAGTGGGGAGAAGGTGCAAAAGGATGAGAGAGAGGCTGATGGAGTTCTAATGGTCTGAGGAGCTCTGATGGTCTGAAGATCTGAAAGGTGAAACACTTTTTACTGAGTTCAGGGTCATTAGGGAAAGGGAGTGTGTGCTTGAAAACTTGCTTCTGTCAGCCATATTCAGCTAGTAAGAGGTTTTTTCTCTGCACCTGTGTGTGGCCAATGCCAAGGGATGGCATCTCTTTCTGTTGTGGGGGCATTGCACCTTCCAGCTGCAGAGTATGCAAACTGAGGTGCCCTTAATTGTGTTCTCCGGAGCTCTGTCCTGTTTAACATCTTTATTGATGATTTGTGTGAGGGGATTGAGAAGCACCCTCAGTAAATCTGCAGACACCCAGTTGGGTGGGAGTGTGGATCTGCTGGGGGACCAGAAGGCTCTGCAGTGATCTTGGACAGACTCCATCAGTGGGCCAGGGACAATGGTGTGAGGTTCCACAAGCTGAAGTGCCATGTCCTGCAGGTTACCAGCTGCCTCAGTATGAGCCAATGTGTGCCCAAGTGGGCACCAGGACAAAGGCACCTGGCCTGTATCAGCACCAGTGTGGGCAGCAGGAGCAGGGAAGTGCCTGTCCTTCTGTGCTGGGCACTGCTGAGCTACACCTTGAGTGCTGTGTCCAGCTCTGGGCCCCTTGTGACAAAGGACATTGAGGGGTGGGAGGGTGTTCAGAGAAGGGCAGCCAGGCTCATGAAGGGTTGAGAAAATTTCACATGAGGAGTAGCTGAGGAAGCTGGGTTTGTTCAGTCTGGAGAAGAGGGGCTCAGGAGGGACATCGCTCTCTCCAACTCCTGTGACAGGAGCATGCAGTGGGGTGGGGCTGGCTTCTTCTGCCGTGCCTGCAGTGAGATTCAGAGGAAAAGGCCTCAAATTAAAAGTTGAAATTCAGATGAGGTTTTTTCACTGTTCAGGTGTTGAGGCCACTCCCGGTGGAGTCACCATCCCTGGAGGTTTTTTAAGAGGCCTCTGGACCTGACACTGGGAAATGGTTGAGTGGTTTAGGGTTTGCACTGGCAGTACTCGGCTGGCGTTGAACTGGATGGTGTTAACGATCTCTTCCCTCCCTGACGATTCTGTAATTCCGAGTGCTTCCCGCCTGGCTGAGGGGAAGGCTCGGGGCTGTCAGGAGCCCGAGAGCAGCCGCGCCCTGAGGCGCTAAGGTGGCGCTGCGGCTGTGGCGGCTCCCGAGGGGCCGGGCCGGGCGCTGCCCTCAGCCCGGCGGGGCCGCCGCTCCCCCTCAGCCCGGAGATCCCAGCCCTCAGCCCAGCGGGCAGCGCTCGGCAGCCGGCACCCGCCTCGCCTCGGGGTCTGCTCGGAGCCACCGGCGCCGCCGGATCACAGGTAGCTGAGCCGTGCCCCATTTACCTCCTCGGGACTTCCCAGCCCTGCCACAGATGAATGCAGCTGTTGTTTCATCTTTAGACTGTTGCCCTTCCCCCCGCCCACTCTTTTAAAAAAAAAAATAATTTCTGTGTTCTTTCCTTTTTATATTTGGGCTGATCTGGAGTGCTTGCTAAGACTTCAAAGTGGAGCTCTAATAATGAGCTGTAAATCACACACGGCTCATCTGTGGGAGGAGGGTGGGAGGGAGCTGAAATAGGCCAGAACACACTCAAGTCCTGTTCCACAGCACAGCGTCCTCCCGGCCTCAGCTGCTGCCGTGGGGTTTGGTTTCCACGAGACGCCAACAATCCAGACTTCTCCCCTCTTTGGGGTTTGGTCCCTGGGTTTCAAAGGATAAATCCCACCGAGGCTGGCTGGTCTACTGGCTGTGCCAGCCACATGTTATAATGCTGGTGAACATACACATTGACAGATCTGCACTTCTCCAGGAGTGGTTTTTGAGGTTTGAAGGGATGTTACTGGGTTATTTTCCATAACTGATGGAGAAGTAATCTGATTTATATGCAACATTTGCCAGATGTTTGTTGAAGCAAATCTAGTTGCTTGTCTTTCCACCTTGCCCTGTGACGCAACAACAGAGGTGAGATATTTGCATCTAATTAATGTAGGCTAGCTTATAAATACTGTTTTGTGTCCCTCTGTAGGTTGCAAAAGTAAAAGATCCAGGTAAGGTCAAGACGTATCCTTGTATACATACAGTTTTAAACCCCTTTTGCTTCCTATATTGTATAATTGCATAAACATGTATTAAATCAAACTCTTCTGAAATGCAATTAGCTTCAGAGTGAACTCATTTTTACAACCTTCCTTTTGTTAGGGTGGTTTTTGTTTTCTCTTAAGCTGGTGGAGTGGTAGCAGTAGGACAAAAAGAGGTGAAGAAGGGTTGGAAGGTTTTTCCTGTTGTGGCAGGGTTGGATTTGCAGGTAAATGAAATGCATGTCTATTATCACTTCTGAAAAGCTAAAGGGAGATGAACTTTCTAAATTCTCCCTCACTAATGGAAGCAGTAAAGGAATGGGGACGATCAGTAACTCTAAACGGGAAGCGGGGCTGGCTGTCTTCATTAAGATGACACTGATACTGCTTCAAGTCTTTGCTCCACTTTGAGAAGGAAAACTAATCCATTATTAAGCAGGATTCACCACTGATTTAAAGTTTCTACCTGGAGCTAAGTCGTTTTTTGAGAAATTGTAATACCTTACTGCAATGCTAGCATCAACCTTTTGTGTTTGGGACTTGGGGCTATGTTTGAGGGACCATGTTTCTGTCTCCAAACCTGAATGTCACTCTGCTGCTTAACTCTCAGAGGCTGCTACACTGGGTTTGTGAAGAATCAGTGATGTTTTTGGGTTGTGTGCGTTACATGGTTCATGTAATGTGACAATGTCTTTGGTGAATTAAAATAAATTCTTAGTGTAAGGAATATGTCTCTGTGCTCATTGCCTTTGGTTTGATCAGTACCACTAGAACAACACTGATGGTTTAGTGGCTCCTTGAGCAGAAGGCTGAGTGTTTTATAGTGTTCACCCCCTAAGTAACATTGCTGGGGTGCCACTTGTTGGCTGGTGACAGAGTTGGCCACTATGGTAAGGAAAATTGGATCAGCTTTGCTGCAATCAGTGACACAGAGCAGGGGATATGTGTTACTGACAGGGATGTTGACAGTGCCCCTCAGTGGTAACATGGAATTATCTGATTTCTGCAGAATGCCCACTTTCAAAAGATAACCCAGTACTTACAAATGCAGGGTTGTTATAAAAGACAGTAATTTCCAAAGGAGAACTTTGCCATGCAAGAATACATTAAATTCTGTGTGCGTGTCAGATGACAGAGTAAAGGCAGAAAACTGGGAAGAGTGTATTTTAGAAAAACTATGTCATTTATACTGCATATACTATATACACTGCTAATCTAAACAGAACTGAAAACACTTTTTTCCTTGCTGTTGTAGAACAAGAACAGAGATAAAACAAAAATGAACACTCAAAAGGTGCAGAAAAATCAGTGCGGTAAGATATCTAATATAATTTGTCATTATAATCTGCATCAATTTTACAAAGTTTTAGTAGACTCTGATGGGCCTGTCATGGGGTGGCGAGCTGTTGGGAAAATGTTCTTTTTCCTCATTGCCAAATTTTGGATACTGTATTGGATAGGTAAAGGGTAAATCCAATGACAAAGTTGCAAATAGTAAAGTAAAGCCCACCACCAGCAAGTCACTTTTTTTTTTTTTTTTAAATTTGCTAATATTTATCCACATTTTTATTGTGTTTTAAGAAGCCCTAAATCTTACAAGGGTTTACCATATACAATACCTGCTGTGTACTATTGCAAATAATTATCAAATAAGCCTTTTTATTATACCCCAAAGACTAAGAAACAGATTTTCCAAGTTTCTTTACCCACCTAGAGTTGTATGTAGGTGCCCAGAGAATACTTTGTGTTACCTCTTTAACCACCTGTTGGAGGGCTCTGCTGCTGTGGTGCATGATTTATGTCTCCTGTAACTCAGTACCATGGAGCAGCCTCATGCTGTTGGGCTCTTTCCTTACTATGCAGATTTCAGTGTATTTGCACTCTGAATATTTTAATGGTTGTGTATTGTTTACACTTAATGCACTTTTCAATTGTAAATTTAATGTCTGGTAATTTACATCACACTTTCTTTAAGTTACTAATAATTAAAGGCCAGAAATATTAAAAGGAGACTGTTACTCTAATAAAGGAAATCATGCTCAAATTACAAACTGAGGACAGAAGTATTTCTAGGCTAGGTGTGTTTGTTTTTTGTGGGTGAATAGAAGTGATATAGCTCCATTTTGGGTCACTTTTCCCCCCTTTTTAAAAATACATGTACATACTACACGTATTTTGGAGAGGTTTATTCTAATACTGAATAGATTAATATATAGAAAATATAACAGTTTTCATGAAGTGTTTTGTGTTTGCTCCTAGATGTGAAAACAGATCTGAACTTACTGCTTGAATGCCTTAAATATCAGATGGACTGCCCTCTGTCTCAGAAAGAGGCTTTGATCACTATCTATTCCATTTGTCAACGAAACAGTAAGAAATGTTTTATCTTAGAAACAATGAAGTCATCTATGTTCACCATGTATGTTAGGAAACTGTTGGTGGGCACTGTAAAAATGTTTTCTAAAAGATATAAGATTTGAGAAGTTGTAAAATCTTGGAAGCCTTTCATTATGTGGAGAAACAAAAGGAAAATAATTTGTTCTTTTTTTCTCTTGCAGGTGAAGCAAGCGAATACTTTCGAGAAATTGGTGGTTTGATGTTTATAAATGACCTTGCCAAGTCAAGTGTTCATTGCATAGTAAAGGAAGCAGCTTTATTTACATTGGGGATTATTATAGAGAGTAATGGTAATAAAAATAATATTTGTTGTATTTCTGAGTGCATTATGGCCCCCTATCATTACTAGTGGTTGTGCTTTTTCTCCATTTTTTTTTGGTCTCACAAAATGAGACTACAAGATTGTCAGTTGGAGCAAGGGGCAATAAAGGTGCCCCAGTTCCACTGTCCATCCCCAGATTTGATCAATGCCTTGTTGATTTGTGCTCACAGGATGTCTTTAAGTTACCAGACACATGTACTCCCCCTCTCCCTCAGCAGCAAGTGATAAATGACTCCTAGATTGTTCTAAAGCTTTCCAGGGTCCTGGCTGGTGTAGAACTCACTGCAGGGGGAAGCCCACAGTCACTTCATAGTCCTGCCTTGTCTCCACACCCCACATACTGCCCACAACTGAGATGTAATAATTTAGGATTATAAGTGGCTTACTTTAGGACTTAATGGCTTTCACTTTCTGTTTTCAGTGTATTGTCAACAGACTTTGTGTACTTCTGCATTGTTTGAAGACCTCATTTTATTTTTAATTAAAAAGGATTCTGGTGTGAACTTGAAAAGAATGTCTGTGTATGTCATCTTAGTACTGGTTTCAAATAATAGTAAGTTGGGTTTTTTTCTGTGTTACAACACTCTTTTTCTAATTGCCAATCTGCAGTACAAAATTTGGAACATTCAATAAGTAATGTTTTGGTAAAGTTAATTTATAAAGATGAATGTTTGCATGTAACTGAACCTGAATTGTCTAAGTAGGTCACTGCTCAGTGGGATTTCCTTAAACAGCAGAACGTGGTTTAGTTCTAAAAACACAGTTTGCAAATGCAAACCCATAGTTTCTGAGAGTGTATAGAAAAACCTCACTTAGAAAGGTGGTTTTACCAATATGTCGATATGATTTTGTATTTCTTCTGGGGAGGATATGCACTAAGGAAAGGGAATGTATGTATGTAAATTAAACTTGATGTTAAGATTTTGTTTGCAACTGCATTTGTCTCTGGAGTCTTGTATGTGTTTTCTTTTAGAAAATGGGCAAACCTATGTCAGAGACACAGGCTGCATCAGCCTGCTGCTGCAGTTGTTCAGGTAACCAGAGCTGCAATTCAGACAGCCAAATAATGGACTGGTTAGCAGTTATGTTTCCTTGTCTCTTTGGGACTTGTTTGCATTGTCCTTAACAGAACAACTCTCTCCACCTCTGAGAAGAATCTGTCAGATGAAAATACTGATCCCTGCTATCAGCTCTGGTCTTCAGTGTGCAGCACTCTCTGTGCCTGTGTGAACAACCCCCAGAATGGTACGTGTTGCTCTAAAAATTGTGAAAGAAGTTTAAAGCTATTCTCCAAATTGGTAACACTATGGTTTCATTTTTACTGTTCAGCTGAAATCTCATTTCATTACATTTTGATTTGGGGTAATTTGTTTTTATTTTTCCAGAAGATAATCAAAACATTTGCAGTTCAGTTTTTCCCTATGCCAAAGAATGGCTTGAGAGTTGCACGGAGCCTGAGATAGTCCGTCCCATTTGTTCATTTCTTGGTCTCACAGTTGCAAATAACTGTAAGTGCAGCTCAAGCTTTACATGGTTTTGCATTTGTTAAAAGTAAGTTTAATTAAGAGTGTTAAATGTTTTTTTCTTTCTTGTCAATCTCTACGAAGTCATTTACTGTTCTTCCAACTTTTACTCTGACAACTATTCCACTATCTTTACTTAGACTACACTGTGCTTAAGTCCACCAATAGCCACAAACTGATTACATTTCATGAGGTCAGTAAAAACTATTGGGAAGTTATTTTGATTAAAAGTATTTCTAAATAAAAATCATTGTTACGTGACTGAAAACAATGACTTAGGTAGAACTTGGGCACAATGTTTGCCATTTCTATGCATATATTATGGTCACTGTTTTCTGTAAATATTTTATATGCAGGTACTACATTTCTTGAGATTAATGTATATACAACTTCTGTTGTATAAGAAATATAATGACTAATACATGCACAGAAAAACTGTGATGAACTTACTTGGTAAAATGCTAAAATAATTTGCAAACTGTATTGCTTAAATCACATTTTTTCTGTTTTTCACTAAGCATATGTACAGAAATATTTTGTTTCTATTGGAGGATTGGATACATTAGCCAAAGTTCTCCTTGAGCTTATGCATGATTCCTGTTTGAGTCACTCAAGCATGAAACTTGCAGTGGTAGTAACAAAGACTCTGGATGCCTGCATTGCTAATAACTGTGAGTGAAAAGACATTTTTATCAATGATAATTCTAAAATGCAATTTTTAAAGTCTCATGTTGGTGGAAAAGTTAACTGGATGCTTAAAGGCAGTTAAGTTATATCTTAATGCTTAAAGTCATTAAGTTATATACAGTGGATGTTGCAGAATTTTTTAAAATTCGGAGGTGTAAATGGGGAGTGATTCCATTCATCTGAGGTGGATTACTTTCCCATTATTGCTAAAATAAACACAGTGAAATTTAAACCCTACTGAAAATTAAAAATAAGATGCTAGAGCTAGTTTTGGGTAGGTAAAGCTGAGCACTGGGCATGGCAGTCAGTTTCAATCCTGGAGTTGGGCCTATGCCTGAATGATAAATTTTGTGGCTTTAGGAAGCTTTAGGAACTCAGAGGTGGAGGTGAACAAATGTTCAGAGCAGCACAGCTCTGCTCTGATTTGCTGGCTGGGTAGTGCTCTCCTAATGAGGTTTTGTGTATTCCATCAGAAGGTTTGGAGTAACCTGTGATCCTGGCAAATCCGTGCTGTGGCCACAGTTGGTGTATCTGACACTTCTGCCATAAGAGCCTAAACTAGAAGCTCACAGAAGTTTAAAAGCATAAACCTGCACTAGTTCTGAGTGTAGTTTCACATCAGTTGGTGTGGGACAGGATTAGGCCTCAGCATGGATGGACTAGCAGTGGTGTTTCCACTCTCAGGACGGGCTTGCCCTTCTTTTTGTGGCAGATACTCTGTGTGTAAAAGCTTATTCAACTCTTTCTGGCTCTGTACTGGAGCTGATAAAGGGTGTGGAGAAACTCAGCAGAGATCTCCAATCCTTGCACAGTGCAAAGCCCTTGTGTATCAAATCTCCTACCACATCTCCATGGAGCACAGGCTGGGAGGAAGGGCAGGGTTGGGTTTGGGAGCAGCACAGGAGGGATGTGGTAATCTGAAGTGTTAAAGTGGAAGGCAGAGCAGGGCAGGGCTGAGCTGCTCTAAGGCTCTGAGGGGTCTCTAGAGATTCCTCAAAACCTGGCATTTTATACTTGGGTGATTCCTAGACACTTACCTAGTTTTTTTCCTTCCAATTACTTTAACAAACAGCTGCCATGGGCGTTGTCTTGGCAAAGTATCACACTGTGTCAGAGCTGCTGAAGCTGCTGTCCAATGAGACACTGAACACAGGAGAAAAAGTCAGTATTATTCTAACAATTGGACACTGTACTGAAGTTTGTGGTAAGATTACCTTTTTCTTTATTCTTTCTGTCAGCTTCTCCTGAGTTCTCATACACTGACTACTCCAGTGGTGTCATTTCACCAAGACTGGAACATGAGGGAGAGCTCTATTAAATAAAATTATGTAAATATTCGGGAAAAAAGTTTTTTATAATGTTCCATCTTTAAATTTAAAAGCTTGTTAGCAGGAAGTGTCTTTAATAGCTTTGAAAAATTAGACTAATATGCAAGAATTCAGAGCTGGGCTTAGGAATCACAGGGAATAATTAATCCAGACCTGAAAACTGCAATACATATAGAGCAAATGAGTTGTCTTGGGCTCTCTTTTCATGGTCCTTGGTGCATACAGCTTCTGTCCACTGCTTTCAAGGCCACTAATATTTGTAAAAGCTGTGTAAGTGCATTGGTTTTGAAGTCACATAAGCAGTAGGTAGCCCTGAAGTGTTTTGGTCATGCTCCTCAGGGCTTGCCTAAGCGTATCTGGTAAAAATATAGCACTTCAGTTGGTATTTTATGGTAGTACAGGCAAATAGAAAGGGAAGTTCATTGGTACTACTGTTTTTTTCTTATATACGTTCAGATAAACAAGAAAAGGGTCTTATATTCAAAAATTCTGATTGGTTTTCATCCTTTGAGTGCCAATAACATGCAATAATTAGCTCAGTAGGTCATAAATTTATTTTAAAATATGTTTTCATGAAAAATTGAGACAAGGCTTAATGGAAAATATCTTTTTTATAGAAAAGTGATTAAACCAACAGAAAAGTTTTCTCTTAATATTCCAACACTGTCAAAATAAAAATACTTTATTTTTTAAATTAAGTTTAAACAAGAAGGAGCTATTTTTAGCAGGTTATCAGTTTTATGAATATGTATGCAAATGAGATTACAATAAAAAATTTAGTTAATTACATAGTAAATGAGGAGGAACAGATTGGCTAGACCAGGATTAAAGTACTCATTTTATTACAGTTTTGCTCATTATAAACTTTAAGATTTTAAGATTTCCGCATCTCAGGATGTAGAGAGAGTAGCATATCTACTCTAAGAGCAGGTAGTGGAGGAAGAGAATACAGAAGTCATAATTCTAATGTTTTAAGCCACAGTTAAGTGATCTTGGAACTCCATCATATAATTTGTCTCAGTCATCCTTCAGTTTTCCTGCAGAAATTTGAGTTCTGGTCAAATCATCCTGTGTGGTATAAAGCTCTCCTGCTGGGTCATTGCAGCAGGCTTGGGTCTGTAACGAAAATCTCTTTTTCTACAGAAACTTAGAGAAAGTTGCTAGTATTAGCTCCTAAAGTTACAGTAAGGTTAAGGTGTCTGAGGCTGAAACCAGCCTATTTTCCTTTCCCATGTCCTGTTGTAGAAGAAAACCAGTGTGAACTGCTGCAGAGCAATGGTCTGCCCCTCATGATTCAGGTATTGACAGAGTCTCAGGATGAGGAGCTCATCAAAGCTGCTACTTTTGTGCTGCAGAACTGCAAACAGATGAGTAAGCTTGCTGGTTTTGCTTTAAAAATGACAGTGATTGTTTCCATCTCTGTGTTCTGCTGATTCCCTAAGTGATTTTAACTATGGCAGCTTTGTAATTCTGTGCACTCCAATAGATGTTTGTTTTCTGCAGAGAAAGTTGCCTATTTGCCATGAAGAACTGACTTAGGCAGAAAAAAGAGCAGTAAAAAATCCAATGATGTTGTAATAATGCATTTGTGAAACCTCTCCATGTAGGGCCAGTTCTTAAATGTTTCCCATCTAGAAATTCTGTGGAAAATATTAACACTGTTATTTAACACCTCATGGAGGATGCTACCCCTGGGGATGTACCACTAGAGAGTGAATAAAGCAGGAGATTATCAAGCCTGAAATCACTGTGGCTACATTCATTTCCAGTGCTAAGAAATCCTGATCTTTCTTTTTGAAGTACACCCTTCTTTTGAAATACACCCTTATTTTATAGTGTGCTAAGCTTTTATTAATTATTTGTACAATACTACCAATGAAAGAGAGGGACCTTGTCTGCTAATCACTGCAGCATGGAAGGTATTCAATTACCATTTAGTAAAAAACAAACCTGTACTGACAGCATAACTGAGAGTTTTGTGTAAGGTTGAGAGGATGTGGGGATTTGTAGTGTCCATTAATATGGAGCTGCTTTTTGAAAAAGCAGAGACTCATATTGGTTAAAAACCTATAGAGTTAGGATTAAATCAATGAAAAAGTAATTTCTTTCACAGCATCATTGTGCAAGCAGTTTATAGTAACTCTGATTGTAAGCTCACCTCCTGTAACTGCATCTTATATTTGTAGTGTGTTAACATTTATGTATAAATTTAAGTTTTATTAAAATGGTTATTCTGCATTAAATTATTGGGGCTGTCCCTCAGCATATTAAAATATAATAAACACTTTTTAAATGTTAACTGTTAAAATTTTAAATCTTAATGTTGTTTTATATTTTATAAAGCTGAACAGTTGTCTCTGAAATCATATGATAACTCATTAAGTGTGAACAATGCAGAAGAAATGGATGTGCAAGTCAGAAAAAGATGCCTACAAGACTACTGGAAGAAAGCAAAAGAAATTTTACACAGAATAAACTTGATTGAAAAAGAGCATGATGAGGTTGGCCTATTTACCAAAATAGGATAAAACTAATCACACCCTTCCAGAGTTTAGGGAGAAAGAGAAAGTAAACCTTTAAGAAATTATCTATGTGAGCAAAAAAACAGGAAAAATGTTGGATTTATATGAAACTGCAACCTGCAACTTTTATCATTATTGTAGATCAGGCTGGGTTACAGGTGTGCAGAGGCATCTCTATTTTATGAAGTATTCTAGTTTATTGTTGAAAATCTGGTTTTATAAGACAGAAAAAGAAGAAGTTGAATTTGTTTTTAATTGCTGAACATTCAAACCCATAATTTTAATATTTGCATGCATGAAATGCTCAGGGTTGTACAGCTGTAGTGGGATAGATGATAAAGGAGAATGGGAACATAAGCTGAGATAAAGTTGTTTCATATTTCCCTTGTGCTTTATAGCTTTGTGTATATATAAGTATTGGTGGGTTTGGAGCAGCAAGTTTATGAGTTATTTAGATGGATCTTAACTTCTAGCAGTGCCTTGCATTGGTAGCAAATTCATTGCTTCAGCCTGAAATTCCCACTTAGTAAGTACCTGTTCAACACCTTCAGTGGCACTGCTGTGTTGTTGGCTCTCAGCTCAGTCAGGGGGTTTTCTGAAGCTTTTCTGGAATTTGCTTTACCCTCAGAGTTAGACTATCTAGTTAATCCTGTTACTAGGTTTATTTAACATTTTTATAGAGCTCACATAGTCACTAACCAGTATTTTTCAATACAGGAAAGAGTGCAAGGAGGAATGTTTGTAGATGAATCTTCAGTAGCCAATTCTGAGGCATTAAAATCCCATGAAGTAAATGCTGCTGATCCAAAGATGTGCATAGAAAGAACACATAAAGAAGTCTGTTGTCCACAGTTGACCTCCAAGTTGAATAATCAGGTCCTTGCTCCATCTGTAACTTCTGCACCACAAAGAAATGAAACAGTGAACACTGTGGATGCAGCTTCTACCACACAAACTGAACAGAGGAATATTCCATGTTCAGTTACTGGGCTGCAATCAGACAGTGTACCTCAAAGTCATGGTATAAATGGAAAAACTGNAATGACTCTGGAAACCAGCACCCCTTGAAAGCTCTGAGTGCCAATCACAGATCTCTGGTAAACAGAGAGGTTTTAACATGCACTGATTACATGCTGGGTGCCATAAGTCCAGTAACTTGGGATAATTAGAATAATTTTTTTAGAGTTTTCTCTTTTAGATATTTTATATAATTTTTTGTTGTGCCCTTGGAATGTGTGTATTCATTTGTAGGTAAATGTATGTTGTTTTTATTGTTTTATTGTTTTTAATTTGTTCACATTTTGATCTTCCCAGTGAACAGTTTAGACAACCAGCAGAGACTGTTAGAAATATGAAACAGATGAGCACATCAGGTACAAATAGTTATACATAGTCCTTTCTGAGCTGATTTTGTTCTTAATGTGATTTAATTTCATGTAGGTTTATCACTACTTTTTATCACTTGCTATGTATCATCAGATGGCAGAGAGTGCATTGTGTGTAATATCCTTTAACTGGTTTGCATAGTATTGGAATTTTAAATTCTACACAATTTTACCAGAACAGTTATTCTGCTTTTCTTCTAATACATATTTTAGCTTTCTTTTTTTTTAAATTGATTTTAACTATTCAAATGAATGGCTCAGAGTGTAGTGTATAATCTGTACTGACCAGTGAAAGCCACTAATAGAAAGTGCAGGTCTGGTCCTGTGCCTGTGAGGCTGGGGATAGAACCTGCCTGTGAAAGTGACTTTTGCCTGATGCTCTTCCTACATGTTGAACATGTTTAAGAGATAAATTTTACAGATTTGCATTAATCCTAGTCTGATACATTTATTTCACAACTGGGATCTGTTCATCAAATCTTTACTCATTGTTTAGTTTCCTGGTAATTTATAAAATTCCTAAGTATTCATTAGATTAGCATTTGCCAGAATGGGAGCTTTATAGGTAACAAGCTGATCTCCACATTACACCTGTTTAAACTGAGAATAGGTATTATTCCAGTGCATCACATTTTTCAGCATCTGATTGCAAACAGAAATAAAGTTTGTAGGGCTTGGTTAAGCAATATGGGTTTACAGGGTTAATTTGCTGGGTTCAAGTTGAAGTAATATTCTTTGGGAGAGTGATGAAAAAATACTGAATTGAACATGGTTATTCTGGATTTACAGAAATGTGAATGATGCATTGAACTTGAGGAATTTCATTTGGATTTTCTGCTCTTATATTAATTAAACTATAATAATCTACAAATAGAAAATTCAGCTGAATGTAGGTATGCTGATGCATGATTACCATGGCAAAAGATAGGTGACATTTTCTTAGTGACTTTTTTTCTCCCTCATTTAGATCAACATTCATTTTGCTCGAAGAAAACTGAGAAAGTCAAAAGTACTTCAGCTACATCTTCATCCCATAAAATGGCAGATTTAAGGTGTTTAGGTAAATATTATCTTAGATCTTTCTTTCCAGAGTACATAGAAGAAGCCTTGAAGAGTCAGCAGTGCAGTAAGTGGATTGACTTGACAGGAATTGTAACACTTCTGTTCTATTACCTCTTACATAATAATAAAACCTGAGTTGCTTCCCCCTAAAATGAAAGATAAATATTGAAATAAAGCTGACATATTGCAGTTTTGATCCATGGAATAGTGTGGGTTTGCTAACAAACAGAACATACAGTAGCCTAAAAGGTGACCCCCTAATTAGAAGAATACTTGAGAGGGTGTTTTCCTCTTTTCTCTGATTGCAAAGAAGGAGGAAGAACGCATAGCTCTGCTCATTTCCCTCACTTATTGTCCTGCTAAGCCTCCTCACTGTTCTGCAGCCCTTCTGTTCTCTCTGCCTGCCTGCTGTGCAGTACAAGCAAGCAGTTTTATGGTAATCCATGACTGCAGCCCTCAGTTACCCAGGTTCTGCTTCCTCAACCTGCTCCACTGGTAGGTCATGAGAATGCTGCTGGTACTCTGGATTTGTGAGTGGATTTTGTAATCAAGCCAATGTTTCTTTATTTAAAAACCCCCAACAAAACAAAAACCCACAGAAAAGCAAATAAGCCCCAAAGCAGCCCATGACCCACCTTTGAAAACTATCTTTATCCAAGTTGTTAAACTGAATGCAAGNTCTTTATCCAAGTTGTCAAACTGAATGCAAGCTGAGCTTTAGCACCATTTTATCTTAAGGTAGAATGTTACAGATATGTGCCCTTCCTGTGACTCCTCACACAAGTTCTCCTTCAGATGATGTAACTTAACTGTGAGAGCATCCAAGGATAACTAAACCATAAATCACCCTAGGAATGTCCTCAGAAATGAACAGCAAGGCTTCCTGTGAGGGAATTCACACCTAAACTAGACTTACTGTTGATTCAGGTTAATACAGGTAGCTGTTACAACACAAAGTCTCAAAAAATACATATATAGTATATAATATATATATTTTGACTCCTGGGTAAGTGTGCAAATGGAGCTGAGGGCTGTGTCTTCCCATCCCACCAATATCTTTACTTCTGTAGAGGATCTGTGCCTCACTCAGTACTTCTGGACTGGAAGTGCAGTGTAACTTGGTCCCATAAAATGTTGAATTTTTTTTTTAAGAGAGCAAATACAAAGTATTTCAAGAAGGTACATAAAAATGACATGAATATGGAAAACCAGAAGTCAAATTAATCCTAGTGAGGAAAATGAAACACTGAACTTTGTGGTGGCTTCTTAGAAGCTGTGATTGCTATATGTACAATATCCTATTCTTCACAGGTTGCACAGCAGGAGGACTGTCCTTGAACAGCAGAACATTCACCAAGATGTTACAGAGTTGCCTGCACAGGTGTGACCACCACAGAGTCATCCTGGAAGCTGAAGAGAGATACAGAAGGCAACTCTGCAAAGTGGCTGCTGGTGACAACAGCAGAACTGCAGCTCACCAAAGTATGGAGTTTATTTTCAGTACTTGGAACCATTGCTTTAAATTGCATTTAAAATTCTGAACTTTTTTATCTGCTTCTGATTGCCTGGCTGTTTTAAACTCACTCATGGAATTTGATTTACCATGATCTAAGTGAGATCTGAACTGGCCACTTCTGTTTTGGGGAGCTTGTGTGTTTCTTGCCATGGTGACAGATGCTCATTATAGGCTTTGATGAGATTCTCATGTCTTATCAGAAATAGTCAAGTCCTGAGAGAAGGGAATGTATTAAGTTGAAATAAGTGTGAGTAGATGGATGACATCATAACAAGGTAATTTCATTCTAATAACAAGGTAATTTCATTCTAATATTACACACTTGCAGGTCTAAGATAATTCTAAATGAATTAAATAGAACACATTCTATATTTTTCTGTTTTAAAGGAGGAATTTTGAAAATTAAACAGTTATTACATACTGGCATTTGTACTGGTGTTCATCTTATATTTTCCAGAAATGCTGCTGGCCCCAGTGAAGAATGACAGGCTGCACAAAGAACTGTCAACTCTTAGGAGCAAAAAGGATAGTTTCCAAAGTGAGAGCTTGGTTTGGAAATTGGTGTGAAAAGCCCTTATTTCCTCTTAATTCTTTTGCAGAACTTTGCCATGGGAGGCTGAGGACAGGAAATTATGTTGGGATTCTTTTCTTTTTTTAAAAAATCTAGATTCTGTGAATAATCTGTATTAATTCATAATTATGAATTAATCATAATTCACCAGAAATGGTTTTCAGAATGTGCAGTGGGTACCTGCAGACCTCCAGCTGCAGTCACACCTACTACACTCATAACCAACATTGTTTCTTACGACTGATGACCAGGATTTTTAAAGTAGGCCGAAGCAGTTCTCTAAATCATTACTTAAATTCTAAAACATCAATATTACTTTAAAAGGCATTCTCTTTTGAAATGAGAATTGAAATTTGAATTTTGAAATTCCCACCAGAAATCTATTTTTAGTACTCTTATTTTCAAAAGCCTTGTTTACATGGTTATTTTGTTTAACTAGTGTCCAGTAAAATCTAGTAGGTTGAATTTTAAATTTGTTTCTATTTTTCCACATCAGATTCAGAAATTGATTAATTTGTCTCATGAAAGCCACTAAGTTATTTTAAAATGTAAAAAGCCCAACCAAAGCAACTGTATTTTTTCTTGAAAGCCCATATTGCCCACAGCAATATATTATCTTTAGCAAGTACATATTTTCTGTAAGCTGAAGTAAACTGAATTTTCCAGTCTTTCCTCCAAGAGCAGACTAGTGGTATTGCTAAAAAGAGGGTTCTCTCTTAAGTTTTAATTCCCAAAACAGAACCGGTGTTTTGTGATTTGGTTTTTTTTCTAAGATGTGTAAAGTCTTATTATTTAAGTTTTTATTGTTTATTCTTTTAAGGCATTCTTTTGACTCCGAGTAGAAAAGACAAGTCTAATACTTCAAAGAGAGATGAGCATAGCAGAAATATTAGGTGGACTAGCAACTATAACTTGACACCTGCATATAGAAACTGTGAGTATCACCAGAAAATTAATTGTCTTAAATGCATAGCTGAAAGATCATTGCTTGCATTTAGGTCAGGGCATTGAGAGAAAGACCTGTGCTTGTTACTGGAGACAAATGGTTAATTTAAATAAACTGTTACACTTGCACTCATAGAAATCCACTTGAACATCAATAACACTATTATTTGCTTCTGATTCATAAATAGTCATGTGTTAGTGTGGATTATGAGAAAAAGATCTAAGGAGAATGAGATACTATGATAAAGCAACATTTACATATTCATTAGAATAAATGCTTCTTTACAGTTTTATATTCAGTTTTTCAGTAGATTTTAGTTAGTTTAAAGTGACTAAGTGGCCTCCTTGTTCACAATTTCATAGCTTTACAAAAAAACCAAGATGCTAACCTGAAGAGACAGAGAGTCAAAGAGATGTGCAGCCAGAAATGTCGGCACTTAAAAGAAAAATACACACATTCACTTGACAAAGATGAGGTTAGTTATGCAAAGCCTAATCATGCACTCACACATTTATAAATGTCCAAATCAAAGCACTATGAATTGCATAGTTTCTTTTTTAGTCACCTTTAACAGGAGCCCAGTAGCAAAATGGACCTTATTAAAAAAATATTCCTGTTTTGATTCAACTCCTGTCATACTGATTTATCCCTGAATTGAGTTCAGCATTTTTCAGCTGACATTTCTTCAGAATGATGAATCTGGAGGTATGATTTCTTCTGTCCTGATGAAAATTGCACAGTATAGACACAACAGAAACCTGAAGGAATAAACCTTATAAAAGCATAAACTATGTAGGCACAACTTGGAAAATACTGTATTTCAGTAAGTGAAGAAACCTTGAAGAACAATTGTTCCCTCGACAGTGTGACCATTTCTTTACAACTACTAAAGGTTGTATGACCAGTAATATGCTACTTCCACGTGCAAAATAGTGTGTAAATTTTCATAATTCTTAATGACACCAAAATAATTATTTGCAGAGCAATGAAATATATTCCCTGGCCATGAGCACGAGACCTTTGAGCAAGAGAAGAACCCGAAAAGATTTCACAACTGAAGAAATTAACTGCCTTTTGAAAGGAGTCAAAGAAATGGGCAACCACTGGAATTTGATTTTGTGGTCTTACCCTTTCCAGAAAGGACGGACAAGTGTTGACCTTTCCAAGAAGTACTACAGGTTACAGAGGCAGGTACTCATCACTGGATTTTCTACTAATTGCAAATGCTGTGAGCTCAGTTTTCATCATTAGCCCCTGAACTGCCTTGCAGAAATAAAGATAGGCTTTCAGAATGTGCAGCCATGGGATTGTGCCTCGTGTCAGAGCAGTGCCTGTGAGAATGCCTGTGAGAATGGTCTCTGGGGTAATTCCATCAGGGGTGGTTCTTGGAGAGAGAGAACTAAAGTAGGGAAATGTCACTAGAGAACATGAGATGAACACACAGTGCATGGTTTAGGCAAGAAAAAGCCTAGTTTATTTTTTCACACTATATTATATTATATATATATTATATTTCTGATATTTATAGATTCTCTAAACCGACCATGGATTGGATGTTAAGGTTTCTTCCCCTCCAATCACACTGGTCAAACTAAAAGTTCATCAAATTCTCTTCTATCAAGAAGGGAATTCAAAACAAGAGAAACAGTTATAAAAACATTGCTTTGTTTATATGAAATGCATGAGAAAAACTAACTCCAAGAATGAAAACACCAGAAAGCTAAAATCAGAGTGACAGGGAAATATCAGAGAGCCTTGGAACATGCCAATGTCACCTGACAGGGTACAAAGAGAGTGGGAGTGTCACTCCAAGAATGAGCATTAATCCCTGTGTTTATCAGGAGGCTGGTCTCCTCTCTGTTCAGCCTCTTTGGTGATGCTGGTCTGTGACAGCCTCTCTAGCAGTTTCCCAGTGGTTAATCCATGCATCCCTCACACAGGGAGCAGAGCTCCTGTGCTTTGGAGACCATGGGAGCCTTTAAGTGACAAGCCTTTGTCTACTGAAAGCTGGTCTATAATTTTGCAGTGGTTTGGGGCAACATTTATCTTGATATTTTCTCTTTTATCTCATTTTATAGATGAAAAAAACCCACAAAGAACATGAATAACATCATCTAAGAGTGCTTTGGATTTCGTTGCAGAATGTTCAAGGACAGCCTTTGTAGCAGTGAGGTATTGCCAGAACAACACAAACCCTTGGAGAATTTAGATTGGCTTGGAGTCCTGTTTTCAATGATAACTGACAGAATTGTTATGCATTGTAATTTTAATTTACCATAATCTGACAATTTCTTTAAGTGATGCCATCATAGACAACAAAATCTCTATCAGTAAAAATTACATTAGTTTTTAACTTAATTTAACTTCCCTGAGCATTTGATTTATGCAACTTTTGATTTAACTTTTTGTAGCTTGCTTTATACCATCTGTAAGAAAAGGCTGTATTGCTAAAATTAGTATTTTATGTCTGGAACTAGTGTTGTTGTTGTGTCTGGATTTGTTTCCTCTGAATAAGTGAAATGTTCAAAGCAGGTGGAATATTTTGTCATTCATTGAATATGCTGCATGTGCAGAAAAATGTATCTGTGACAGAAAACACTGAATGTGTGGTTAAACACTGCTGCACAGAGGAGACAAATCTTTCATTGTTACAGAAATTCTGTACTCACTGTTGAACTTAGTAGGTAGAAGATAGAATTTGGCTTCTGTTTACAGTTGGACAGTTTTTTGTTGTATTTTTCAAGTAAGTGATAAGAAATTAGAATTTCTGCTAATTACACAATTTTTATAGGAAACTTTAGTGAAAGCTTTGGTAACTTGATTTTTCGGTGATAGCCTTAGTATTTAAGTTGTATTTTTAAATTGTTCTATAAAGGATAAAGGAATGATGAATCAATAGTTAATTTATTATGGAAAAGTTTAGTTTATTGTATTAGCACTAGGTTTTCACTATGATGTGGCTTAAATGCTTGAAAACAAGCAAGATAACCAAAAACTGACACTTGCAATAAAGGTGATTCCAATGATGCAATAAATAAATTTTCTAATATTTTCAGCTGTTGCAGTTTGGGGTTTTTTATTATTAGAATATTCAAACTTCTATAAAAGATGTCTCTGAGTGGAGCTGTTGCCAGCAGCAGGGTTAAGTATCAGTGGAACTATTGGCAGAGTGGGAGCCAAAAGGGCTCCTGAGGTGGAGTGTCCACAATGAGGACTTTGGGGTCCCCTACACACTCCAAGTGTTTTTCCAAGGACTCCAACCTAGTCCAGACAAGCTGTTACTTCATCCATTGCTGAATGGTACTAGTATCCACGTTATCATGGCCTGAAATACGTCTCAAGTGGCTAAAACATGTAAGGTGTAAGTCTTGACTTGCCACAATGTGAGAACATTGCAATACTGACAATTTACCTCATCTTAGGTATAGTTTAGGTCTCCTTTCCCCTTTGGAGCAAGGCTGAGTTCAAAGTTGGTCAAGCTGCTCAGTGCCTTGTTAAGAGACTTGTCTGAGACTCTGCAGGGAGGAAATTCCCACTGCCTCTTTGGGCAGCCTCTGCCACTGCTTCACCTCCTCTCGGGAGGCAAGGGCTGGAACAACATCACTGGAACATTCTGCTGGGATCCAAAAGGGAAGGCATGGACCAGGAGCAGGCAGAAACCTGAGGTGTGAATTTGTGCAAGTCAGTCCTTTGCTCTCCTGTGGATTGACTCTACAGTCTCGATCAGTTTAATTTTCTTGCACAAGCGCTTTGAAACCCACTTGTAATGGACATCACAAAAAATAAATTGCATGGGAATAGTTGATGTCACTTTTAGGCTGGTTGGGCCTCCCAGGGCAGTGTTTCAGCAGTTTGAAAAGCTGGAATGCCCGACAAACCACCCGGGCATGTGGGAGAAGGTACCTGAGCAGGTAGGGAGGGTCAGGAGGAGGTACCTGAGCAGGTATGGAGGTGAGGAGGAGGTACCTGAGCAGGTGCCAGGGATGCAGGAGCAGGTACCTGAGCAGGTGCCGGGGATGCGGCAGGAGGTACCTGAGCAGGTGCCGGGGATGCAGGAGGAGGTACCTGAGCAGGTGCCGGGGATGCGGCAGGAGGTACCTGAGCAGGTGCCGGGGGTGCAGGAGGAGGTACCTGAGCAGGTGCCGGGGGTATAGGAGGAGGTACCTGAGCAGGTGCCGGGGTATAGGAGGAGGTACCTGAGCAGGTGCCGGGGATGCAGGAGGAGGTACCTGAGCAGGTGCCGGGGATGCAGGAGGAGGTACCTGAGCAGGTGCCGGGGGTGCAGGAGGAGGTACCTGAGCAGGTGCCGGGGGT
>VZTN01020302.1:1249062-1284487 GCA_013400515.1 Erpornis zantholeuca | reverse complement strand
GCAGCGGCGGGGCCGGGGGGCAGCGTTGGGAGGGCCGGGGGTGCGCGATGGGAGCCTCGCGGCCGCAGGGACGGGAGAGCGGGAGTGAGGAAGAGCGGGGCCCGAGACCGCGGCTCTGCGGGACATCGCGGGGCCGGCTCCGGCAGAGGCGATCTCGTGTTTTTTCTGCTTTCATTTGTAAAGAACGCTTTAAAAAATACCTATGGTGGCAGAAAGGCTTATATAGAATACAGCAATCGATTGTGATGAGAGTTGAAAAGTGATGTTCTGCAGTAACGTGGCCTCCTACAAGGCAGAAGAACTTTAAATGTTCCTTCCTGTTTAGAAATCATAAAAGCTCTTCACTAGAAGGTGGTTTAGAATAAAATTGGCCTTTAGCTGTAACAGCAGCCCGGGTTTGTAAATAGCCCGCATGTGCCGGGGCTGTCGTTGCGGATGTGCTGAGCTCATGGTGCTGTCACAGCCTGCGCTCGCTCGGGGCCGCGGGATAACGCCGCTGCTCTGCTGCTTTTCCAGGTCCTCCATACTCAGTGAAGTCTCTACACGGTCCAGATCTAAATTGCCATCGGGCAAAAATATTCTTGTTTTCGGTAAGTAACACATGCAGCCAGTTGGATGTTGGTTTGTTGCTTTTTTAATTGCGGAAACAAAGTGTATTTTAAGCAACGATTGGAGCAAACCGGCACATGGGTTTGTTACAATTGGGTTATGTAATTTGATCTGTGGTCTTGTCTTCAAGTTTATAGATTTTCTTTCTCTTTGATTTACACTGTTAGATTTATAGCCTATTTTAGATAATAATAGAGAATAAGATAGTCCTTCATTTTTATTGTTCTGGTATAAGCCATTTGATTTAGCTGAAATACTTGAAAGAGAGCAGCAAATAACTGTGGTTCAGAAGTGTACAAGGATGCTTCTCATGAATTAAGCAAGTTGTGAGAAAGTCTTTTCTATGAAGTTAAATGTAATTCTGAAGGTGTCTTTTTTTCCTGTACAAATTTACTGGCAGGTGATGATGGTTCAGGTAAAACCACACTTATGGCTAAAATACAGGGAGCAGAGCATGGCAAGAAGGGAAGAGGACTGGAATACTTGTATCTGAATATTCACGATGAAGACAGAGATGGTAAGTACATTCCACATGTAATCTCTTTAATTAAGCAGCTGACGTGCTATTTTAATAACTGAGGTTTGATGAGTGCATTCTGGGCTACGCCCAAGTAGCTGGTTCAGTGTGTGAGTTTTGGGAGCTGTGTCCATTTCTGTGGAGGGAAAGGTGTTTCCCAGATGGTGTCTGCTCTCCCTCCTGCCCCTCTGACAGCCGGACCTGTGGGTGGGCAAAGGCTGCTCTGGGAATCCCTTCCCTGGTAGGGGAGATCCCTCTGCTGATGGTGACTTTGTAGCAGCTGTAATGGCATGTCTCTGGCTACTTTGTGACTAGAGAAAGTGAGTGATACATCCGTGAGAGTTTTGTGCTCAGGGTGGATTTCTGGGCACAGGGGTTTAGTGTTTCTCATGGGGGCTGTGTGTGACATTTTGGTTAGCTATAACAGATGTTTTGCTGTAGTTGACTGAGTGAAGAGCAGAACTTAAAGTCAGAATTTGTGTGTCCTTTTCTCAAGTTGGAGCTGGTCTCTTTGCCCCTTGTCTTTTTGTTGCTGCTGCTGATTGCTTGTCTCTACTGTATGAGGTTATGCCGAAAGTCCATTTAAGAGCATACTCATGATCAGAGTACTCGTATTTTTGGGAAGGTTGAGGACAGGAAGAGATGGGGAGTGAGTTCGTTATCTTTGCTCCTAACTCTGCCTCTGCTGATTTCATTTTGGGCAAGCTGCTAGGCCTCCTTGGGTTGGTTTGTCTTTAAAAATGGGGAATGACAGTCTTCCTATTCATGACTTCCTTCTGAGTTCAGAAGAGGGAAGCAGTGGTGGTGGTTCATCCCTGTTCCTGAAAACAAGCAGACTAGGAAGATCCTATAATGGTATTTTGAAACTGGAGATGTACTAAAGGCTTGCAGGAGTGATTAAGTGCCATATGTGACTGGTTGTTATGGAGATTGGTCCTGCACTCACGTGGCAGGAAGCTGCCTTTGGATACTAAGTTAGGCACAATGCAAGGATGAGTATATTGCCATGTCTTCCAGTGGCCTCCTTGCAGCTCCTAAAAATCTTTTGGGCTGTACTTTTAAGTGCTGAGCCATTCTTGGCTTCTTCAGGTTCTGGGTGTAAGTGCTTTTCCACCATGCACAATCTGCTTTAGTGCGGCCTCAACACTTCAGGGGGGAAAAGCCCCCTGTGATTAGCAGGGCTGAGACAGCTTGTGTCATCAGGCCTCTTGCAGCTTCAAAGGAGATGGTATTACAAGCACAAAAACATTTGCTGTGCCATTTTCCTGGTGTTATCTGTCAAACCTCAAGTATATCCCTACACTGGAAATATTTTGGGGTTATTTCTGAGTGTCTGAAAATGATAAGTATTTGAAGTGATTAGGAGAGGCCTGTCATAAGAACTCAGGCAGCACTAGCAGGGAAAAAAGAGATCTTTTTCACTGCCTATGGGCTCAGCTGGCCAATTCAGGTCTTCATGCATCCCTCTAATGGGTGTGTTAGGAGCTAATAATACGTGCCTTTTTCCTTTCTGTCTCATTAGTGTCATCCACAAGCAAAATAAATAGCAAAGTGGGTCAGGACCTCCCAGCAGGCAGAGATAACGCTCTTTCTTCTCTAGGACAGGTTTGGATTTGGTTTTGAAACTCTCTGCATGCTTCAGATGAGTGTATGCTTATAGACAGATTTGGGAACAAAGCCTTTATAATTGACTCACAATTCTTGGAAGCCATAAAGAAGCTCAGGGTAGGCATTCAGGAGCTCAGGAGCAGATGAGTAGTTCTGAGGGTCTCTGCTCTTTATTATACTACAACCTAGCCAAGACCAGATCACAAGGATTTCCAGGGGTGCCAGATCAACACTGGTAACTGAAACTCTGCGGTGGAATGAAATGATCTCAGCTTCTTTCCCAGGTGGTAGAAGATTTATTTGTTCTCTTTGCCTTATTCTTCATTTCAGACCAGTTTACTCTGTCCAGAAGAAATATTTTCCTCATAGTGCCGAGTCATTCATTATCTACCTCCCACTTCCCCTTGGAAACCTTAAGGAAAATCGATGTTGTTTCCTATGCCATGGTCTCCCTTCCCCCTTCCACTTCAAGGGGTGTTTGAACCTGGCTCCTCCTACATTTAAAGTAGAATTTTTCTGGAATGCTCCATGCAATCTTAGTTTACAGTTACTTTCCTCCTAAAGATCAGCTCAGCCTTAAATTGTTCTTCTCAGTTTGTAGGAAAGTTTAACAAATGCCCAGAAAGCATCCCTGCCTTGCAGGCCCCCTGTGGCTCCCAGAGGTGCCCACTGACTGTGTGGTTTTCCATGTCCCCTGCTGGTGTCTTGGCAGCTGGATGCACATGGGCACTGTGCTGGTGTCCAGCTGCTCCAGGTCTGTCAGGCATCCACTGCTCAGTGAGATATGTGGGCTTTGCTCCCCAGGGCTCGGGGTCGCTTAGATTCTAGGTCTGCTGCTGAATCTCTGCCTGAAAAGTGCCTGTCCCTAGGTACTTGGCTGCCTAGGCCAAGGCATTGTTCAAGAAGAGGTTTGGAGATGCCTGAGAAGCAATCCTGGGAGAGAGAGGATTCTCCTAAATCCCCAGCTACATTATCCTTGGAGCATATGGCTGCTCCTGCATACATGACACCATAGTGCATCTGGATGAAAGCATTTATAGCACTGGCTGGAACCTTAGCTTGGAATATTACCTGATCTTGGAGCTCAGGCACTAGAGTCCTCTATTAGTGGAATTTCTCAGGGAGTGTGGCAAGTTTTAATTTTTTGCATGTCTTTATGATGAACAGATGTTTTGTGTCTCTGCTGGTTAGTCTGCTTTTGAGGACTGAGAATCTGAATTCCTAGGAGGTAGAAGAGAAGCTCTACCTAATTTTCCTAAAGGATCTGTGTTTCCAGAGTAGCTTTCAGAGGCCCTTGCAGGGCTAGGGCAGAGTTACAGCGGGGATGTAGAGCAGAACAGGGAGCCAGACTGCATGGGCTGCTCTGTGCTGTGTGTGTCAGCTGGAGTCACAACCACCACGGGGACATTTCTGAACTGCCCACACTGCAAATGCACCTGGGCTGTGCCCAGTATGCGGGCAAGAAGAGCCATTCTGGGGTGGCATTTGTACTTGTAACAAAATCAAGTAGTCTTGGGTTTTGCCTCTGGTTTGGACTGGTCTCAGTCATATCATATGCATATTCTAGCTGAACTGGTTGTTCCAGATTGAGCCAAGTCTTGCTGCTGCACTGTTTCTAATGGGAAAACTGTCTATTTTTTGTGAACATCTTTAAAGTGGTTCTCTTGGAAGTTTTCTCCTTTTTGCTTCTCTTCACAGCTTGATCAAGGGATATCTAATTGCCACTGATACCTTTTGCATAAATGTAGATGTAGTTGCAGTTCACAGAATCAACCATGTGCAATAAAATTCATCAAAGCTGGAAAATCTTTTTCAGGACTAAAGGGATAATGGAATATTGACAGGATTTAGAGATGTGGTTTTAGCAGCTTTTGTAATAGCCTATAATGTGTAGCCCCTGCTTTTCCACCAGGATCTGCAAATTGTTTGCTCTGTATCTTGTGTTTGCTCTGTATCATGACCAGTAAGAAGGACCCAGTTAACATTCATGACTAAGTAGGAGCTTGATGTGATGCTGCCAAATTCTGAGCACCCAGTGCTGTATTTTCACGTGTGTTTTATATTTTAGCAAATATAAATCACAAGACATATCTCTGTTCTTTAAGAAAAAAGGAAAACCTTTCCTTTTCCTACAGTGTTACTTTTTTTTGTTAAAGTACATTTTGATGTGAGTGCAAGGCTTCCAGGCTCCCTTGCAGATTGATTTTTGAGTGGTAGTTCCAGCTGCATTCTAGTTCCACCTGTATTCTAGTTCCAGTCTGCATTCCAGATGTTAAGCAAAAATTAAATCCTTAAGGGGAGCAAAGGTGCTTAGCAAACAAAACATTTTTAACCTTAGATATTGGCTTTAAAAAGTGACTTAGAAGCAGTGCATTTGGATATTATTCATTTTTGTTACCTGCTAAGGTGTGAAAGTCTTTTCTGCAATCAGAGTACTCCCCACAGGAGAATCCATTGGTGCTGATGAGAGCTTTAAACTTGCATAAACTATGGATAGATTTGCATTAGGTTTTCAAAACTTCCATTCATGCTCCAAGGAGACAGTTGTACATACACACAGTTCATGTCTATTAATAACCTTTAGCTCATAGAAAGCTCACGGGGTTTTTATTTACTGGGAGGCTGCTGCTTTAGGGCATGTCCTAGGGGTGTTTCTAGAATGCAGAGAGTCCTGCACAGATGTTACATTTACTGCTGTGCAATGGGAAACATGTAAATGTGTTCACATTGTGTCTTACCTTGCTTTCTGTTTTTCCAGACTTTTCCTAGACCTTCCCTCTGTCCTCAGAAGTCTTTGGGAGCTTTAGATTCATACCTCCAGTGCTGTGGGAATCCCTGTGATGCCAGTGATTGTTGCCCTGGAGGGGGGCAAGGGAGGGGGAACAGTGCTGGGTGTGCACAGGTGCATTTCTGAGCTCCACAGGGATTACCCTGACTGGTGACTGGAGAGTGGATCGAGGGCTGCAGCTTGGGAGTAAGAGGAGCTGCAAGTTCAGGAGCTGGCCTGTTTGTGTGATGGCTGATGCTGGAATGGCTTAGGACAGCCCAACAGAACCTATAACAAGTGCTAAATGTAGGCTGCCCACATACAGCACCTTGATGAGATCTGTCTGCAGCTAGGCTGCTCAGTAATTTTATCTTGATTAAACAGGTAGGATGTATATATCTGTCATCTTCTTCCAGATTTCTTAGCCAAGCTTTTGCCTTTTTCTGGAGTCAGGAGATATGGATTCCTTCCTAGAATAAAGTTATGATGGCCATAGTATCTGGATTTATTTTGTGAAGCTGAAGGATTCGGGACATGGAAGTACAGTGAGGCAGGGTAATTATGAAGCTCAGTAGCTGCCTTGAAAATCTGGGTTCTGCAGTGGCTGGTTTGCAGATCTGTGTGTTTCAGAAGTCACATATTTTGTATGTAGTGCAAGAGAGACTCGCTGTTCCCTCTGGATAGCTGTAGTAAAATAGGGAATACTTAGGAGGAGGTACTAGGAAGAGTCTAGGAGATAGAAACATTGGAGTTGTTCCTCTTCAGCAGGAAGTTCCGATGATAATGCAATTGTNTTTTTTTTTTTAATTTGGAAGAATTGGTTGTTCATGGTACCTCATACATCATTTCTGGAGGAAACTTCTTTTTCAGTTCTTATATTCTTGACAAGAATTCAGTTTTGGGGTACAATGCCAACTGTCTGTCCCAGCTGATCCCCCTCTACTCTGCCTTGCATTCCAACAAAGTATCCAGCCACTATCAAAACACTTGTGGGAGAAACAAAAAAGCTAAAATAGCAGGTCATTTCTCCAGTGCTCATTCTGTCAGGACCCTGCTGAAGGAGCCAATGTTAAGTCACTGTGGGTTAAGAGTGGGTGGCACAACCTTGTTGGGAAGGTGGGAAGTTCATCCTGTATTTGTTTCTCCCACTCCTGTGCTAGAAACCTAAGCTGCTTATTGCTGGTATCTTGTTTGCAGCTTATTTCTGCTGGGAGGTGTCTCGAGTGTGTGAAACCAGCTTATTTGTCTGGGAGACACCAAAGGCAGCCTTCATCCCATGCTGGGCTGGGGCAGGGCCACCCCTTTGGGCCTGCACTTCCACACCCCTTGTGTTCAGGGTTCGCTGCGTTCACTGTATGTGTTTCTAATGCAGGACTGTTGTGCAGCAATTAACAGCTGTTCTGAGAGCTGTCCTGAGTAAAAGCCCAAGAACAGAAAGTATTTTTTAAAGGAAAATGTTCTGAACCCAGAAATGAAAGCATCTGACTAACGTAGGCATTTACACAGGAACCTGTTGTAAACAGGCAGGCAAAGCCTGCTGGTAGCTGGGCCTGCTCCTTCCACTGAGCACTGATGCTCTCGTCTGGTCACTCCCAGGCTGGCAAAGCCAAACCCTGGCATCTGCTGGGTTCTGACTGTGCCTTTTCCTTTCAGATCACACTCGCTGCAACGTCTGGATCCTGGATGGAGACTTGTATCACAAAGGGCTGCTGAAGTTTGCAGTTTCTGCTGAATCCCTGCAAGACACCATTGTGGTCTTTGTAGCAGATATGTCTAGACCTTGGACTGTTATGGAGTCTTTACAGAAATGGGCCAGTGTCTTGCAAGAACACATTGATAAGATGAAAATTCCTCCAGAAGAGATGAGGCACATGGAGCAGAAGTGTAAGTCTGTGCATCCATACATTCCTGTTGGTTTTTTAATTAGCTCCCAGAACTTCTGATGGATTTCTTTGGGTTAGTGTTTTGAGAATGGGTTGGATAAGAACTACGTAGAATTTGTGGTTGCAGCTCTAATTCAAATAGACTGTGTTAGGCTTTAAAACAACTCTTCCAGTTTTGCTGTGCTGACAAAACATCAGGTGAATCATTGGTCTAGATCCTAGGCAATAATGAGATTTTGATAATTTGATTTTTTAAAAGGTCAATTAAAAAAATAAGTCAATAAAATGACAGATTCAATTTTTAAAAGATGGTGACAAAGTTCAGTGATGAAGTGGGCTGTCTGCTTTCCTGTGATATCTCAGTCAGGTCCCATTCCCATACTGTGCTTGTCTTACAGAAGGTCTCTTTGCCCTTGTTTTTCTGGTGGCTCAGACTGTGATCCTGGTGCAGCTAATTGTGTCTCGCTATAGCCATTCCTACCCTATGACTTCAGGAATGTTGTATAAATTAACCTTCTTTCCTGGCATAGCCGTGGCAGTAAAGAACCTGGCACTGGCAAGCAGTCATTGTTGCAGTATTGAATCCTGCAGCTGCTTTCCTAAAGTAGTTTTGAATGTTTCTTGAGATTTATTTTTTTTTCTGTTTTCATGTTGAATTACTCCAAAATAAATTCCTTTAGTGGAAAAGACCTTAGCAACTTCCAGTCCTTTTCAGATGAAGTACATTCAGACTGATCCTCTCTGGTTGCTGCTTTTGCTCTGGGCTGGTGGCTCTCTGTGCTGGAGTGTGGAACCCTTGCAAATATGGTCTGGTAGCTTCCTGAGGGTCACTTTAGTGAGCAGTGTGATCTGTTTGGCCTGTGAGCACTCAGGTGTATTTGTATAGCTGATAATCCTTTCTGAATGTTAAATATTGTGTTCCTAGAAGCCTTGTGCCTACAGCATATCAGCTAGAGTTTAAACTTAATGACGGAAACCACCCAGGTTTGATCATCAGCTTATATTTAAACAAAAAGTAAAATACAAGAGTTTTTAGGGGAAAACATTTGGGGGAGGTTTATGTGTGTGAGTGATTTTTTGGGAATGGGAAATGGAAAGGCAGCTCTAGTATCAAAATCCAGTTGACACTTTTCTGAGACACAGCAAATGTTAAGGCAATCCCAAAAAAAGGGGGGGGTTGTGCACTTGAATTTTCCTTTTGAAAAGAGAAGCTTTTCAGGCTTCCCTTCAAAGTTCACTCTGTGAAGCAGCTATGGCAAAGCTCATGTGCCCTGTTTGAGGAACTTAGAAGACTTTCCAATAGTGGTATCTTAGAGAATTCTAAGTTTCTATTCTATCATAGACACTCCTGGTTTCTTCTGAGCTCTCCCAGAGTCAAGGGAAGAGGAGATGGGAGAGGGGCTGAGTTCTGCTGACACAGCTCTGGTGCCATCCCCTGCCTCAGCTGTGGCACACAGGGCCCTGATGTCTCCAAATTTGCATCTCCTGTTCTCAGGCACAGTGTGGGACACTTGTGTCACCTGGATACCTCTCTGGCTTCTTGCAGACTGCAGCTCTGTGCTCAGAACTTAGGCAACCATGGCTTGTAATTCTCTTAGCAGCCTGTGCTGAGGAAAGGCCCACTGTAACTGTGTCAGGGTAATGGATTGAGCAGGGTAGAGCACACGTGCCTAGTGAATGCCTTGGAAGTGCTGCCTATCCTAACTGAGCATCTCCTTACTGAAATCCTGATGCCTGTGCCTCCTGGGGTAGGCTGCCACTTAGAAAATGAAGTCATTGGGTTGCAACAGCCCAAATATGTAAAAACCAGGATGATAAAGTGCACATGAGGGCAGTTGAAACACAGAAATGGAGTGCAGAGTGATGGGATGTGCTGAATTAAAGCCCCCTGCAGCATAAGACCATGTGGATGGATGTGTTTCCTGACTTCACCTACAGAGTATTCCCTTACTCCTGCTCCTCCATCCCGAGCTGAATGTCCACAGTGCTTTCCCTGGCTGTCACACTCAGCACCAGGAACCCTGGGGAAACACTGCCCAGTCCTGTCCCACTGGCATCCACTTGAAGTGCTGCAAGGTTGTTCCTTCACTGCTAAGGTCCTGAGAGTTTCCAGAGATCCCTTTGTTAGCTCACTCTTCTCAGTGGAGTTGGACTTTGGTCTGCTTGTCTCTGCTGGCAGGGCTTGTGAGGCCTTTCTCCACCCAGCCCTTGCTCCTGTGTTTGCTGGGTGAGATACTGACTCTCACCTTGCCTGGATGCATGAGAAACTTCCCTTTGGAGCTCAAGAGCTTCCAGAATGGGCAGCTGGGCATGCATGGAAGCAGCAGTCTGCCTTGTTTGGAATGTACCCAGAGCATTGTCTGCCTGCACTCACTGCCATCACCGAGCTGCTCTGGAGATTCCTTGCTAAGAGCTTGGCTAATGGGAAGTCAGATACATAATATCAAATATGCTGATTTAATGCAGGCTCAATTGTGATAAATCATTATTTAAATAACACATATTTGAATAATTATTTCGGGGAAGATGTGAATGTTGCCTCCCTATTTAAGACAGCAGAGCAGATAATGTGGCTGTCAGGAATCAAGAACTGCAGAAGGGAGGTGTGTTGGTAAAATGGCAATTATACCAATGACCTCTGGGGTGTTTGAAGCTAAAGAATTGAAACACAATAACATTTTCCTGAAAATTGTGTACTGTCCCATTCAAGCTGAATTAGTTTCAGATTGTCTATTTTTTTCTTTTTTGGTCTGACAGAGCTGAAAGATTTCTTAAGCTAAAAGATTTTAAAAAAATAGTTTATCCAGGTATCTTTTGTCTAGGAATTCTTTTCACAAGACTAAAATTTTTAATGATCAATAAAGATAGGGCACAAAAAAGCTAAAAGTGATTGTAAAACTTAATAGAGTGTAAATATGTATTGACATTCTCAGAAAAATATTCTTTATTTTTCTCATTCTGCTGTTCAGGGCCTTTGGGATTTATCCATATTTATTGCATTTCTGCATTGCAGTTAAAGAGTTCTCCAAGCCTGAGCATCTTATTGTTGCTGGAACAATCATACCTAAGAATAACTGTGGATTGCTGTCTCAATGGTTCTTCCAGTCAATGCATGTCCTGAGTGATGCAGCAGTTTGTGGTGGAGTTACCTTGCAGTGCCTAGTGTGAATAACAGCAACATGAACAAAACATGGTTCCAGGTTTGCTGGAACCTTGCTGTCGTTTGCTGTGTTCAATGCAAAACTCTAAAAAGCCACAAGTTTGGTAGATAAATGAGCACTCTTTTAGTGGAGGTGTGATTTTAATGGCACATCATCATCTGGTGAGAATTCTTCAAATGTAATAGGTGGTTCTGAGTACTCAACCTTAGTGATGGGTAGCAGAATATTACAGATTTGCCAGAGGAACTGCTGTTTTTCTGGCTTCCTCTTTTATGGGCATCATCTTAGGTGTGTTTCCTGTTCAAAAACCTTAAACCAAAGTAATTTTCACTACATCTTAATAGAGTTGTTTTCCATACCATATAGAAGATGATTCCTCAATTAGAACTGAGTGGAGGAGAAAGTATTCATAGCTCACTAGAAAAAAAGGGAAAAAAAGTTTATGTGAGCTGCTTGGGCACACAACTTTATTTCCATTAAATATGGATACTTTATATCCAGTAAAAGCCTGAGAGTGGAGCTCAAAAGAGAAATAGCTGTGGGAGGGAAGAGAAAGTATGAAATTGCTGTGTGTCAGAGAAATGCTTTAGCTGCAGTGAGCTGCTTTCTTACCTTGTGAGAGTGTTTGTTCATGGGAGCTTCTGACAGTACCTGGGGTACAGGTTCACTTGGATTTAACAGGACTGAATTCTGACTGGTAGTGGGGGTTCAGTGGAAGCCTTGAGCAGTGTTTAAGAGCCTACTGCTGACAGGCAGTTACACTTATTTGTGAGTTAAAGTGGTTTCTGTGTGCTCAGGATGCTGCAGTCAGAGGTTCTTGCTGCAGCTGTTAGCTTCTGTAACTCAGGTAGATGTTTTTTCGGGAGTGTTGTGTCCCATTGCTCAGTGTCTGGCAGGGATAATGCCAGGCCAGGTGCATCACTGGGAATCCAGAGCTCAGCTCCACAGGGAAGGGTTTTCTCCCTCTGTGTGTGAGGTGTGGCCTTGGTGCTACTGCTGGCTGCTGCTGACTCCCGGGGAGAGGGGGGTGCTGGGAGTTGTGGCTCTCTGGGATTGTCCTCTTCATTCCCATTCAGCAGAAATTCAAGAGGAGAAAGCTTCACCCTCACGAATTATCAGACTTCTGAAATTTCCACGTTGCATTTGCTCTTATTTACATTACTAAAATTCTTCAAGCATCTTTTGTTTTCTCCTGTTGTTGAGTGTTTTCTCTTTTCAGGAGAGGATTTTATTCCCCAAATTTGAAGGGGTTTACTCTCCCAAGTATCTCAGTAGAGAAAAGATTCTTTTGCTTTGATATGAACAAAACCCAGGGAAGGAATCCTGTCTGATTATAATGCTGTGGTAAACTGAGAGCTGTATTGTCAAATAGTCTTTTCTGTGTGATTAAGTCAGAGAGGCTCATCTGAACCATGGAGGGAGATGCAGCTGGTATTCTTTAAACTGCTCTAATACACTTGGCCTCAATAATAAAAAGTAATGGGAAAGCTAATAAAAGTAAAGAAGTACTTCAGAAAAACCCTTTTCTAGTTAAAGGCTTTTGGTGACATAGTAAACACATGGAATGGGCAGAATGTAGAATGGAATTTTGATTTGCTGTAGCTGAATAAAGAAGCATCCCTTGGAGCACTGCTGTTTCCTCTCCACCAGAAGGCACTGTCTTCCCGTGTTTAAAGCAGCTGCATTCCATTTTCATTTGTTTGTATTTCCTTGCACCCTGGCATATATTGAATTGGTGATTTGAAGTCTTATGGTCTTTATTTAGTTCAGGGTTTTAAAGCTTTTCTCTGGAATGGAGCTCTCTTCCACAAGAATCACACAATTTTATATTTCTGCTAAACATTGTAGATTGTGCAGCTCTGAACAGAAGAGTTTTCTGATTTGTTCTTCCTTTCACAAACACATTTTATTGCAGGAATGGTTCCTATTTTGAAAAGGTACCATGACTTCTTTTTGCAAGATCTGTTGAAGAAACTTCCCTGATGTTTTACCACTAGCTGACCTCAGGAGGCCTGCAGTGCATTGCAGTTCCTTCCTTGGCACATGAAAGATGTACTGAGCTGCCTCTCTGTGTGGCTGGGCTGGAGACTAGGGCCTTTTCTGACGAGTTTTCCTTATTGTCCCTACAGTCACTCTGCTGCCACTGTTTCTAAAATAAAGGTGCCTTTGTGGGAGCACATCGTGGAGTTTGCTGGGCTCTTTCTGTGGTGGTTCCTCATGGCTGAGTGAGGAGGAGGAGGCTTCGGGGTGGGGGAGGAAAGCCCTGGGCCTTGGGGCAGTGCTGTGCCTAGAGCAGCCACATCCAGGACACAGATTTACTTGGTCTGTGCCTTTAGTCTTGAATAAAAGACATTAAAGTGTAGATTGCAGCCCAGATTTGATAATCCATGTGTGGGCTCAGAGTGCATTTCCAAAATGGCCTTAATACTATTCCTTAGGTTTACCTTGTGAGAGTATTCTGCTAAACTATTGGAACACTCACTGTTACCATAAAATTACAATACTGAAAACATAAAAAGCATTTTGTTTCCTCTAGACCCCACTGTAGTTTTCCAGAATACTACTGAGTATCTTCAGGTAACATGCAGGTGCCCTTGAATCTGTGTTTATGCAGGTATGTTTTGTATTTCTAGTGTTGGATGCCTGCAACAAAAATGCAGTGTGATAGGAACTGAAGTTATTGTTTGTAAGAAAAAGTGTCTGTTTTGGGTTAGTGTTTTGTGTGTACATGACATTTTCACCGTGCTTTCTTTCACAATAGGTACATATTGCAGGGTATAGGCTGTGTTGCTAAACCACACTTAGGTTTTCTGTTGTCCTATAGTGAAATGTTCAGGAATATGCATTTGTACATTCTCTAGCTCTTGCAGATAATTGTGATTATTTATAATGACTCCAGATCCAACTTGATTTAGCTTCCTGTAAGTTTTGATGGAGGAGAGTTGTGGTGTTGGAAAGGGCAACGAGGCTTAACTTTCATTCAGTTCTTGTGTAATATAAAAATTAAAAAAAAGTAGAGATTTCTAGTTAGTTGTAAATTAATTATAGTTTTAAAAGAACTAGTTCCTTTGTTGTACCCTAAGAGTCTCTCTCTTTTAATAGTTATAAAGGAGTTTCAGGAGTATGTAGAACCTGAAGAAGGCTACCAAGGATCACCACAGAGGAGAGGCCCCTCGTCTGGCCAGGAGGATGAACACGTTTCCCTGCCCCTTGGAGACAATGTGCTGACTCACAACCTGGGCATTCCTGTGCTGGTGGTGTGCACAAAAGTGAGCCTCTGCTTCTGTCTGCTGCTGTGCAAGGCTTTCATTGCTGCTCTTGTAGAAGCTCTCTATAGACGTGCAAAATGAGTTCTGGATTAACAGTGAAGGGATTTGCTTTACAAATGAGTCAATTTTTTTTTTATGGAATAGTAATAAGTTTCTCAATTATCTGTTAATTACTTTAGCATTTGATTTGTTGGTGCTATTTTAGAACCAGAGACTCAAAACTAAATGTGATGGGAGTGTGCAAGATTAAAGAAGGTATTTTAAGATGTGCTGGGATTAAATGCTTGGGTTTTTCTGGTTTGTTTTCCTGCCTCTCCTAGTGTGATGCAGTGAGTGTCCTGGAGAAGGAGCATGACTACAGGGAAGAACACTTTGACTTCATTCAGTCACACATCCGCAGATTCTGCTTACAGTGTATCCTTTCCTGTGCCGAGGAGATTGCCTCTAATCCAGAAGCAAGAAAAGATGTTTTCATGTTGAATTGCACATGAAGTTAATCCAAGAAATTGCTTGGTATTTAATTACTTGCTGTGTAGTATTTTGTTTTTTTGAAAATGTTGACAGATGTATAAAACATTTTCTAGTTTTTAAGTGGTGCAAGGGATTTGGAGCTTTTGTTCCTTTACAAAGGACTGGTCTTACATTTTGTGAAGTGTTCTTTCTTGGTTTTCCCCTCGGAATTTGCAGTTCCCATGTAAGCCTGAGATCTCATGTGTGTATTAAATTTTTCACTTTTTCCAAGTAGGATGCAATTTCTATGTAAGCATGGGAAGATGGGTAACTTTTGTGTCTGTCAAGGAAAAGTGCCATGAGTCTTGTCATGTTATATCCCCTCCTCTCCCTGAATGCTAAATTCTCTAGTTTTGTCTTGAACTACTGCTCAAAGCTAAGTCTAGTAGCTATAAATCTATTAACTCCTGTTTTGAAAATTCCTGCTATAATTTAGAAACTATATCTTAAATAATTTTCCTTAAATAGAAACTCAGACGGGGCTGCCTTGATTTATACATCAGTTAAGGAGGAGAAGAACCTTGACCTGCTGTATAAGTACATTGTACATAAAACCTACGGTTTCCAGTTTACCACACCTGCCTTAGTGGTAGAGAAGGATGCAGTTTTTATGTGAGTCACTTGGACAAGCAGCATGATGTCACATTGGGCTGTTGTAAGCACTACACTGCATGGAATGTGTATATAAAAATAAATGCAATTTTGTTGTTTGTTGTTCAGAAGTTTAGCATGGAAGTCTTGTGGAGTCCCCAATTAGAAAAGCAACTTAGTGCATATTACTTGACTCGGACTATACCATTCCAGTTTTTGTATCCTTGGAATTTAGCTGAGAATTGGGATTGACCTGAAAGAAAATTGCTTTATTTAAGTAGAGGACAGTATATAAATGATCTCTGTAGAAGTGACAGAAAAGGCAAAGCTTTTTTCCTTTTTATAGACCTGCTGGTTGGGACAATGAGAAGAAAATTGCCATTTTACATGAAAACTTCACAACAGTAAAACCAGAAGATGCATATGAGGACTTCATTGTAAAACCTCCTGTAAGAAAGGTAAAAAGAGATTATTTGTTCCTGTACCCCAACAAATAAGTGCAGTTTGCTTGAATGGGTGCTAAGGACTATTAATATTGATGAACTCCAAATGTAACTTTATTTTTATCTAAATATGTGAAACATCAAGCTTTCATTTATTAGTTATTTAAAATACTGCCAGGAAATCCAGAAACCATTCACCTTATTGAATGAAAGGCAGTCCAGGAATAGCTGTTCTACATTTCACCACTTTTGCATGTGTGGGGCAGAAACACACCCAGAAAACAGAGAATTCTCTTGTAGGACATTTACACTTGTTTTCACATGGCATTGAGGTTACCATGCAAAGGCAAAGCAAGGTCATCTCAGGTCTTTGAAGAGATGCTGATGAGATCAATATTCAAACTTCAAAAGATGAATGTGGCTACTTTCCACATTTCATCTTTTAGGGCAGTGGTCACAGGCTGGTATCACTGTTAGACTGCTCCAATTTTTTTTATTTTACAGCATTTTCAAATGACATCATCTTTAATGTTACTGTTATTTTAAATGTGAAAGAACAATTTAAAAAAGTGAACAATGGTCCTAAAGATTTGCCTCTCTCTCTTTTCTGTTTTGATCACCAAAACCTAAAACCCAGTTACAGTAATTTCAGTTTTTACTTAAAATAACAAAATGTTTTGTTCAACAGTTAGTCCATGATAAAGAGCTGGCAGCAGAAGATGAGCAAGTATTTCTTATGAAGCAGCAGGTAAGAATGGAAGAATGAAAAGAAGTCTTTACTGTGTAAGATTTGACTTTAATTTCTCCCTTGTTATTGCCTTTAGTTTTTCATTCCTCGTTTAAATCACCAGGTAGCTGTTTTTCAGCTTTGCAAATTCAAATGTAATTGTGAAGTAAGACTTTATCCTAAAAATACAAGTAGGAAATATGGTCACTTCTCTTAGCAAGTTGAAGGGAAGATAATGCTGAGAACAGAAAGAATTTACATGTCAAAGGAGAAGAGGAAGAAGACAGTTTGGATTTCACCACAAAATTGTACTGATCTGTGAGATATAAATACTTTTTAAACCTACCATCTGAGCACTGCAGTTTTCTTACAGCCAGAGGCTTGAAAGACTTTAATGTGTCAAATTTGGCTATGCTGCAACCTGTTATTTTCTTTATTACTCTATAGTTTAAAAAATACAACAATACTTCTCTATATAGAGGATTATAAATGTCCTGGAGGTTACTGATTGGGATGTCTGTGGTTCTGGCTTTGAGTTCTGGACTGGCTGTGTGAGCCAAAGGCCCAAAGCTTATTTGTTCCTTGCAGCTGAGTCCTCTAGGGGCAGAGTTGGGAAGTATAGAAATATCAAAGAGGAATCCCGTTAATATCAGGAAAAAGATCAAATAAATTAATGGTTACTCAGCTTCACTGTATTTTATTCCTCTGTATTCTTTGAAATATATTTAATATGCTTAATATGTTGTTTTTGCAGTCATTCCTTGCCAAACAGCCAGCAACGCCTACAAGAGCATCAGTAAGTACATCCAAGGAAAAGAGTAGGAGGTGTTTTGTTTCTTTCAAGGGAAAAGGGAATCATTTTAACCTGCAGAAGTCCATTTTTTATATTTAAATGTAACCTACATAATCTCTCCAAACTGCAGAAAGTAAATAAATAATGAGGCAATATTTTTTAAATGGTGCTTATAAATTGACTTTGGAAACATCTGATTATTGAGCAGAAAATTTCCTGCAGTGATTCAGCCTTTCCTGTAGTAGAGGCACATCCCCAAAATAACTGATGTTTTGGGTGCTTGTTTGTTTTCTTTCTCCAGTGTGCATCACTACAGTGCCAATAAAAAGGATGGAAAAGTAATATGTATGTGGTGTTAAACTTGCTTTATGTAACTAATCCTTTGAAGTTCTTCTCTGATTTGTGTGATTTGGACTTTTTTAAAGGAATCTCCTGCAAGAGGCCCTGCAGGATCCCCAAGAACTCAAGGCAGAGCTGGTCCCGCCAATGTACCCAGTGCCTCACCAATCACATCAGTTAAGAAACCAGATCCAAATATTAAAAGTATGAATGAACATTTTACTGTTCTATCATTTCCCTTAAAGTGAATCCTCTTCTGTAGAAAGATTTGCAGATTTATTTGCTAATGGTATAGTTACCTTAATAATATAAATGAATTTATGACATAACTTGTGATTGATTCTATTCTGGTCATTTATATGACTTGAAATAGAGTTCTGTTACTGCCAAGCAGTCAGACAGAAGTCAAATATATTCTAATTTCCTTAAGTTGCCTCAATACATTTATTATGCATCAGTTGGATTATTAGGGTGGAGACTGCTCTAAACTACAAACAGTTTTATACTTCATAGCACTTCTTCTGGAATCTACAGCGAGCCCTGTTCTACTAAACCCTCTCTGGAATGTCATTTGCTGTAGTAGATGGAGTAACTTGGAAATGAGACCTTTTCCTGAGTTGCAGCTCCATGGTATTGAGGGGTTTCTTTCCCCTCTGGGCATTAAGAAGGTCTGCAGGGCCAGTGTTGGGGTTTTTTGTGCACTGTAGGGCCATGCCTCGCTTCCAAGGGGTAATGCCCTTCTGGATCCTGTTCTGTTGCTGAATTGCCAAGTTTTGATTTATTAAAAGCAGTGTGGCATGAAAGGCTGTCCTGGAACATCTGTGCAGGTTGTTAATGGGCTTATAACTCTTTGAATTTCATGTCCATACTTAATAATCTTACTCTTGGCTTCTGCATTTATTAAAAACTTAAAAGCACACAAATATTTAGATTAAAATTTCATGACACCTGCCCATCATTCCAGAAAAGCAGGAATGTGCTTTCAGCCATCTCTGCCTATGCCAAGGTATGCAGAGGACTGGGATCTTCAAACTGAGCAAGGACAGATTTTCTCAGAGCTGAGGTTTATTTCTTTGGTTAGCAGGAGATTTGTATGTGTGTGAAACTAAGTTATAATTTACCAGCTCTAAGTGTTCTGTGCGATCTGTATTTGTTTTTTTATTTAGATAATGCTGCAAGTGAAGGTGTCTTGGCTAGTTTCTTTAACAGTCTCTTGAGCAAAAAGACTGGCTCTCCTGGAAGTCCTGGTGCTGGAGGAGTGCAAAGTACAGCCAAGAAATCAGGTACTGGACTTGTTATTTTATATTTTTATAAATTTTAATATTTTATTTGGCACCTTGGTCCATGGGTGCATCTCTTACACCGGTCAGTAAAGTGACAGACCTTGACAGATGACAGTGCCAAAATGTGCAGTGTTTGAAAAAACTTCACAGCTCCAGGGCTTCTGTTACCCTGATATAACTTAATTCTTCCAGTGAAGTTGCACTGCTGGGATTTCAGTGACATTTGAGTCCTGATCCTGTGCTGGAAGTGATTTCTTTTTCAGCTTCAGAATTCCTTCCTTTCTTGATGCTTTGCTGTTGCAAAGGAGATGCAGTTTTTTGGGTTTGGACTGGAGTTAGCAGTGAAACTACTGAAACCTCCCCAGAGTTCAAGCTGAAATGTATTACTGCTTGTGACAGCTTGAATTGTTCACTCATTAATTATTTAGTATTTTATTGCGATCCAGCACAGCTGATAACACAGACAAATGGATGCATTCTGTGTGTGTGCCTCTGACTGCACTGTGGGAGATCCTTGCTGATAAATAATGCAACAGTTCTGGTGAAAATGAAAGAAACCTCTCACAGTACTTGGTACCTATCCAGACTTGGTGGACTGAACTGCATTGTCCACCTGATAGACTAAATTTACTGCTTTGATTCTTTGTTTCTGTTCAATACTGGCATTCCTATCACACTGAAGATTCAGGAGCTTTCCCTCCAGAATTCTTTCTCTATTAAATTATTGATAGATATGCTACTTCTGATCCCAAGCTTGTGCAGTCTTGTGGACTTTATTGTTGATGCCAAACTCACAGTTCTTCATGCTAAGAGGGGAGTGTAAGGCCCAGACATTCTGGGCTGGAAATGAGAAATATCTGCTGCCAGCCACACTGATGGTTCTGTCAGACAACCAAGGCAGTTGGAGTGTGGGTATTTTTTAATTTTTTTTTTTTTTTTTAAATTAGGAAGGGTTACATATGACATTCTATGCTCTGAAAGCTCAAAAATGCCTTGAATTTGACTTACAAGTCAGGTGTGGTTTTTTGTGTGCTTGTTTCATTGTGATGAATTCTGTAATTATGTTGTTACTAAATTTATTTATTATGGAGATAACAAAAGGGATTGTGTTATATATTATTTACATAATAATATTGTATCCATGTTATAAAAATACTGAGCTAATTCTTTCGTAATCCAGAGTGCCCTCCTCAGTTGAACACTCAAAGGTGTCCCCCACTTCATCAAATGCAGCCTCATGTTTTCCTCACCACAAGGTCAAAATAACATTTTATAGCAATAGAACTAGAAATATTTGTAGGTATTATTTCATCCATACTTTTTATCTGAAGCAAAGTCAGTTAGGGAGTACCTGGCTAGTGATTAAAAAGCAAACAAACTCAGAAATAAAACCTCTAACATCACCTCTCCAGAAAGCTTATTCCAGCACTTAATTTCTCAGTTATTTTGTTATCTTGCCTGGTGTTTCTGATTCCCAGTACTCTTGGTCTTGTTCAGATGGTGATGGAGGTCGGTATGGCCCTTTGTGTTTGCAGCAGTGTTTGGGTTTGAAAGCTGCTCCCCTCTGCCTGTGACTTTTGTGTGGCCTACAAGAACAGATTTGTGTGCAGGATGTGTTGTTCTGGCTGTGTTCTGTTTCCCTAGGACTCAGGGACCTGTTTGCTTTGTGCTCAGGAGCAACTTGGGGGTGGCAGTCCAGGCCTTGCCTGCCCTGATCTGTGCTACAGATGTGCTCTGTTCACGTCTCTCGGGGGACATGGCATTGTTTCCATCTGTGTGACACTGAACAGGACTTTTTATAACAATTCACCCAGTTTAATACATTTTCTTCTTCCTGGTAGGAGGGTTTGTACTCTCTATCAAATGACCTCAGTGTCTCAAAAGGTTGTGTGTTTGCTTTATCATTGTTTTCCATTCTATCATCATGTACCACTTTGGTAATTTATGTAAATAACTTTTCCCCTTCAATCCTGTCTTTCAAAACCCTTTGGTGTCCCTTCAAGCACACTTATCTACATAGCTGCTATCTTCAACAGCTGGACATGGTAGATTGTTGGATAAAAGTACTGACCAGTGCTATGGATAACTAATGGGTAATTTTGTGAATTAAAATCCATTAATTTTTCTCTAAAATATCAAGGCTTTTTTTTTTTTAATTTCTGTGAAGGTTATGTGGGATGTGATATCAACCACTTCTCCCCTCTCCACAGGACCTGTTATCCTTTCATAGAAATGTGGGTGGCTTGGCAGAACTTGCTGGGAGCAGACCCTGTTGTTGTTGTGCTGGTAGGCTGTTCTAAGCACCTAAAACATACCTGCAATTTCTGGAAAAACTACTAAACTAGCATGTAATGGGCTTTACTCTTTCCTCTTTCAGTCTTCTAGAACACTCTGTGCCTTCCAGGACTTTTCAAAGATAACAAGTGGTGGGTTTTTTTTTCTTTCTTTCCTTTGTGTCAGCATTAACTTCTAATTGGAATAGGTAATTTCTCTCCTGAGAAGCAAGAGATAGCAATCATACATCATTCCTTAACTTCTTGATTTTGTTAGACTAAATTAGACAAGTTCTCTTCTAGTCTCCTGCTGGAGCTGAGCTCTGTTTCCCCCACTAGTTTCTTCATTAGTTCCCATAACTGGCTTATTCTCACCTTGAACACGAGTGATCAGAATGTTGTATCAGCTCTGCAGATCCATCTCATTGCGGTGCCTGCTGCAGCAGTTCTCTTTCTTGGATGAAGTGCTTCTCCTGAATGATCTCAAGGTTGGCTTTTCATGGCTACATCAAGTTGGCAGCTCCCATTCCTCCCGTTTCCTGACTTTGGGAACAGAACAGTTGGCTTTCACTCACAGGAGAAGGTGCCTGTTCTTGTCATCTGCTCTGCTCACACCTTAGGTGAAGCAGTGTAAGATTAAACTGTCCTGAGAAGGTAAGGGCTCCTCATGCTGCTGTCTGAAAAGCTCCTGTTGAATTTGTGAGGTACCTGGTACTGGTGAGAACAGCAGAGTTGACCTGTTCCTTTGTGGAAGAGTTGGGCAGAATATCTTGGAGAAAGCCTTATTTCCAGCAGCACCCTCTGTGCGAGTAAATGTGCTAAAATTATCTTTGTAGGCATTTCAAACGTCTAAATTGTTTAAAGAGCCCGACATTTTCAGAAGGTTGATGACAAAAATATTTAGCTTTAAAGAGACCATCTGTTTCTCTCATAGCTATGAATAGCCTGAGGTTGAAACGTTGAGATTCTGTCCCAGGATGAGAGAGCCATGGTGGATCTCAACAATCAGAGCCTAATTGATGGGTGGGTTTCTGCTGTGACAGTTCTTACCTGAGAGAAATCTCTCACCAGGCAGATGCTGCAGTGTTGTGTCCATTTTTCCTGCTGTGCACTTCCTCTTGTTTGCCTTTGTTTCTGGACTCTCTTTGATGTCTAGACCACGAGATTTCAAAGAACTTCAATTGGTTGTTTCTGTGGTGGATTATTTTTCTTCGTGTGAACTCCTATAGTCACAAAGTTATTTCATTTATATTCACAAGATTCTTGCAAATTCTAAGGTTGCCTTCCCTCTCAATTCCTGTACAGAGGATAAAGAACTCAGGTTCCCTGCTCTCACTCTGATCTAGCAAGGGGAATTAATTGTACAGAATTGGGGGTGTGTAATTGTACAGAGCACATCTCACTGAATGAGGCCATCACTCCTTGACAAATTTGTGGGGAAACTGAAAGCAGGGGTCACTCTCATTCATAATTGAGGGGAAACTCTTATTTTCTTAAAAACAGCTCCTTGTGTTTCTTCTCCTTTGGAAGGTGCTCCTCCATGGTGGTGGTAAAGGGGAGTGTGTTCCCCTGTGTTGGGAGTGTTTTCCTGTCCACATGAGGTATTTGCAGGACACTGTTTGGGGTTATTTTGGAGGCCTAAGGAGCCCAGTTCATCCAGCATGAAAAACAAAGTCAAAGTTTTTGTTTAGATCTGCTCTTGTTTAAGCAAGGATTTTGTGTGGCCTTTGTTGTCCTAGGGTTTATGCTTTTTCAGCTCCTGGGTGCCATTGGTCTACATGTGAAGTGTTTTGTATTTTAAGTTGTGTTACAGTACACGAGTTAATTGACTAATTCCTAAATTTTGCTTAAATACTCCTACTTTGAGTAGATGCTGTTTAGAGTGCTGTGGGTTATGACTAGTGCTTAGGTTTAAAACCTTCCTAGTGATTAAAGGTAACCTTTTAACTTGGTTATGTCTTTGTACTTTGGAAAAAGCACTTAAATCTCTAACAGTCAAATCTTGCCTTCTTAATGTTTTCAGCATGTACCCTGGAAAAAATCCACCTAATATTTCACACACACTTGAGCTGGAAAACAGATGCTTGTTAAATTCTTTGGCTATGTAAGGAAGCTGTACATGGTTATATAATCTACTTTTTGTCTAAAAATATAGCTTTTTAATCTTAAATGCTTGTATGCTCTGTGCATTAGGATATATTCTTCCAATTTTGGTGATGAATTTGTCCGTGTGTTTATAATTTTCAGAATCACTTAAGTAAGCTGATGGTTCAGTTAGGGAATTGTTAAAAAGTTTTGAATCTAATATAAAAATGTAAGATATGCCTTTCCATGAAATACTTCAGTGTGTCTGGTTCCAATTGAAGAAGTCCTTTGAAATGACTGCTTGGAGATATTACATGAATATGCAATTCCTGTCCCCTTTTTAAGGGAAACATTGGCTGCAGATATGAGAATACTCCCCATTAGTTGTTTCATATTCAAATGCAGTGAGTACAAGTGAGAGCAAACAAATGGGATTTTTTTAGCAGGTGTCCTACATACCTTGTGCTAAAAAGTTGGGTTGGAATAGTCCTTGCTATCTATGCTAATAATAGAATTGTATATGGTTGATTTTTACAGAAAATTCTAAATATGGTTATTGTAAAAGGTTAGTTGCTCTAAACATGTCACTGGTGGTGTTGTACTTTTTGCTGCTGTGTAGTTCAGCATTTCATGTCTTTAAAGTGGATCAAACCTGAGTCTTTAGCAGATTTTACACAGATGATACCCCCCATTGTGCCAGCTCTCTGGTCTTGGGGAGGTGGCAAAATAATGAGAAATAAGTAATATATTGTCATATAAAGGTGATTTTGTGAACCCTTGTGCTCGTTGGTTAAAATACATCCTTGACATTCGATTGCTTTGTGTCCTTTTTCTTTCCAGGACAAAAGACAGTTTTGGCAAACGCTCAGGAGGAGCTGGACAGGATCACTCGCAAGCCTGACCCCATGGTAACAACAAACTCTCCTCCAACAGAGAACGAGGCTTGATAGGGCAGAACAATGCAGATGTAAATGACCAAATAACTATGTATAGTGATCTGATAAGACCAGGAATTTTCTGCTATGGCAGATGCTATCAGTTTTCTCGGGGCAGGGGAAATGAGCTTACTACATCATTGCCTTGTCCCAGTAAAAAGTGCACATTCAGGAAGTTTGCATATAAAATCCCTCTGTATAAGATAACCATTTAGAGTTTATATAGGGCAATTCTTTTGGTTTGGAGGTAAAGCAGGTGCAGCTGCATTTCCTGTTGTGAAGAACACAGAGAAGCAAAATGGAGAATTCTTTCAGAAGTACTACTGACTGCACACGAGGCAAGAAAGAGAACTGCAATCCTCTTTCAGAGTTACTGGAATTGGCTACTTGTATGTTTGCAATGCATTATATTCTTGGAGTGGTGGTGGTGTAACAGCATTCGTGGGGGAAGGAAGCCCAGGTGGGGAATGGAGCCCTGAAAGGGGAAACGGATTTGGGACAGCGAGAAACCAGAATGTTGGATTGACTGGAGAGGAGCAATGTTGTCAAATCCTGTGTTTCACAGGGGGTTAATAGTCACTGTTTTTAAAAGACTACTTTACATTGGAGAATTCCAGGCCAAACACTAAGAACCATGGGAATTTATTCTTGTTATAAATCTTGTTTTAGTTTTTAAAGAAGTCTTAAGAGTGTGGATGCCCTTTCTGGTGTAGCTGACAAAGGGAGAAACGAAACTTGTTTAGCTCCAAGTGCCTGGCACAGTGTGTTATGTGTCTTTAGAAGGTGCTTGAACTTATTGTGCACTGTAGTACAAACAGTCACTGTTTGGTTTTATTTGAAAAACAGTAGTTTGGCAATTTGTATTTAATTTTAAATCCTGTTTTCTGATAGCTTCTGCCTTTTTAATGCCAAGAGGCTGGCCTATGAAGAATGGTGGGTGACAGATCATTTTCCCATAATGAAATGTGCTACAGAACACTCTCAGTATTTTTTTTTTCTTACTTTTTTTTGTAACTAAATATTAGCTACCAAGCTAAAATGGATTCCTGCCTTACACCTATGGAGGTTTTTAAAAAAAACTTTCAAGGCCCTAGTTCCAACCACACCTGCTGCAGGTGCAGCCAACTCCAATTCTGAAGGTAACCTAAAAAGTATGAATGTGTACCCAGTGGACATCCTGAAGAAGTTGTTTTGTATTTCCTTTCATGTAGCATTTCATTTGGAAAGATGGGTTGTGGTTGTCCCCGTTGCTCTAAGGGAGCCCTGTCCATGGTCACAGAAACCATCATTCTGTACAAACAAACACAACTGCTATGGTTACTGAAATGGCACTTTGATTTTATACACGGTATGCTTGTTTTACATGTACACACTACCAGAAATTAAAAATACCAAGCATATTCTGTGCTCTTAATGCTGAAGGGAAAAACCACAATTTGAATTATACAGAGTTTACTTTTTATTGATATGAACTTGTTGTACTAAATCTGATGTCTGGATATAATTTCCCTAATATATATTGTTACTTAAATATACAGAATTAGACTGACCACTAACACAGTGCTGGGTGTTAACCTCATCTCCTATGTTACAGCAAGAGGCTGTTGGTATATGTCTGTCTAGACATCTAGAAAGCTAAGAGTATTTACTTGCCTCTTTGACAAACATTAACATGAGTATGTTACTTGTGCCAGTTTTTTTTGTTGAAAATACTATATTTTTCTTTCTTTTTTTTCCTTTTTTTTTTTTTTTTACTTTTTTAATAAATGGTATGACCTGAAGTTATACATTTGTCTAGATAACAGTTAGACTAAGACTGTGGCTGGCTGATGGTGATGTGGATGCACTTCCTGGTGTAACGGGTGCCAGTTGCAAGTTACCACACTAGAAGTAATTACACACTGTCCTCCTGACACTGAGAAGTGAGATTGGAGACTAAACCATCAAAAATTGGACAGGAAAACTTAAGTGTGTGATTGTAATGGGATAGTTTGAAAACCTCAGTCTGAAACTGCCTTTTTTGTCATCTAACCTGATAAGCACTTTTCTAGCAATATGGCTAAAACTTACAATTGAAGTATTTTTCACATGTATAAAAATGTTAAGTATACTAAAACTGATCAAAACTGTTACTGTGTGATAACTTACCAGCTTTGCAGAAAGACAAAACAGGGACAGATTTCCAGTTTCTAATTGCAAGTGAATGCTCCTAGTTTACTGAAGAGAGGTGTAAGTAATGTAGCATCCTGTGGGTGCCAAAGTCTGCTGGCTTTGGTGAGCTGCACAGTTGTTATTCTGGTGTCTTCAAGCATTGGAACCAAAGGCCAAATGCAAACAGCCTTTACATTTTCAAGTGAAACTTCATTTTATTTGCAGATACACTTGTATGGTAGACTGTTTAAACTATTATATGCCTATATTTATATGCATTATAGTGACTGCATCTACTGTTCATGTTTAAACTAAGAAAACAAAAGATGAAAGCATTCAACTTGAAGCAAATAGAAAAGTTTAAAGATTGGCCCTTATAAAAATGCTGTGGTTATGCTGCTTGATTTTAAGTTTGCACTTTTTTTATTGGCATTTTAAAAAAACCTGTTTAAACTGAACAGAATTTCGTATTTTATTTAATTTAACTACGTTGAAAGTGACTGCTCTGTACATCGTGAACTTAACAATATACATGCTGTAAATGAAAGTTCACTGTCCTGTATACTAAGTTTATTGGTTTTTCTTCCAACTTACAATTAGGACTGCAAATGTATGAAACAAACCTTAGTCCAGTTGTATGGCTTTAACCAGGTGCAGTATGCAGTCATGTGGAACCTTGCTTTCTAGTGCTGGCAAAACGAGGACATCTTTAATTACTGGCTTCAATAAACATGAATCCAGACTGCTTTCTGCTGTGCTTTGTTGTCTGTGAGATGCCCTCCTGGAGCTGTTTGTGGGGGAGCTCTGTGAGCAGGAGGAGCAGGTTGGCTGTGAGCTGTGTCCCTGGGTCAGTGACAGCTTCCAGGCAGGGGCTTGGCACAGCCTTTGCCAGTGCTGCTCCTCTGGAGCTGGGAGCTGTGTCCTGTGCCAGTGGGGCAGAGCTCACAGCACAACTGCTTTGGGTACAAAATAATGTATTTTGTGGGGCTGGGGACACAGCTGTATGCTTTACCAGCCTCAGATGTATTTGGTGGAATGCTGTTCCCAAGCAGAGCCCTGGTCCTGAATTAGCAGGATTCAAATCCAGGCGATGAGAAGTTTAAGGAGTGAATTGCTGGAGTGTTGGAAATGCCTCTTCTCTGCCAATAGCCAAGTGTTCTCCCTTGGGTTGGTGTAAGAAGAGCTTCCCAGTAAGCACAGAAAGAGTGGGCATTCAATTAGGATTCTGCTGGTTGTTTGAATTGTTCCTTCAGCAGGATGCTTCTATTTCCCTGCATGGATTGGAGCTCTAGGTATGAATGTTTGGTGAGTCACCCTGCCTCTGAAATATAAATCAGCTGAGCTTTTGCTTTCTAGAATACAATTTCTTCACAAGGGAATCCTTATGGGGCCATGAAACAATTATCATTTTAGAATTGCCATAATGTTTTCATTTTCAGCTTATTAATGTGAAGAATCAATTTTAGCCCTTTAATGTTGCATGAAGGCCTTGTTGCCTTTGTAAAATCATGGCTCAGGCCATGTTACTTTGGCTAAGCAGAAAAGGACTGTGAGAGACACAGCTAAATGATGGGTAGAAAAACATCCTGCATGACCATTGTGTGCACATCGTGGTGTATGGTGGTTGGTTGAATTATGTTTGTTATGCTTTAAAACTCTGTGAACTGATAACCACCTAACTGCTTAAAAAGGCTGGGTTTTTGCAAGAAAGGGCTCTCCTTTGCACCTGCCTGGGGAATCTGCATTGCTTCATATTGCAACAGTTTAAGAAGGGCTTTAGAAAATATTTTTTGAGTATATGAAGAGAATTATTGGTTATGTTAGTTTGGGAGAAAACCAACTGAAGACTTCAGATGTGCTGAAGTTGAAAGTGACTTTGGAAAGATGGTGACAGTGGGTGGAAGATGGAAGACAGTGGATGAAAGAACACCCTTTATAACTCTTACATTTACTTTGCTGCTCTTCAACTGTAATTTATTTTTGTTCAGAGCAAAATGTCCCCAAGTTAGAAGAAAAAATAAAGTGGGATAATAAGGCTTTGGTGCAGAAAAATGTTTCTGAAGGCTCTAAGCTACACTTAGAAGAAGAGTCTTTTACTGCCTGTGCTGCTCCAAATGACATTACCCCCTCTGGCTTTTCAGGTATGGCAGGGTTTTGTTAGAGAATGAACTTCTCAGGTAAGAGCCTTTTCTTGAACAAAACACTCCACTTCTGTGTCACTGCAGCTCAAATACCTGCACAGCAGAAGCTTGGGGTTATGAGGTTGTTGAACGAGACTCTACTTGTGTGGGTCTGTACTGAGAGCTGAATGGAGTGTTTGGTACCAAAACCAAGCTTTTCTGTCATATGGTCTTTTTCATTGAAAAAATAGTATCTTCATAGAATAGACACAGTTTAACTCCAAAGGCACTCTTTTGCTGGAATTCAGTTTCCCTTCAAGGAAGCATTGACATGAAAATTCCAGCCTGACCTGCTACAGCCTTCGTAATAATGAACTACTCCTTTGCTGACCCACTCGGGCTGTGTGGAGAAGACAAGAAGCAAAATAATCACAAAAGCCAACAGTCTGAGCTGCTGCTTTGGGACACCTCCAGCTCATCTGAGATTCCTGCACTCTGTGTAAGTGGTTTGCAAGCAGCTCTCCATGGAATGGGCACTGCAGGGTGCATCTGAGGCAGGATGGAATCGAGTGGGATTTCTGCTCCCTGGGAGAGTGAAAGGAAGTGATCTCTGCTTGCACATGTACCTCAGTGAAACTCAGATGTTGAGAAAAAACCTCAAGGAAGTTAATTTACTCAAACGAAGATCTTGACAAGGGGAAGTATAAATATGCTGTTACAATGCTTCAAACTCATGCATGTCTCCAAAAACCTGAACTACAGGGCACCTAATTCTCCTTCAGCTGTCTTAAGAAGAATAAAAAGGCTTGCAGTGTGAGTGCCACAGATGTGTCTTGTGCCAAGTGCAGCAGTGCCCCAGCAATGTGGTGCTGCCCCAGCGAGGTGGAACCTGGCACTGTGAGTTGAAGGGGAGCACTGTCACCCTCTGAAAGAGCTGTGTAATCCCTGGTTTGTTCCAGGAGTCAGAGCCCCAGGCTTCGAGTTCCTGGAGGGCTTTATGTTAGTAATTATGTGCAGGAGGTCTGTGAGATGATGTCAGGTCTAAGGGAAGCAATTAATTTTCTCTGTTGCCTTTGGTTGCAGACTTTGTGCAGCAGAAGCAACGCTGTGAGTAGTAACATTTTATCTGAAGGAGAAGATTCCTCACTCCCCTTTCCCTGACACTTAATTGCAATTATGTTTTGCTGAACGTTTCTGGAGCTGAAATATTCCAAGCCCAGGAGGTGGCAGGCGTGGGATCGGTGCCTGAAGATAACGCTGCTGGGTGTGCCTTTGTGAGATGCTGTAGCACTGCTTGTCAGCCTCCCTCAATAATTCCTGTTTGGCAGATAGTTTTTTGTCATCTAAGTATCTTCCAAAGAGGGAGCTGCTGATTTTTTCCCAAAGAAAAGCGATCTCATTCAGTTCTATGAATTTTGTTAATGTGAGTTAAGCTGTTCTCCTTTCTAATTTCGAGTTGATTAAATTGACACAGGTTTGACTGGTTTGTTTCTTTCAGAACAAAAGCTGAAATAGCAGTGTCCAGCACTGAAAGCCAACAAGAAAGATGAATTAGCTTGCACAAGCTGCCTTTGAAAAGTGTCAGAGTTTTCAGTACAAATGTTTTGTATGTAACACTCAGTGTAACTTTATGACATAAAAATGTCATCTTTAACTTGGGCTTGCCAAATACTTAAAACCAAAAACAATTCCTCAAAACATGCCAGAAATGGAGTTGCAACTACTGCAAGCATGTGCAGTGAAATATTGAAGTGGTTGAGGAAAGGAAAATGCCATTGTAGATCTCTGGCACTCACCTGACCAGTCTGACAGCATTCCAGAAACCAAGGACTTGCCTTTTAGACAGGGAGTGGAATGGACTTAATTGACAGAACAGAGGGAGTGAGACCACAGAGAAATAATGGGTGGATGGAGAGGGCTGCTGGGATCAGATCCACTCTGTGTGCTACTCATGGCCTCAGTGAGAGGGACTGCAGGGCAGTGCTGTGCTCTGGGTGTGCCAAATTAAAACCTCTCCTTTCCAGGGGAGGAAAACAGTTATCCACTAAGGACTCAGTATACTGATGGTGCTCTGGAGATTATTACAAAGTGAAGATGTTCAAGATGCTCTGAAAGTATTCAGTTACTGTGCCTACAGGCAGAGTGGGAGAGAATTCCACTTTATTAAAGACCAGTCACTGACTGCACAGAAAATCTCTTGAATGCAAAACAAAGGCAGAAGTCCTAGAGGGAGAGCTCTGGGCACTTCCAGCCAAACCCACAACTGGCTCTTTCTCACTCAGCTGTGGAGCTCAGTGATGGAGCCTGTTTCCTGTTTCCAGCTGGGTTCAAGCTTTGGTAAGAGTTGGGAGCTCCTGTTGTGATGGGCTGGTTTGGAAACAAGCAATGGAATATCAGCCTTTGATCTGTGCAAGAGATGGGGGCTACTGAATTAATACTGAAATTTGTTTATGCTGTGAACCTGAATTGTTACTCACAGGTTTGTTTTCCTGGGAAGAGCACACGTGCCCCAGGACAATGCTGGGTTGTCAGTAGGTGACTATAATTAGCTGTGCTTAACTGGCTGAATTGGGATGTTTTGACCAGCATCTTGCAATGCTGAGAAACTGCCAGAGAAACTGGCAGGATCTGAAATACTTAAAACAGCAAAAGCCTGTCAAAATCTCTCCCAAGTCACCTTTCAGCTGAATAGAAGTACAACATGACTATTAAGAGAATGCTGTCATACTTGAAATATTTTAGCATGGTTTCCACTGCTTTTGCATTTGTGGTCTCTCCTGTTCTATCCCCTCCTCAAAAATAGCTTAAATCTTTCCGCCAGCTTCAGTGACAAGAAAGATCTCTCAGACAGCTGACTTAATCCCAGCTGCATGAAAATTAAGGGCTTGGTGGAGATGATAAATCCAAAGATTTCCTCTGCTTTAGGCAGCGATTGCCAAGGAAGTTTGGCTGGTTCCTAGGTGAGCCAGGCCAAAGATCTGTGGTCTGCACACACGGAACCTGGCGCAGCACTGGCTTCCTTTTGCTCGAGCAGTAGTTGGAGGACATAAATAGGAGCTAAGCTGCTGCCTGTGCAAGGGGACCCTGGGGAAGGTGCTGGGGCAGTGGGCTTGGTGGGAGGGGTGAGGAGGGGAAGGTGGGAAGAGAAGACAAGTCTGCAAGAAATCAGGATTTATTAGTTCCTCTGTGTATGGCTTTGGAGAGCTGGGGCCATATGCCTGCCTTGGGTTTATAGCCAGTGATGGAACACTTGAAATTATTTTTCCTGTTGAAAAAAAGCAAAAAGGCCAAAAAGCCAAAACTTTCCCTTGCATGTAGAAGACCCATGTAACCAAAGAAATACTCTGTGAGGGAACAAGCCAAATGAGCTGAGTACAGAGCTCTACCATACGGAGAAATGAGGTGCTGTTGCAAAAGGCAACATACTTTGAACTGCTGTTATGGTTGCTCATGTTAGCAATCAGCTGCAGCTTAGCTGTAAGTAAAACAGATTCAGGAGGGTAATTAAAGAATGAACTTGTCTACCATGTGCAGTTCCCCAGCAGAAGTGCAGGGGACTGGTTGGGTTGTTGCATAACAACACACACAGGATTCAAACAGTTGAGGTCAGTTGTTTTCGCTGGCCCGTTCCGTCTGTGGAAAGAAAGAATGTAGTGAGTGTACTTCATCTTTTTTTAAGCCTGCTAAGGGACCTTTAAAACTTTGCTTATAAAATGTGGTTTATACAATTTTTTCATCCTCCCCTTCAGCTTCCCACCTCCTCAAGAAATAAAACCCAACTCTTTCCCTCCAAAGCCTGCTGCACCCTGCATGCTCCATCACTTCCTATAAAACTACTGGATGTTGCAGGGGCAGCATCTCCATGTCCATGCAGAGGCAACAAGAGTTTTCTGGCCTTGTGCTCTCTGTCTGTGTGGGTTTATGGTGTTATTGGAAGACCACCATGTTTTTTCTCAGTCCGGGGCTCTTTTTCCCCCTCTGTTCCCTGAATAAATGTAGTGCCATGAATAAAATAAACACTGCTGTCAGTCTCTCGGCATATTTTTTCAGTGTGCTTCATTATACAGAATTCTTTCAAAAGAAATGTAACTCACAGTCTTGGCTGGTTCCCAGCATCATTAAAGGTCTGCTGGCACTTTTCTTAAGAATCTGGTGTTTTGCTTCTCTTTTTTATAGAAATTCATTTCACCTTGTGCTCTGTAGAATGTCTGCTGCCCTTCAGACCAGCTGTGGCTGCATGGTAACCCCTCTCTGGCACTTGCAGACTGCAGATGCCCTTAGAAGTTTTTGGAGGTGAAGGGCATCAGCGACTTCTTTACCACCAAACTGGACCAGTAGATCATACAGAATGAGATGTCAGTCCCTAATCCTGGAGTAAAAGGAAATAATAAAATGGCTTTGTGAATGGCTCTTTGTTAAAAGCACATGAAGTCATGTTCATGTCTGCAAGGTAAGAGTCTGACTGATTCGTTTGGCAGCATTGCCTTTCTTGGTTTTGGTTTGTTTTTGAAAGGGAAACACTGTTTCCTGATAGTGATGGTGAAATTCCAGGAGTGACACTTTTACCTGTCCCCTTAATCCTGCAGAGCTCCTTAACACAGGTCTTGTGGGGACTTCAGCTGCTGCTGCCTCTGGTCCGAGCTGTGAGAGCTGGTGGCACCCCTGGGGCTGGGGACTGTCACCAGTGGGTGAGGCCCAGGGGGCTCCAGGGTTGCTCTGTTTATTTTCCAAGGCCTCAGGGCTGGAATCCAGGTGGAGGTGTTGAAAGTGTGCACGGGCCAACGTTGTAGCTGAGGAGAGGACTAGGACTCACTGCACATTTGGCTACTGAAGCTGCACTTTTTTAACCAGAGGGAAAGCCCAGGAGTCCCTCACTGTTCTGTGGTGTGTGCTCGAGGGACCCTGGCCAAGCAGGCACGGTGCTCTCAGCCACTGGAACTCGCCTGGATGTTCACTGCAAGAAGCTCTTAGAGGCTGCCCTTCACCTCAGCTTCTTTCTGTTCTCCTCTCTGCTTCTCTCTGGACTTTCCTCAGTTGGTAGGGCTGGGCTTTGGCTCCCAGCTGAGGAATCCAGGTCTCATCGCTGTTCCTGAGGTGCCTTTCCCAGTGGTGTCCCGCTGGGAGGCTGGACATGGTGACACAGAATGAGTTGTCACACTGTCAAGCAGCATTACACAGCACTGACCTCATGACTCCCCACCATCCCACCCAGCTTTCCTCTGCTTAAAGCCCATGTCACAACTCACAGTTTGTTCTTCCTGTATTAATTCCTAACTCTGACTCAGCAAAATGATTTGCCCACCTCCCATGCTGCTAATGGCTTCTGAATCAGTGTGCACACCACACTCCCACGCTGGGAAAATGCACAATTCCCTGCACTAAGGCACTCAAAGCTACCAGATGTTTTCCTAAAGCAAGTTCTTTATTAGCTTTTGAGGGTGGGGCTTTTTTTCTTATTTTCCCCCAACTGAAAAGCTGAGAAAAAGCTTCAGCATTTTTTACATTGAGAATTTCAAGGGGAAAAAAGCCTCCTGTCTGATGCCAAAGTTAAACTCTAATCACTGCTCAGCTCTCCTGGAATTTGGCAGCATACCAGTGCTCCTTCCCTTCGGTAGGTCATGTGGAAATACCGGAGCCTTTTCTTAAAGAACCTCTCAGCTCCTTTCAGGTACTTGCACAGATGTAATTTTCCTGTTAGGATTCTACTGTCTTTTACACTCTTAACTGAATTAAAGTACCATTCCTAATAAGCACCATTCAGATCCACAAAATGTTATGTAGAAGCATTAAAATACTTTAAACTGTGTTCAAACTGCATAAATCCTTTAAAAATCTGGTTTTAAGTTGATATTCCTATTCTGCTGGAATAGAATCAGGCTTTAATCTTGGAAATAGCACTTAAATGTGATTAATGAAAACAAACACAATTGGTTCACAAGTTTATGAGAGGTTGTAGGAATAGCTGAGATGAAGGTTGAGAGATGAGAGTCTCTTTGTTCAGTTTGTTCACTGAGAATATTTAAGATTCTCTTTCAACTGCTTTTTACACCTAACTCACCAGCTGGTTTTAATTTATGACCAGTGTCCTGGAGATTCTTTCTGATGGGGAGTTTTTAATTCTGTCAAAGCTGACCTAACTGTTCTGTAACAAACATATCATTTAATTACAGTGTCTATGAACAGTATACTTGGTTTTCCCCTCAGTGCTGTTTCTTTCTTGTTTTCACTCTTCAGTTGTATTTTAGCTGGATGTGAAGAACTCCCTGATGAATTCTCTGATCTGATTAGCTCGATACTATGGAGGTGTCTCGAGTGCTGATCACTGACCCAGTTCCCCATTTTCCTGGTCTCTGTGAGCAGGCACACAATGGACTGGCAGGCTGTGCTTGGAAACTTGTAAAGCCAAAGTTATCTGAGAGCGATCTGATCTGCCTGGGATGAATGCAGTGACCTTTTTCCTGGATCAGTACTTTTATTTACATATTAAACGTAGACATTTTTTCCCTTCCAGTGCTGCAGAGCTGAAAAGGTGCCGTATCGGGCAAGAATGTGTGTAAAGGATTCCTTTGTTAAATGCTGGCAGCAGCCTCAGCAGGCCTTGCCAAGTCAGTCCAGCCCACCCACCCGTCCGGGAGCTGGCCGGGGATCCCCAGCATGGCCTGGGCTTGGCCTGGGCCCTCGGACCTGAGACACTCAGGAGCTGCCCTGGCAGCTGGGATACTCAGCACACCCTGGGACACTCAGGAGGTGGGACACAGCACACACTGGGACACTCAGCACACCCTGGGACACTCAGGAGGTGGGACACAGCACACACTGGGACACTCAGGAGGTGGGACACAGCACACACTGGGACACTCAGCACACCTGGGACACTCAGGAGCTGGGACACAGCACACACTGGGACACTCAGCACACCCTGGGACACTCAGGAGGTGGGACACAGCACACACTGAGACACTCAGCACACCCTGGGACAGAGCACACACCGGGACCAGGCCCCCTCTCACTCCACGAACACGCTGCTGGAGCAGAGCTCACTTGCTGTGCTCTCTCTACCCTGGGAATTGCCTGCCCAGAACCAGAGGGGTTTGGTGTGCCTGTACGTCCCAGCATTCCCAGACTGCTCTCATGATTTAAATACATTTACACTTCATGTCCTCCACTCCTTGGGAATGGCCCGGAGGTTTTCGCAGTGTCAGCGCAGGGGCTCGGCCGTGAGCCCGGGGCAGTTCCCGGAGCGCGGTGCCCTGCTCGGAGCCGGTCCCGCGAGGGCCGAGCTCGGGGCTGGGAGCGCATCTCGGTGCCGGCAGCGGATGCAGAAACGCGAGCGGCCGCGGACCGGGCAGGACAGCGAGACC